>JAEMOT010000416.1:79370-168745 GCA_019297695.1 Apostasia ramifera | reverse complement strand
TAATGAATAAGAATAATATAACTATCAAATTAAATAAAAAAATTTAAATTAAAGAGAAGGGGGTGGGAGTTGGGGGCAAAAAAATAATTTTAGAGGGGAGAAGGGTGGAGCCCGGGGGGGTTTGTCAAAGGGGGGAATAGCAGCTCCCGTGTATAAAATCATCGTGATGGTGAAGGGACCCAAAAAGGAATGGAATTGTGAGCTGTAATTATTTTTAAGGGAATATGAACAAAACTTTGGTCCAATAAATTATTTAAGGTAAATTATATCCATGTTCTTCAGTAATAACGATCAGATTCACATTTTTTTAATTATAATATCAAGATCCCTAAGTTTTTAATAAATTATCAAATAGTATTTTTTTATTTTTTTATTATTAAAAAAATTTAAATTACCATTATACCTCTCTCACTCTACTCCCATCTCTCTTTTATGCCGATCCCTGAGCGCGTGAGGGATGGCCCGCAGCCACAGGTGGGTCGCACGTCCCTCGCGAGGCCACAATGACGGCTGAAGCCGGCATCCTTCAAGCGCGCAAGAATTGGCAGGAGAGAGAGGAGGTATAATGGTAATTTAAAAAAATAATAATAAAAATATAAAAAATGATTTATTTAATAATTTATTAAAAACTCAGGTAGTCGAATGTTATAATTTTAAAATGTAGGGAACTAGATGTAATTTACCCAATTATTTATAGTAGTTAAAATATAGATTACAGGAATCTTTGTTGATCGACATTTGAGCGCATTTTAAGGCGAAAATAATGGGATCTTCAGCTAAAATATTTTTTTTATAGTAAAAAAAATATTTATTTTTTGGTCCCCCAAGCATTTTTTTTGGGTGTGCTATTTATAAATTATGCAGTTTTTCAGGAAATATTTTTTTATTTGTAATATTTAAAAAACAAATAACATCCAAGTCCTTAATGTTAGTATTTAATATCATATCAGTCTTCAATTGAGCGCACAAAGATAACATAAATATTTTAACCGAGCCTTTTTTTTTAATGAATTTCATAATTTTTTTTGTATTATAATCTGAACAAGATTTACTTTTTAATTAAATTATCAAATTTTTCACTTTACGTAGATCAAATTACCAAATTTTTCATTTTTTATTCCTTGTTATAACTATTTTTCTCTCTTTTTTCCCTCTCTTCGTTTTCATTTAGTTCGAGCTTTTTTTAGATAAAAAAAAATATTTTTTAAATTTAATAGAATAGAAAAAAAAAATTTAATAATAAAAAGTATGTAAAAAAATATAAAATACTTCAAATTCTAATATTCATATTTATATTAAATGTGAAATAAAATTAATTTTTATAATTAAAGTTTGTGTTGGTAAAATTTTTGCCTCGAATCAAACGAGGCCGAAATCACTCTTTTTATTTTGTCGGTTATGCAAATATTAATGGGCTAGAAAAAAAAATAAAGGAGAAGAAATAGGAGATGATAGAGAGGGAAAGGTGAGAGGTAATATAAAGAGAAACGTAAAGATGAAATAAAGAGAAAGTATGCATGAAGGAAAAGTTAAACCTAAAAACATGCATAAAATGATCAGTTAAGATTAATTTACTCGATTGATCCGATCCGACCCAAATATATAGATTCGGACTGAACTTGAATCAGACTCAAGCTAAGCAAACCAATTTCAGACCGGACCGGTTCCAGTTTCAATCGGACTTGGAAGATTGGACCTGAAACTGGTAGAACCGGACCGGTCCGATCCAGTCCAGTAACCAGGCCTATGAGAGACTGGCATAGGCTTAAGGACTAAAGTGTAATTTTTCTTATTAAAATTGTTGAGGTTTGAGTTATCCTTGACCTAGAGAAAGGCACCCAATGGCCTCATCATCTCCTATGTAACTTAGAAATCATTGGCGCGAACATTTCTACGTGTAGGATGTCTGACACTCAATAGCAAAGCCGCACAGACCCATTTTGCTCTGTGCAGCAAGAAATAATGCATAAAGTGTTGTAAAAATCCGATCAAACTGCCCAGTTTGATTAGCCCAACAGTGAACCGGTATATAATTCAGTCTGATTCTAAACCAAATTACATATACAATTACACTAAATCATACTAAATTAATATTTTTCTATAATATTTAGGTCTCATTTGGTTTTAGAATTAAATGTTAGATAAGAGAAAAAAAAATTAATTTATAAATTTAATGGGAAAAAAATTTAATTTAATATTGAAAAGCGTGTAAAATGTGAAATAAAGTTAATTCTAATATTTTGTATTTATGTTGAATGTAAAATAAATTTAATTTTTATAGTTGAAATTTATGTTGGGCTGAGAAAAACAAAACAAACAGTCCTAGAGTTTTACGATGATAATAAATTATATAATAAATAAGTTTGTTATTATAAATATTATATATTATTTTTATTGGACAATATTATACTCATAAAATTTTAAAAAATAGTAATTTACTGGTTCAATTAGTTTGATAATTAGTCTGACCAATCTAATCATAGTACACTAATTCTTAATCAAGTCTAATTGTACAATATTGACTGTTTGTGTTTCGTATGTCATACAAAACATCTAATTTTTACGTTGTATATATAACATATACAAAGGATAAATAAAAAATGAAATACATTTTTTATATTTCACATGTCATCATATGAAATTTCGTATATACTCTACGAAGCAAAAATTGGATGCTTCGTATGGCATACGTAACGCAATTAAAGGGGGGTGGCAATTGCTCGCTCCATGTCATCCTACCATAGGAATATTTGCGCCCAATAATTTTTTCAGTAACTTACGAATCAAGTCCGGGAAGAGAAAATGTATTTAAAAAAAAAGATAGTTATAATAACACCTTATATTAAGGCTCTATTTGGTTGAAAGAAAAAAAGATAGTTTAGAAAATTTTTGTGAAATTTTTTTAAAAAATGTATCGGGATCCCTCGCACGCGCGCGTCGCGCTACCAGCGCGCGTGTGCCTGATCGGAAGGAGAGAGAGAATGGCAGGGGGTAAAATTATAATTTTAAAAAATTTTAATAATAAAAAAAATATAAAATAGACCTATTTAATGATTTATTAAAACTCATGACTTCGATGTTATAATTTTAAAAATATAGATTTGTACGATATTAAGCATTAAACTCAAGGATCTGGGCGTAATTTGTCCGTTTAAAATAATTTAAAAAATTTATTTATTATTATTATCAATTTTTTTTTTAATTAATATTATTTTGACGTTGATTTTGGTCCACAAATAATTTGTCTAATTTTGTCTAATTATTAAAGAGACAAGACCTCAGATGGCTACGGATGTCAAAGCTCTTCCCCCGGGGATTGTCTCCATGCTAGAGAAGTCTCTTCACTGCAGAACCCTCTCATCTCTCCCATCTCTCTCATCTCTCTCTCCTCTCTCTCTCTCTCTCGCTCTCGGAGGCCAATGAGAGCGGTAGTTCTGTCGTTCATGGCCGTCTGCCTCCTCATTTTTGTTGGCCTCGCCGGGCTCCGGCGAACTCCGGCCGGATTTCGTACTTCGGCTGACTTTGCATTAAATCGGCTGTCCACGTCAGCGCAGCTGGTCAACTCCTAATTTAAAATACCACTTCTTTTATTTTTTGTTGAAAATATTTTTATATTAAATTTTAATTTTTTTTTTGTGTTCTAATAATTTTTTTGCCCAACCCAAATTTTAACTATAAAATCTCATTTATTTCGAGTATTTTTTTAACTCAGCACAAATTTTAAATATAAAAATCAACTTTATTACATATCTAACGTAAATGCAAATCTTATAATCAACTTTATTTTATATCTTATGCACTTTTTAATATTAAAATAAAATTCTTTGATGTTAAATTTAAAAAATAAATTAATTTTTTCTCTTATCTAAAAAAACTTCAAACCAAACGTGGCCAAATTTTAAGTTTTTTTTTGTTTGTCGGGAGATCACAAGTTCGACGTTCAAACCAAACTATCATCATAATTTTTCAATGCAGTGGAGGAATTGTGGTATGTAATAACGTGGTAATTGGGGTTGGCGAGTCGTGTTCGAGTTAACTCATTTTTTGACTCCATACATTAGACCTTATCGGCTTAATTAGAATTCGATTAATTTATTAACGAAACAAGTATCAAGACCTGCACTAGATCAATATAATAAACATGTTACCTGACCTGACCTGCCATAATTTTTAGATATCAAATTTTAATAAATTTCATATTTTTTATTTCAATTCAATGTAACTATAAATTTTAATTAAAAACATTAAAAATACAATATAATTTTGCAATACATATTAAGTAATAAAATTTAGATATCATCTTATAGGTTATGTTTTTAAATCAGAAGATATTTTGGTCATGATTGTAATCAAAATAATTTTAATTTTTTTTTAAAAAATAAATAAAATAATATTTTATTTTATATCTTTAATACATAAATTTTAATATAAAAAATTAATTTTAAATCATATTTTATATAAGTTTTAATACATCAATCAGTTTTATTTCATATATATATTTTATAAAAAAGTTAGAAATTATTTTGGCTATAGGCATGACTAAAATAACTTCCAATCAAATAAAGTCATAACCTCATTTAGCTAAAATATGCTTTAAGGGGATTTAATTTTTTTTAAAATAAATAAAAATTATTTTAATATTATGATATGAAATAAATTTATTTTATTATTAAAATTATAATAAATGTGAAATAAAATTAATTATTTCATTTAAATATGTATTTAATATAAAATAATGTTAAGTTTTAAGTCTGAAATTTGTAATAATGTAAAATAAATGTTTTAAATTTTTAAATTTATATATGATCTAAAATGAATATAAAATATTAATAAAAAAAAATTACAAATGTTTGAGAATTTTTTAAGTTCGAGCCAAATTAAGCTTGTAACTAATAATTGCATAAATTTTAAAATTTATCAACATATGTCATTAAATTAAATGATTATTTTTTCTAGGTAACATGACATAATATCAAGATGATATTAAACCAAACGACTCCTTCCCCGTAGTACTTCGTATTAACGAAAAGTAATAATTACATGCTAGTCCTTAGAAATAGATGTTATTTTATGTGAGGACGATATTTTTGCTACAATCCCATGGCCCTATGATCTAAGTAATAATTGCATAATGTTTAAAGTTTATTTACGTTTATTATTAAATTAAATGTTTTTTTTTCTAGATAACGTGACATAATATTAAGATGATATTAAACCAAACGATCCCTTTCCCTTAGTAATGAGTACTAACGAAAAGTAATAATTGCATGCTGGTCCTTAGAAATAGATATTATTTTATGTGAGGACGATATTTTTGCTACAATCCCTCTGGCCCTATGATCTTGTTAATGAAAATCGGCATCATCAAGAGAATGTTATAGAACAAGCAATAAATATCATCATTTTCATCCACCCATCTTCATTAATGGCTTCACATGCAACAACATGCATGGATAATAACATTTATCATGATGGCAACTAAAGTCTTTAATTCTCTCTATATATATATATATATGATTTGATAGCTCAACATGATAATTTTGGAGATTCCTTAGATTAAATACTATTAGTTAATTAACTAATTAATTTTGAAGCATATATATATATATATATATCTTATTTGATAGCTTAACATGATAATTTTGGAGATTCCTTAGATTAAATATTATTAGTTAGTTAATTAATTAATTTTGAAGCTAGCTCCATTGTTAATTTATCAAATTGAACATCATTTATTTGTGTTATTTATGTTTTACGTCAAGAGAATTCACTTGTTTGTCAAGAATATCTAAATCAACAAAAAATAGTGGTTATCCGTTAATAAGGCAGAACCATTGGCATATTTGTTTGCAAAATTAATTTTTAATTAGTTTAAAATTAAACTTTAATAATTTTTTTTATCAAAATTTAAGAATAATGTAAAATAAAATTTATTGTTATATTAGAATATGTGAGAAATGTGATATAAATTAGTTATTATTTTAATATATGTGTAAGATATGAAATAAATTAATTATGTGATGCAATATATCTGTTTAAAATTAAACCAAGTTAATTTTAAACAGGCAAACAAATAAGCCCTGAATCAATGATCAGATTTGAGATTAGGGTTAGAACTCGGTCCTCCTTCTTGGGTTAGAACTCGGTTTTCCTTAAAAAATCGAGCTTTCATCTATTGAACAAGTCCAGAAATGATGAATGCTCGATGCTTGCTACGGGGGATGAATTAAACTAATTTGTCAGGAATGATGTTGAGAAAATAGAAAATCACCGCATAGATATCGAAAAATTACAATCAAATTGTGGGGATCGATTTGATAAAACTCTCACTACTGCTCCCATAGCTCGACTAGAATTATTCGATAATCTAACCTTTTTATGTTAAAAAAAATATTTTATTTTTAGAATGGGTTAGAATGAAAGACACAAGCAAACTCTCTCTGATCTTCATAATTATTTGTTATTTTTCTCTCTTTTTTTATTATTTTTGCTTTTCAATGCACCAAACAAACTCTTTTTAAAAAAATTAGCTAATTAATAGTACAATAACTTAATAAAATCATAATAATAAAAAATTTAACCAAATAAAATTGAAGTATATTATGATAATGTAAGGCGTTACTTATAGAACATTTGAAAGTTCCTAATTTAAAGATAAATTTATAATATTATATTATAATATATTTTTATATTTATAGAAGATATTATTATTAAAGATATGATTTAATAAATAGTCTTAATTTAAGTTTAAAATAAACTCAATTTAAAAATAAAATCAAATTTGATGAAAAGTAAAAAAATTTAAAAATTATAGATATTCTTGCATTTAAGTCTCTTTAATTTTTAAATTAATTAAATAGATTTATAGTTTGAGATAAAAAATAAATAGATCTTTGAGATAAATAAATAGTTTCATTAGAAGATATTTTTTTAATTAATGCAGTAATTTTATCAATTTAAAGATTAAATTAATATTTTAAATAAAGATAAAATTTAAGTTAATATATTAATAATTTTTTTTATTAATTTTTTTATTTAATACTAATTTTTTTTATATTTTATTAAATTAGAATATTTATTTAATTAATTTAAACTCCATTAAGTATAAATTCAAACTAATAAATTAATTATTATTAATTTTAATTTTAATTTTAAATTGGGGCTCAAAATCAACTTAAATCCGCACTAGTTTTGCGTTAGGGCTGTAAACGATTCAATCTCGAGACAATCCGACCTCAGCCCAAAATTAAATTGAAAGTTTTTGATTCGATCCAGAGAATGAACCAGGACAGTTCAATCCGATCCCGATTCGAGTTGAGTCTTGCTCATTCGCTATCGATTCAAGCTCGATTCGACTTTCGATTAATTTTCGATCTTTTTTCCAGATATTATGTATAAATATATTTGTTCATCTAATGAGATTAAATTATAGCTATTCGCTTTGATATATTATTTAAAGATAAAAAAAATTTACAATAAATATGATTTAAATAATTATAAAAAAATTTTTAATAAAAGTCTAATGAAGCCTTCTAATAGATTACTGAAAAAACTACGTACTAAATCTAGTTACATATATAAATATATATATTATATTTTTATTTTTTTAATCGATTCGATTTCGAGCTATTTCGATTCGATTTTATGCCGACTCAAGATTGAACTTATAAAAATTTTTAGCCAAAAAAATGAATTATTAGTCGGCTCGTTTAGATTGAAACGAGCTCGTTCGATTCGATTTAAAATTTAATTTAATTTTCGTGGAAAATTAACAGTTTTATTTGGCGTGCTCTCTCAGCAAACCCCCCGACCGCTACGTCCGTGATTGGGTCACGGGCCCCACTCTGTTCCCTTTTGTCTTTTTCTTATTCTCCCGCCTCGTCCTCCCCTAGCATTTAATTCTACCCTCCGTCTTTCATGTTAATTACGGAACTACCCCTTCCGCATCCCCACACTGCCTCGCTATGTCGCTCCTCTCGCGTGCGCCGTAAGATTCTCGGGCCGAGAAAAGCGCTTTTCACTGCTGCGCTTCGTCTTCCTCGCCTCGTCGATTCGAATTCAAAAACCCACCATTGCTAGCTCCGAGTTTCTTCTCCCGAGGCGAGAAGAGAGAGAAACGATGAGAGCTGCCCGCCTCCTCCCTGCGGTTCCGTTGCATCTCACCGCATTTAATGCTTCTGTTTAACGATTTATCGCTCTCGATTTCCTTCTATGGATGTCCTACCGTTTAGACCCATCTAGATCCAAATCGTCCTCCGCTTTGGAACTCTGTTTCTAGGTTTGCTGGCGAGCTCGCGAGGTCGGGCTCTGCGGGTGGAGAGGATCGGAGCATTGCGACGAGGAGAAATGCACAGCTCGCGGAGCAGAGAGAGGTTCAGTGGAGCAACTGATCCGAGGCTAGACCTTCGCTCCGGTCTACATGAGGAAGGTCCGTGTCAACTGAGCTCAATTTCTTAAAATTTGTTTTTGGACGACGAAATGCAGTGCTTCTTTTTGATTCTTTCTTTTCTGATTTGGATTTCAGAAAGAGTCTTTCGTTATAGGAAGTTTCTTGACGGTTTCATGCCCGAAGATCTCGGGCTTTTGTCCCAGTTCTCTAGCTTTTACGTAAAGAGTGCATCAAACCATTTTAAAATATTATTTTTTTCTCCAAGTTTTTCTCATAGAGTTGAAAAATAAGTTAAATTAGTTATGCTGAAGGACTGACTGATCGCATGATTTCTGGGTTAAAATATATTATTGTATATATATATATATATATTTTCAGTGGAATGCTTCCGCAACTCTCGTTTTTACTTCTTAAATAGATACCATACCGTGGGTATTCTTTGTTTTTTATCTCTGCTACCCATATTAAAGTTCTCTCTTGCCCTGTATCGTTATCTGCTGGTCTACAGTTTGTTCCACTTTCAGCAGGCTGGAGCCGATTTCTGTCCTTGAATATGCTTTATGCGTTTTGACTTCTTGGACATGCGATCAACATGATGTTTGTTGAGAGAAATTGCACTAATAGAATGCTTTTGGGCTACTTCAGTAATTGATAGTAACAGGACATTTCTTTTTATAATTTAGGAGCAGCGTGGAAATTTTAAATAAATTATCATGAGAATAAAGAAATTAATTAACTGGGAAGTAAAATGAAGTACTCTATTATACATACAGGATATTGCAGTAAGGATACAGGAGAGCTATATTCATATAAATATGACAAATGATATTGAATTTGAGAAGGATTTTTGTGATTTTAGAATGTTCTTTAACCACTCATCCTTAAGCTGGAGCATGAATATCTATCAGATTTAAGCTTGACAGTTAGCTTAGAACACAAGAATCACTGGTTTTCCATCTAAACATGAAGATCAATAAAATAAAATGGACGAGGATGAAGAACAAGGGGAAGATGAGAGGTGCACAAGAAATTCAGCAAGATAGGAGCTAAAAACACGCTCCTTCTACTTGTAATGAGCTCCATGATGAAGATCTTTGGAGATTCCCTCTCCAATGCCCAAAATCATGAAGGATCTCTTTCAATGGCTCTTCAAATGGTCCTCTCCATTTTCTTAATTCCATACTTTAAATATTGGGCCTCTCATCCCTAGTCATAGGTGGCTCAAATTTGATTGCTTTTGCTGAAATATACTAATAGGATGGTCTAATTTATAGTTGGGACTATGCAATATGTAGGAAAGACGGTCTGATTCCTAGATAGGACGGTTTAATATAGATAGAGCTATGCAATATGTAGGAAAGAAGGTTTGATTCCTAGATGGGACGGTTCAATATCTAGATAGAAACATTTAACTATAATACTTGTAGAACACCACTAGCTCCATGATTGTACAATTTGCTTATCGATAGGAAGTTTTTATCCAAGCTATCCAACTCTTATAATACGTATGCCTGTCAAGTCTCATCCTCTCACCCATACGTAGTTCCCTGAAATTACATGTATCTCATCTACTTGATCACCTAGAATTTCACAAATACATATGGATGCACTTACATGTCTCAATACGAACACTTACATTTCACAATACGAACACTGAGCAAATAAAAAAATGTTGAACTAGAGGTCCACTAGGTTGTCCAAGCTGCTTGATGCGATCGTATGGTTTCGAGCTGCTACAACCAAGCCTTAATCCTACTTGTTGGGTTTGCTTACATGAATCTTTTTTTTTTTCATTCTACTCTATCAAATAATGCCTCATTTAGCTCAAAGCATGCAAGGTTATTCCTCATAATTTCTTACCATATTTTTTGCCTTCCTTTTTCTTATTTACTTGAGCAAAATTCAATAAGCCAACTTTTCTTAATGGAGTTTCTATTATACTACTATTTATATGTCTGATGATTCTTGTTGGGGCTTATTCTTAATTGATGCAGTTTTAATCCTTTTATGGATGTTTTTATTTCTTATTTTGTCTTTTTATGTATACTCATTTATTTATCATCTAGTACTAAATAATATTCAATACTATGTAACATCGCTAGTCCTATTATTTTCTTATAAATTTTATCTTTAAATTTTAGTAAGATTTTTTTAATACATAATATATTAGATGATTTTTGTACTTATTCTATTCTTTTTGGTTATAGTTAATAGCATTACTATTTATTGCACTATCATTTTGTTTGATTGAATCAAAGTATTTAAATTATTTACTCTTGTTAATAGCTTAACCACTAATTGTCTACCCCCTAATATTAGTGTTTTTATTTTAATTAAGTCTGCACCCTATGGCCTTGTTTGGTTGGGGAAAAATAAATCCTAAACCCTTCAAAAAATAATTTAATCAATATTTTATATTTTTTTATGTCACACATAAGTTTAAATATTAAAAATTAATTTTATTTCACATCGTGCATAAATTTAACATTTAAAATTAATTTTATTTCACATCCCACACTTGCTCAAATAAAAAATTAATTTTATATCTCATATAATATAGTTCTCAATAGTAAAATAATATTATTTTATATTATAATATTAAAATATATTTCTTTTTATTTTTATTTTTAAAAAATTTTAGCATCCTCAAAATATATTTCAACTAAATGAGGCCTATAAATATATTTTGGACTCTTAGGTATTTTTTATTTACTCAAGTTTTATTTTAGTTCTATCTCTAATCTTATTAATAAGAATATTATTTGTAAAACGTATACACTAAATTCCGACCTCTTGAATGTATTCAATGAAAATCTTTATAATTAATGCAAAAAATTGTGAATTTAAATTCAAGCTTTAGTATAATCCAATTATAATAGTAAAACGGTATTTATGTATGTGCCACATAAAATTAAATATATTATACTCTAGTTCACATGCATTTCACCTCATAGTTTAAATTTTTTTTGATAAGAGTGGCATGTAAGTCATATATAAAATTATTTTTATCGTGTATGTAAATCTTCAAATAGTAAAATTCTTAGTCAAAGTCCTTTCATTTTCAAATACAAGTAACAACATTCATATACAATATTTTTAATAATTTGAATATAAGCATTGCAAAACTTTTTATTTTACAAAACTCTCCAAAGTATTTTACTTTTAGATTTTATCATAAGAGTTTTCTAAGTCAATAAATATCAAATGTAAATCTTCATTTTATCTCACTAAGATTTTGTTTGATTGATGCATATTTTGAAGCAAAATATTAATTTTTTAAATTTTTTATAAATTTTAATAATTTTATTTCACATTCAATACAAATTTTAACCTTAAAATTAATTTTATTTCACATCTAACACACAAATTTTAATATTAAAATCAATTTTATTTTACATCTTACACACTTTTTAATATTTAAATAAAATTTTTCTTATTAAACTTAAAAATAAAATTTTTTCTCTCATGTCCAAAAATCACCTTTTAAATAAACAAGGCCTTAACTTCTCTATTGCATATCTCAATGAATAAATAGCTTTCATAATAGATTTAACTAGTTTAAATCTAAATTGATCCTTTGATATTTTAGTATCATGATTTAATCTATGTATGATTATTCTCTCCTAAAATTTAAAAGTATAGCTTAATAATTTAATTTTCTCTAGCATCCGCTTGTATATCGTCTTTGTTCTTATAAATTGGTTCTATTACACAATTTTTTCATTTATTTTACCTTTCTTAAGTCTTTAAAATCATATTAATCTTCTTAGTTAGCAAAGAAAACTCCATCTCCCTTACATTGTTTTTTTAATATTATTTTTGATACATGTTTAACTATTGAAATATCATCCTGTTCTATGCTTTGTCTTTTTTAAATCCTCTTAACTCTCATCATACTAGTTGTTTACATGTGGATTCCTTGCTTTGCCCTAGCTAACCATGTGGTGCTTCGGTTAGCCTAAAGGATTTTCCCTTAGGTTGTCCAGAGCCTATATATTGGTCATCGTAATCTATCTTTCCAACACCTTGGGGTGCTATTAATAGCCTTGATCGAGTAGCGTAAAGCTCCTCATTCTTGTGTTTCTCAACCATCTTCTCAGGCTTGATGAACACGACAGTTGCTCATTGTTGATCATTGCCCAAGATTTTTATTGTAAGCTAGTGTCTATTTGCCAATTACACTCGTCTTCGATAATCTTGCCAGAATCGTAAAAGGTTGGCTTGTGAATATGTTGTACTTTGTCTAGGAAATCTCTAATATTATCACACCACCCAATAAGGATTACAAACCTTTTCCCACTCCTTTTTCTCAGATTTTGGGGGGCTTAGCCTCTCTGTCGCTTCTCTTTTTTCCCTCTATTAAGGCTGATAGCCATGGTTGTAGAAGAGAGGTTCTTCTATTCTTTTCGTTGGGTGCTCTCTCTCCTTTTTTTTGTTCATCTCCTTCATATTCTTGCCAATAGTAGCCATTGAAAGGGTGCTCTTTGTATTTTTTTTATCTCATACATTGCTTTGTACCGTCTCTATTGCTCCCATGAAGCGGGGTAAGCCTGTAGTTCCAAGCAGGAGGAAACATCAACAATGGAAGGAAGCTAGCTCCATTACCTTCTTCATATTTTCCTTGCTTATTTATTTCACATTATATATAAATTTAAATGTTAAAACTTAACTTTATTTTACATCCAACATAATACTCAATAAGAAAATAATTTTATTTTACATCATAATATTATAATAATTTTTTCACTTTCTATTTTTAAAAATCTTAAAACTTCCTAAAAATATTCTTGAAGTAAGTGAGACTTGTGCCAAACTTCTTATGTGGATCCTCAAAAATTACAATTTTTATATTGCAAATTGCTTTTTTAGATATTTGTTTGGCCAATATGTATTTTTTTTAAATTTTCTTTGCTTTTACATTTAAGTCAATATTTATTTTACATCATAATATTATAATAATTTTTTCACTTTCTATTTTTAATCTTTTGTTGTATATTTTTTATTATTATTTAGAGCTTTCTTCTTTTAGTTATAGTTTTATTCTCATTTTTTAAATTATGCTTTATCTGTGGACACTTTTTTGCTTACCATTCGTTCTCCAAAACATAGTGAAATTTCACTTAAAAAAACCTTACAATATTAATAATCCAAATAATTTTGTTTTTTATAAGAAATAATTAATTTGCATTTTTGAGCATCTATTGTTTTAAGTGATAATATTGTTTTCTTGAAAATGTTTTAGCCATCGTATTATCATAAGATAAGAAAAACTTCAAAATAGTTTTACATCGCTATGAGTCTCCCAAAAATTATTCTCATTGTAAATACTATTAAATTTTTCTGTAACTTTTTCAGTATGCTTATTTAGATTTCCGATGATCATATTTTCATTCTCACGTATCCATTCAATCTTTCCCATGTCCTTGTTTAATAAGGACTCTATACAATACCATATTTTATCATTTTGTTTTTTATCAAATAGAAATGTCAATGTAAAATGTAAAGTTAATTTCACATTCTCCGAAATTCTAATATTATAAATCAATTTTTTTGATATACTATACATGCTTAAATAGAAAAAGTTCGCTTTATTCCACTTCTTACAAGATTAGAGAATGTATTCCTATATGTACGAGGATGTTTAATTCTGAGAAGGTTTTGAGGAGAATTCTTGTCATTTATTGAATGTTTGTTAACAATCTTTAAGCTGTATGGAATTGGCTAGACAATATTCATTGGCGCTATCAAAATCTTCAAGTTGTTAGGCTTATGCCAAAGTTGATCTATTGGTGGAAATAATTTGTTACTCTATTTGTTTGTTGAGGTCCTTTTGAAGAGAATTCAATCCGTGAAAATTTAACTGCTTAATATTTTTTATTTCCTCTTGTTTTGTAACTAATTTGCATTTTATGTATTGGTCAGTTTCCATTGTGTTTTAAAAAGTTGAAGTTTGATTATTTTTGGATATCAAGGATACCCTGTTTTCTTTGATTTCATATGATAAAAAATGACACCATTATATAAGTATTGATTTTTTGTCTCTCTGAACTAAGAATTTTTGTATTACAGTTGGATTACACCGAGACTTAATTTTAAGTTCGTATTTTTTTGCTTTAGTTATAGAAATTCTAACTCGACATATTGAAGATGAGATGTCTTAGTCTATATTTTTCGTAGATAATCGTTCTTGTTCATAAAACAAAAGAGAGAACTAAAGTGAAACTCGAATTTTGGAAAAATATCTTAAAATTTAAAGGTTTTCGATTCCGTATATTAAAAATTGAATATATGAAGTGCGCATATAACCAAGAAAGAAGTACTTTTATTGGTGGTGTGACAATTGATAATCAAATTATTAAAAAGAATGAGTGCTTTAAATATCTTAGATTAATCATATAAAATATTGGTGAAATAAATAATAATGTTATTAGCAGCATCCACGCAGGATGGGTAAAATAGAGAAATGCTTATAGTGTATTATGCGATAGAACAATTTTATCCGGACTTAAAGATAAATTTTATAAAATTGTAGTAAGACCAACAATAATATATGATGCTATAGGCTGGCTTATAAGAAGAGATATATAAATAAAATAAATATTATGAAAATAAGAATGATAAAGTGGATGTGTGAGTATATACAAAATGATAAAATGAGAAATGAATATATCTGTGAGAAAGTTAGAGTTGCACCAATTGAGCATAATTTTAGAGAGTCTATTTAGATGGCATGGACATGTAAATCATAGGCCGATTAAGACTTATTTATTATTGTTGTTATTGTTAATTGCTTAATATCTTTTTTTTGCTCTTTTGTGTAACTAATTTACATCTTATGTAGCCATTAGTTTCCATTGTGTTTTAAAAAAGTGAATTTGATTTTTTTTTTGTTTTTAGAAATCAAGGATACTAAGTTCCCTTTGGTTTATTATGATAAAAAAATGAATTCTTTGTTCCTTATACCTATGAACACAATATATTATCATTGAATTTTTGTCCCTTTGAACTGCTCCCATGTAGTATGAGTTTGTCTTTATGAGCAAGATAACTAACTAGTTTGGCTTATGCTATGAATTAATGTACACTTCTTGGCTTCATAATGAATTTCTTGCCTTACTTTAAATTCTTCTATTTTTTTGGGAATATAAATTGTAGGCCTTAATTAATAATTGTTGGCCTACAAAATAGAAACACATAAATAAAATATTGCAGAAATAAAGTTACTAATATAGATAAGTGAGTATACAAAAAATCACATGATGAGGAATGAATACATCCTGAAATGGTTGGAGTAGCCCCAGTTGATAAATTTGGTTAAAGTTGTTTTAGATGGTCTTGGATGGTCTAGACATATAAATTGTAAGTTGATATAAGTTTTAGTAACGAGAATATGGTTATTAGATTATGAGCATGTAAAAAAGATAGAGAAAGACTAAAAAAGGTATAACAAGAAATTTTAAAGTATAATCTTGTATTCTTAGAGCTAAATGAAATGTTGTTATTTGATTGAGTGCAATAGCCAACTCTACCCAGTTAGGTTAAGGCTTGGTTGTTGTTGTTTATCTTTGGGCTATTAGTAATAATGACATGCTTACCCGAGGCATCATCGTTTTTGAGGCCCTGTTTGGTGTAAGAACCAAAATGAGGAACAAGATGGTACTAATTTAAAAATAATAATTATAATAATAAATAAATTTTATTTTATTCTACATAAATTTTCATATCAAAAATATTATTTTATTTCACATTCTCAATTATTTTTAATAAATTATTACTTTTATTTCACATCATAAACCAAATTACGTGGTTTAAATATTTTGGCTTAGGCTGTGAAATAAAGTTGATAGTTTTATTAAAGATAATTGAGTATGCGAAATAAAATAATATTTTTTTATATAAAAATTTATGTAGAATGTAATAAACATTTATTTATTATTGTTATTATTATTTTTTAAATTAGTATCATTTTAGTTTTGATTTTGGTTCTTGCGCCAAATAGGCCTAAATTTTGTTGATTATCTCATTTTGTGGATCTTTGTGAAAAATCTCAGCCCTTTTTCTTTCAGGTAATGTTTATTCCAATAATTGGAACAAGGTGTTGAGGACAGGATATGATTCTAACTGTGACTGCCGCTCACCTTTGGGTACAAATTCTGTAAGTTTCCTCACTTTTGACACTTGCATCATTTCTTCTGTTGTACAACTTAGTTCCTTTTTGCTGTTGGTAAATCTAGGAAAATAGTCTATTTGATTTCTTTTTCTTCTTATCCGTTTTGACTTTTTTTTTGGGGTGATTTATATTTTTAATTTGGAGGTCAACAAGTTGAGCCTTTTTGTTCATTGCTTTGTTCAATATTCTCAATAAAGTAAATACATTAAATATTCGTAAATTAGTAATAATCTATGCTACTCTCACTCAAGTCTATGTTTATGATATCTGTGTTGTTTTTGTTCCTATTGCGACACGGTAAATAAAAGGCTTATTTGAAACATTTCCATCAAGTAGAAACTACCTAACTGCCTGCAAACTTTTGATCTTGAATGTTCTATTGCTGCTGACAGATTACCATTGAACTCAAGAGTTCCTCTAAGAAGGCTGGTGGAACGTCAGTGAAAGCATTGATAGATGAAGAGATGACAAGAGAAAAGCACATAAAGCGGTCATCACCTAGTTTAATTGCTCGGCTTATGGGCCTTGACTCCTTGCCTTCTTCTGGAGGCTTTAAACTACATAGGGAGCCAGAGGCGAGAAATCATCCCAGAAGGCTCTTATCCAACGAGCTTCATGAAAAATTCACTCACCCTGAAGACTTCGCACTTCAAACATGTAATGATGAGCAAAATTGTAAAGATGTCTATGAAGTTGTGGAAACTACAAAGGTTGAAAAGCAAAAGAAACAGGTCGATCATGCGCTGGAAGCCCTCAATTCCTACAATGATATCTACCATCACTTTCTCGTAGAATCCCAATCCTTGTTACCAAAGCATTTCAAAGATGGAAGTTGCTCACCATTGGAAAGTATTCTAAGTACAAGTTTAGAATCTTCTATTAGATCAGAAAGAAATGTTGATCGGTATGTTAATCAAAAAGGAGTTGATTCACAATTTTTTCAGAAACCTACAGCCAACCATTGTTGTCATCGTTCTAGAGAACATATACATTCTCTTTTGCAGAAGTTGTCGGAATCAGCATATTCTAGAAAAGATGATGGCTGTGTTCAGCCGACCCAGATTGTTATTCTTAAGCCGAGTCTTGACAAGGTTCGGAAGAAAGAAAGGATATTACCTCGTGTAAAAAATATGAATCACTCAGAAGTTTCAAGTGATGAAGTTCTGGATTTATTTGCAGAAGAAAGAGCTCTACGGAAGCTGAATAGTACTTTTGAATCTTCAGGAAATAGGATGAAGGGATCCAAAGAAACGACTAAAGTGGTTAGAAAAGAATTGAAAAAAAATAATTCTACTGAAAGAAGGAAGATTTCATCCCCAGAGTTAAATGAGCATGCAGAGAATGAAGATTCCTGGACAATGTCAAGCATCAATCAACGTAATTCTAGGACTTCAAACCGGACTTCTGCTAATTTATGTGAGTATCCACTTGAGTCATTAGTTAGTTGGGAAGCCAGGAAGCGCCTTTCGGACCGCTGGAACCTGACTAGTCATTCTCAAGAAATGGGAGCTTTGAGCAGAGTTTCTGGTACTTTGGGTGAGATGCTAGCATTATCTGACAATGAAACACCCAAAATGATGCTAGACACATCATCTGCCATGAAAGCTAATAAAAGGAAGTTGGTGAGGGAGGATTGGCTCGAAATGTGGTATTCGCCTTTGGGTATCAGTAGCAAGGATGGTTGGAAAGATGAATTCTCAAGGAATCTTCCGAGGTCTAAATCTCTCTCTGCTTCATCTTTGGTTTACAACTCTCAACATAGCTCAAAAGGCCGTCGCAATTGTCCCAATAGATATATGCTTAAGAACACATGTGATAGGAGCAACAAGAACCTTTCAGATGGTCCCATCCAGCAGAAAAATACCTTACTAACTAATCATAAATATCACTGTAATATTGGTAAGCGTCAGTGTGAAGAGGAAAATTATGCAGTTGAGCGGGAAATTCATGTCAGTTCAGAACAACTGAAAATCAATAATGAGCAGCAGGCAGGTTTTGAGCTTTCTGATGACTCCATTGCTCAACGTAGTGAAGTGGCTGATAATTTCACTGTTCTACAATTCAAACTTGACAACAATTCTTCAACGTGTGGGGACCAGCAGCTTGAAAAGCTCCAGGAATATGTGGGGTCAGAAAACCTGTCAGGGCATGATCCACATGAAATTCTATCAAAGGTTAGCTTGCAGATAATCGTCAATTATTTGTTATCATTGCTTTCAATTAACATAAACGCGTTATGGCATTGGCATCACTGAAATTGACGCAGAAGTTAACCTGTTGATTGATTTCATGTTTTTTCCGTGCAAAGCAGATACATAAGTTGGCATTTTCTAAACATTATTTAATTACTATTGCTTGCTTACCCTTTTCATTCCTGAAATTTTCTGTGGTTTAGTTTTTGGTTGAACTAAATAGCCTTCCCGGATGGGCTGCCTAAAGTCAACCTTTTTACTGTCAGCACTTGTTTTGCACTCTGACTTTTTATCTGTCAAGAGTTGTATTAAAACTACTGGACTTTCAGCTCATTGATGTTCATCTACTTTTTCTTTTGTTAAATTCTATCCACATAAGTTTTCCTTGAAGTTCAGTCCCCTTAAGTTTTCACATGCAAGTAAGGCCCAGTAGTCATAAGAAAACTGTTGATTATTTTCTTTTTTAGACCAGATTCCCCACGTTACTGTTAGTGAAACTAAAAGCATCGAGTCCAACTTTCTAAAAGAAACTATACATAAAAACACTAAAATTATGCAAATTCTTTTCACATGTTCCTTTTCCATTGTGCTACTGAACATATCATTCGTTCTTATCTTGATGCAACCTGAAGGCGGGATTGTTTTGTTCTAGCTTGATTGCTTATTGTACGTGCAAGTACTGCATTTATGGCACTAGTTAATTGCTGGATAATCTGTTGTTCTCCATTGGATACGTTGTTCTCTTTCTTGTTTTGCTAAAATTACAAGATTAAAATGTATTTTTCGTTTGTTATGCATTATTTAATCACTCAGGAAATGTTATTTGAGCATGGTGGAGAAACTAGGTTTCTATCCCAGTCAACCTTTGCCAAAAGCCACAATGAGGCTGATCAACCAAGTCCAGTCTCAGTCTTAGAGCCAACATCTGAAGAAGAAAAGAGTACTTCCGGGTGCTTTGAGAAGATTAGTGCTGATCTTGAAGGTAGAGAAGAGTTTATGTGATTCTGTCACATATTTTTCATGTACTCGCGTTGCATTTAATCTTATACAAATTGTTGCTTTTTCAGAGCTTCGAATGCAGCTTCGTCTTCTCAAAATGGAATCACTGAATGGTTTCACGGAGGAAATGGAAGCACATGTCTCTAGTGATGAAGATGCTGGAGAAACTGTTCAAGTGTTTAGAGATGAAGAGGAAAGAGACTACTCATATCTTCTAGACATCTTCATCCATTCTGGAGTTCTGAATTATGATCTTGATGAGCTCCCCAATTCATCTGATTCGGCAGGAAATTTAATTGGGATGCAAGTCTTCAACAGGCTAGAAAAGAAATACCAATGCATTGACTCTATGTGGTTGAGATCTGACCGAAAGCTCTTGTTCGATCTTACGAGTTCTATCTTGATAGATATCAAAAAAAGGAATGTTTGGCAGCCCAAGATGGTTGATGAAGGGCTTGTTGAGGAAGCATGGTTGAGAGTGGTGAAGCAGAGGAAAGAAATTGGCCGAATTCCAGAGGAAGATCTCACTGGGCGAAAATGGTTTGATGTAGGGGATGATAGAGAGCTGGTTGAAAGAGAACTGGTGATTTTGTTGCTTGAAGATCTCATGAATGAGCTCGTTATTTAGTAACTTATCTACATGTAGGTTGGTAGCATTAATATTAAGAATTAAATATCATGGCATCAAATCAGAAAATGTTTTTATTGCTGGTTCATGTTCTATAATGCATGCTTTGTAGTGATTGTGAAAGTTTTGATGATAGTAATCATTTTAGATCTATAGAACAACCTTCAACTTGTTTCTGTGAATTAAGTTTTTCGAGGCATCCGTCAATTGTCGGCAGCCACTGCTCTGGCCTGCCGCCCCGATCCCCACCCAACCTCCCCCTCTGTCTGCATAATCCGCATAACATTCGTAGATCGGTTACAGACCAGTTCCTTCCGCGCATATCTTCTGTCGGTCTTCTACGCACCTCCACTACTTGGGAACAGAAAATAAGGCTTCCACTTTGTAAATAACTCCTGTTTGGTTCATGGGGAGGAATTTGGCTGATGAAATCTACCTTGAAAGTTGAGAAAAAAAGAAAGTTTCTTCACTGTTTTCAGTGGTTTTAGTGCAGGTGGTGTTTTTGAATCCTCATTGGGAGCTGCTCAGTTGCCTGTCTTTAGGTGTCAAGGCTTTTTGTTTCATCCATTTCCCTTTCTTGTTTCACTGTTCTTCCTGATTGTCATCTTCATCTCAGGCTTATTTTCATTATTACAAAAGGCCATTTCATTTGATTGAAACATTATTTGCTGCTTCAATTGCTGCTCTTTCCTTAATTCACTCTTGAGCCAGCATAGAATTGAATCAGGTCATCTTGAAATTAGATTAATTTAAAAATTAAAAGAAATTAATATTAAGTTTTTCGTAATAGTGTGATAAATAATAATAATTTTTATTCAAATTTTATTAATAAAGATATTTATATTCAGTAATATTAAAAAATTAAAAATTAATTGAAAGTTAGATCAATAGTGATTTAGATCGAGATAATAAATAATTTAATTTTAGCTTGAATTGAGATTAGATTGTGCTTTTTTTCCTTTGTATTCTAGATTGGACTGAGGTTGAATAAAAAAAACTTTAATTTAATCTTGAACTGACTTTGTGAATTTCTCACAATTTAATCTGATTTTTATTTATCATTGTTGTCATAATCTCAAAGTGAGGTAATAAACTATAAGCATGCTTAAGAAAATGTAGCTTGTTCTCCTCGCATTTGCATGTTTTTTCACGTCGTGTTGTCAAATTATCATGTCTATCTTGACTGTCTACTTGGAGGAGATTAGGTTAAGTACTGCTTTAATAGTTCCTAAACACGACTTATTCGTCCGAAGAGAGAGCCGACTCAAAGCCAAAGAGAATGATCAAATTACTAAAATCAATCGAAAACAAGCTATTTGAATTTGCCATTTTCTCTCACTCATTCTTCTCTATCTTTCTAGCAAGATAAGTAATGCAACTTTAACTAGTCGTATCTCCCCAGTATGGTGAGTGAGTGTATGGGAAGCACGGCTCAGCTAAGTGAGCATGCACAAAGACATGGGCTTTTATTGCTTTGATAGTCCCGATTAATTCTCTTGATAGTCGGTGCCATACTTTCCAAATACTGAGGTTGCACTCTTATTATTGTTGTCGCTGGAGGAGGAAGAAATCGTAAACAACGGTGGGGGCGGGAAAGAGGTCAGAGAATTTTGGACGAAAAAACAAGTTAATACTTTCATCATCTTGAATTCATCTAGGTGCCTACATTTAGAAATTATTTTCAAATAGATCTTTGAGGTTGACATAAATATTTCATTTGAATCCTTTTTAACTAATTCAATTAGTTTCCATTGCAACAAAAATAGAATTTATTTTTAAATCAAAATTTTAATTTAAAATGACAAAATTCTCCTCGAGTAGAAAGAGAAGGGGAATATTGGCTGCTGTTGGCTGCTAGACTCTAGTGCAGCCACTTAGCCGAGATGATGCAGCCGCTTGCGGACCTGCGGTGTAATAGCTATTAGCCGAGGAGAGTAAAATTATAATTTTATATTTTTCTATTAGTTTTTTAACAAAATAATCTAGAAATATTTTTAAAAGATAAAGAATAGGATGGGAGATTTTCAAAATTATTGATCTGCGTAGTATTATTCTTTTTGTTTATAAGTCTACAATTTTGAAAATTTTCATGTAATAATATTAAAAAAAATTTTGTGCTTAATTTAAATAATTTACTAATTAATTATTACTTATTTTAAAATTAAATATTCTTTTTTTTTTCATCAGCTTTATTTATGCATTACCCATCTATTTTTAATTAATTACGCTATGTACACTCAAAATATTATAAAATCTTACATACACACATTTTAACTTATTTCTATTATAATGAGTAATCATAATTTTTTAATAACCTAATTATAATTAGATTACTAAAAATCTGAGCCGTTCATCATATTATTTTAAAGATACTTAAATATATTTTAAGTGAAAATCCTAAAATCTTAATATTTAGGTGGCGGCAAAAAAAGGAGACATCCGCGACGTGAATTGATTTTAGGACAAATCAGCGCTTTAGTGTGGTATTGAAGAACAGAAAAATATGTACCATTAAGAATAAAAATATAATTTTAATGATTTACTAACAGAATATTTTTTTTTCAAATAGATTTTGAATAAGTTTTAACTCAAGTGCGTGTATATAAGATTTTGTAATATTTTAAGTGTGTATAGTGTAATTAATTAAGAATGAATGGGTAAGATATAAATAAAATTAAATGGTGTGGCACGTAGGTAATTATTTTTTTTTAATTTTGTAAGAAATATTTTTTTTATAAAATATTTTAATTTTTGAAAAATTTAAGTTTAACTTAAGTCAAAATTTGAGGCAGCTCGAAATGCAAAAAAATCGGCTCGAATTCGAATCAACGAGCCGAGCATGGGATCGTTCTCACGCCTGAATTTGCTGCGATTTTTAAAAAATTGTTGGCGACAAGGGGTTCGCCGGAGAAGGCGGGGCGCTCGACGGATCTTCGCTGTTCATGGGCGAATCAGCGGAGCCGGCCCTAAAATTTCTACGATGGCGAACTCACCGGCGCTATTGATTTGATGTAGCGAGAGCAGTATATAAGGGGTCGCAACCCTAGCCCCCATTCCTCCCTTCGTTGTCTTCCTCCCTATCGCCATTTTTCCCCCGTAGTCCTCCATCTTTTTTCATTGGATCCGTCCAGCTTTTCAAGAGGTGAGGTTCCGATTCTTACGGTTATCTTTTTCTTGAATGATGGATGGTTGCCGTCTTATTCGTGCTGTTTTTCACCGGAAATTTCTCCTTTCTTTTTGCATTGACATCTTTTCTGAAATTCTGATTGCCCTGATAGTGTGGAAGCAATTGCTGCCCAAGATTGCTTTTAAACGAGTTAAAAGGGAATTTTTGTGACTTTAATGAAGCTTTTGTTCTTGAAACGCGGGTGCGTTGAGCTATTGAGATTATAAAAACTTGTTTTTTCAGAACAACTTTGATTTCTTTATATTGGTCATTGCTAAACGTTTATTTCTCAAGGTTTTGCGTGGCAATGGATCTTTAGTCACTTTGTCATGTAAATTGTAATGCCTTGTTATAAAATTTCATGGCTCTGTGTTGTTGTGCACCTATTCTAGTATTTTACCTTTATTTGAGTTATTCTTTGAGCCTTGCTGCTTTCGACATTTCAAATGTACAATGTCTATGCTGTTATGAAAGTTAATTAAGGGTATTATTGTGATGTTATGTATCATATTATTTTGAGAAATTGATTAATTGGTTTGATGATATGCTTAGATGACATTATAAAATGTTACATGATTATCACTGTAAAATGATTTAGATGTCATCTAAAATTGCATGACATTTAGAAGCCTCCCTAGTTGTAATAGTGGAAAGTAAGGTTGGATTGATATTTATTGTCATCTTTTAATATTATGATTTTGAACTAAACAAATAACAATTAAAATAAGCATAGGCATTTAGACAATATTGACACATAGGTAACATAAAGATTGTTGGGCATTTTCTTTGGAGTTAAAACTTTTCATATTGGAGCCCCCTCTCTCCCTGTAGATGTTTCCCACATTTCTAGTGTTAATGTTTATCCTTGCAGATGACTAGTGAATTTGTTAAGGGAGCATTTAGTTTAATATTTTCTTGATGTTATGTTATGTTAATTGTTTGGTCTGATGACACCTTTAGATGACTTTTTAAAAAATAATAGAATTATGGCTCAAAAGATAATATCTAGATAACATGACATAACATTTAGATAACATCGAATCAAATGCCCTTGAGGTTTAGAAGTTCTTTTAGTCATAAGCTTAAAATGACAAATTATGTAAATACGATTCGTGAACAATCCCTATTTATCATTCCTCCTTTGCTTATAACTTTCATATTTAAAGGTTGGAATGAATTCAAGATTCGAGTTATGGTTTGATTTCATTTACTTTGAGTTAGTGCATGCTTATGAATATATTGTTGATATGTAGCTTTGTTAGTGATAATGATTTCTTTTTCAGTAGTTTATATATATAGATTTGATTGTTATTTTGATGATAACGTCCTTTTATATTGTGCATTGAACACATATGCTTGGATGACTCGTTAAGTATTAGATCTTTAATCTTTTGTTCTTTTTTAATCACATGTTCAACTTCACAATCATATGTATTCTGCAGAGGCTGAAAAATGGCTGATGGCGAGGAAGTCCAACCTCTTGTCTGCGACAACGGGACTGGTATGGTGAAGGTATGTCATCATGTTCAATTCAATGGTTCATAGTCACAAAACGTTGATTTTTGTTTTCTAATTGCATTTTGTTCTGAAGGCTGGGTTTGCTGGTGATGATGCGCCTAGAGCAGTATTTCCCAGCATTGTAGGCAGACCTCGCCACACTGGTGTCATGGTTGGGATGGGACAAAAAGATGCTTATGTTGGCGATGAGGCGCAATCCAAAAGAGGTATTCTTACCCTTAAGTACCCAATAGAGCATGGAATTGTTAACAATTGGGATGACATGGAAAAGATCTGGCATCACACTTTCTACAACGAGCTGCGTGTTGCTCCTGAAGAGCACCCAGTTCTTCTTACTGAGGCCCCTTTGAACCCGAAAGCAAACAGAGAAAAGATGACCCAAATCATGTTTGAAACCTTCAGCTGTCCAGCAATGTATGTTGCTATTCAGGCCGTGCTCTCCCTGTATGCTAGTGGTCGTACTACTGGTTAGTTTCCGTTAAACTGAATGATCATAAAACCTTATAAATCATGTCTCTCTTTCTGATAATTTATCTCCTACTAACAGGTATTGTGCTTGATTCTGGTGATGGTGTGAGCCACACGGTTCCAATCTATGAAGGCTATGCCTTGCCGCATGCCATTCTAAGGCTGGATCTTGCTGGTCGCGATCTCACTGATTACCTGATGAAGATCCTAACTGAGAGGGGTTACTCATTCACAACGACAGCCGAGCGCGAAATTGTGCGAGACATGAAGGAAAAGCTTGCATATGTTGCCTTGGACTTTGAGCAGGAGCTTGAAGCTGAGAAGAGCAGTTCTTCCATTGAGAAGCAGTTCGAACTTCCCGATGGCCAAGTGATTACTGTTGGGGCTGAGAGGTTCAGGTGCCCAGAGGTTCTCTTCCAGCCATCTTTGATTGGGATGGAAGCTGCTGGAATTCATGAAACAACATACAATTCTATCATGAAGTGTGATGTGGATATCAGGAAGGATTTGTATGGTAACATTGTTCTTAGTGGTGGAACAACCATGTTCCCTGGAATTGCTGACCGCATGAGCAAGGAGATCACGGCGCTTGCACCAAGCAGCATGAAGATTAAAGTTGTTGCTCCACCTGAGAGAAAATACAGCGTTTGGATTGGTGGCTCCATTCTTGCCTCTCTTAGCACCTTCCAACAGGTAACTCTACATGGAATGAATAGCATAAATTTTTGGTTTTATTGTTGGAAAAGTGTTTCAGTAATTTGTTGCATTCCTGTCAATACGAGTAAGGTTTATGTATGCGTGTACGAAAATTCCAATTAAAACCTTGAGCACCTTTAGTCCTGGACTGCAGTAGAGAAGGTGTGGATCAAAGGTTTTAACAGTGGGATTACTTCGGTGATGGTTTTGAAAATTGATGGATTATTATATGGAGAAATTTGGACGGCTTAATGCAACATAAATCGAGTGGTGCATTCAACTAAATAAGCTGTAGAAAATATGAAAAGATACACCAAATTTACATAGTTCATAAAGAATCTCTTACGTCCACAGACTAGGTTGCATGACAAAAGGATCCATTATAAATTTGAGTTCCCTAATAGGGGAAGGTGAAAAACATTACCTGAATTTTAAATAAATTAAAGAAATATGAACCCAAGTGAATAAGATAGAAAGTTAGTGCCAGGAATGCAATTTCCCATCTCCTAAATCTGATTTGCATGTAAAACCTCCTGCGGATACTGATGTCAAGATTTCACCAAGAAGAGCTCCGGTGGGATTGGCCATGAAGAGTGGAAATTTTTTATACTTGGCATTATCATAGTGGGGAGAGTGGAAGTTGCAGAGATGAATTCTTGATATTTAATATTCTTGCTTGTCGAGCAAAGGTGAAGGAAGCCGAGGAGATGTGGTGTTGGCGATGCTGTCGATTAACAATTTCTTGATTGTATCGCCTGGTGGCTACATTTCCTATGCTCTCTCTGCGCCTCATGCTGTATGAGAAAAGTCTCAACTCCCTGTGAATCTTTAGAACGATGTAGGCAATTTGTTAGGGGGATCTTGATGGCAACAGGGACAGCTGGTGTCGGCGTGGTGATTGTCAACGAAGGTGGTGTGGGAGATCGCTAGCAATAACATGGAGATAACAGCAGAGACAATGTGGGAGATAGTTGGTAGTGGTGATGTGGAGTCAGCTAGTCTTTTTCTTGATGGGTTTACAGAGAGAATGAGAGATGAAGGAAGAAAGCCTCTACTCTTTCTTGGAGCGAGAAAGGAGGAAAATCTAATGAGAGATGGATAGGGAGATCTATAGAGAGTGAGAGAGTGAAAGACTCCCATGGGTTTATCCTTTATCTTGGGAAAAGAGTAGTTCTCCTTGGTGGAGAGGAAATGGCTCTTTTTATAGGCAACAGAAAGGTTCTAGCTGTTGACATGTTGTAGCAAGTTGAGATATGTTACACAGTTGCAGCAAGTGGTGGAGGGAATATTTGTTGTAATTATGGATTTGAGCCTTTATTTATGCATCAGTTCCATGGCGGTCCTTTGGCATGAATACAATACAGATGAACTCGTGAAATTTGTGTAAACACTTGCCACTGCCTCACTCGAATGAAAGTAGTGAACATTTATGTGCTTTTGAATAATAGATTTGATGGTCTTAAGACCAATTTGAATAATTTCTGTGACCAATTTTCAACCTGTGGTATAGAGTAGGAGAGCATGATCTTAGACCCGAATTGTGTGTGTGTACAAGAAGCATAGTCGATGAATGCAGCATCTGGGATCACGGTCATAAGTCAACTAGGACTATTTTGATGATACATTGTTGGGGATCAACCTCGAAAGTCATCAAATTATTTCTATGAATGCAAGGTCTAAAATTGCCTTCACATGAAAAGAGTGGTTGAGAATAGTCATGGTAAGCAATTTTCAAGTTTGATTGGATGACTTAGAGGCACCAAGAGATGATTGAAGTGTTTACTCATAGAATTATTGGATACATAAAAAGGCAGAAATAGAATGTGAAATGGAGAAGCTGAAAATAGCATGAGATAGCTTAGATTGGAATTAATGAGATTAAAAGAAATTAATCAAATGTAAATGTAGTAAACAATATTGATCCTCTAATGTGGTTGAATCATTCGAAATGGTGGATAGAGGCGCAAGAATGCTCAGAGGGATTTGCACCATCAGTCATGTAAATTCTATCATCAGCCGATGTAATGTAAATCGAGTGAAATATTCAAATCTCATAAAAGATGAAATAAGCTGTAGAAAATATCAAAATAGAGCGGAAAGAATCTCTTACTTGTATAGGGTGGGCTAAGGCTGGGCCTCGCTAAAAAAGAATGTATTACAAATCCGAGTTCCCTTTGAGGGTTTCTCTTTGTTTTGTATCAAGTTGATTTGTTTAACTACGACTTTCATTGGTTTTGCAGATGTGGATTTCGAAGGCAGAGTACGATGAATCAGGTCCTTCAATTGTCCACCGGAAATGCTTCTAAAGTCTTAATTATTGTACATGTTATGTGGCTTCTTGTTGATGTTAAAATTGCTAACGTGAGTTTATTTTATTGATTATGGCTTCATGTCTAATTTTTTTAAAAAAAATTTGACTTCATGACGAACATTGATATGCAAATTTAGTGCTGACACATATTTTTGCCTTTAACAATGTCGTAAAAACTAAATCGGATTAAAAATCAGCTTACTATTCGGTCGTTGCCGTACTGGTTGGAGCAACGATCGAACCAGCAAATTACTATTTTTTTTAAAAAAAAATTAATAATATAAAACTATTCGTCAAAATAGCAGTAAATATTCAAAATAATAAACATATTTTTTTGTATTGGTTCATTGTATAATGAAATGATGAATATCGACTTGGTTTTTTCGGATAGTAATACTACATTTTGAAGCCTAAAACTTGAATTAATTAAATCAAATAATTGTATAATGATAATAATTTTTATTTTACTAGATAGAATTGATTAAATAATTTTTTTGTTATCATTATATTTTATTAAATAAGAATTTCTCATTTTATTTTAAATATGTAAGATTATTTTTTTTAATCGTATTAAATAATTATATTGAGCTAATTTTTGATTGATATTTGCAGAGGATAATTAAATGTTCCTTCAGTCGTAAAACCATATTTAAATGATTGTAAAAAAAAAAAGCCATATTTAATTGAAAATTTGAAAACAAATGAAATATGTACATGAGCTTATAAATTTATTTTATATAATAATATTAAGTTTCTAATTAAAGATATGTAGGATGAAAATAATATTGATTTTAATATTAGCATTTATACAGAATGTAAATTTAATGTCTTATTATTAAATTATTTTAAAACACAAAATAAGTTTTAAAAGCTAATAAGCCGCGTCAAGAGTGATGCGAGTCGGACAGTTGGCATACATCTAATTAGTCGTATTGTATCTCTTCCGATCATTTGTGTACTCGGTTTTCACTTAGGGCCCGGCGCACAACTATACTTCTATCTTCAAATTTCAAAATTCATAGCGCTTCACTTTCGCATCTCCGCACGATTCTCAGCCGTCTTTCTCCCTCCCGGCAGCCGGAAACCTGCCGGGCTCCGGCGATACGCCGTACGGCTCCACCATTCTCTAATCTACCTCTGGCGCTGCCGAATCAGTTCACCCACGGCAGCCAGACGCTTACTGTTGATCCAGATCGGCGGAGTTATTCCCTCATTTCGGAACCCTTCGGGAGCCACAAGAATTAGGTTTTTAAGCAGCAAATAGTCGCTTCGGAGAACGAAACGGTGGGAGATTTTTCCCGAGACTTTTCTTGGTTTCCTGATTGTTCTACTCTTCTTTTTTCCTTCTATAAGATTTGATTTTTCGTTTGAACAAAATCTTCTAGGTGCGAATGGAAGTTATTCGCTTTCTATTGGTGATGCTAGGGATGGAGGCGGCTGTTTGCCGTTGGTGAAGCTTCAATCGAGGTACGAAGAACTTTCTAGGGTATGATTTGAAGCAACATATTAGAGGGCGTGTTTCTGGTTTTTGGTATGCTGAGTGTGATAATTGGTGCTAGAAACTACTCACGCTGATTGAACTTCAAAACTATGAACACATAATGCAGATGATCCAATCTTTACACCAAAGACCATCTCACTCAACCCAGAGCCCCAACCGCAACCACCACAGACCTCACTTCCTTTGAAGTGCTTTCCACTCAGACCATCACTTAACCCGGGAATTTGCGCACTAGATCTCAACCTTAGATGTATCCTTGATAAGGGAATACAAAGAGATGCAAACTGAAGACAGGCATTCTGAAGCTGTTGATACCGAAAATTTGTCAAAGGTCAGAGAAGAGATTTTTTACCTGAAAACCGACTAAGCGGAAAACCATGGCGCCAATCTGTCGGTGGCTTTTTTGAACTTTACTAGATTGCAGTGTTATTTTTTTTTTACAGAGAGAGGCAGACTGTAGTTTGCTTTTAGATTAATAAGAGAGAATAAGGGGGAATCAGATAGGATCCTGCCCATTCTTCCTCATTACAATAGGATTTTATAGTCTAAGTTTGTCCTTGGGTAGTCAATTCAGAGAAATGGCTTTTGTTTCTGGCTTTACGCTAGTAATGACTATTGGGTTAGGGTGTCGTGGCCTTACTTGTACGGAATGTACGGACCCTGCAGGCAGATCATATTTCTTAAAAGCAGCATGAGGTCCATTGTCTTGTACTTGAGTGCGTGGATAGTTCGTCATGGGGCACTTCGTAGAAAGCTATTTGTCGGCAGCCTTTCATCATATGTCCATCGCCGAATTCCCCTAGTGCTCATGCCATGTGGGCCTCTACGTGTATACTCCTCAACCGAGGCTATCTTTATCTGAATGTCATGACCATTTCTCTTAATTGTTTTTGTTGACCTGTCATCTTTTGATGGATATTGGCATAGGCCTATCATTCCGTAGTTACAACCAATATTTTTAAAATCAGATTAATCTTAGAACTGATGCAATGAAATGCTCAACTATAGTTGAATTGCATTTGAATCGCAAAATTATAATTATCCAAAACTAATAATCATAAAATACAATGTATACCTCGATAGTGTCATAGTATAAAATAATACTAACAAAATATAACAATTAATATAATTACTATATTATATTTGTATATATAATATAATATATAATTATTTTTTATATCTTATACAACTAATTGCTAGATTAGTTGGATGAAATTATGGCTCTTCCATAAGCAATTATCAATTATTCTCAAATAAAAGGATTGGTCCACAAACGATCAGTTTTTTGGTCTGATCCCAATTCAGGTTCTTCAATTTTGTTTTGACGTAGATGATTGTTTTGAGACTTGACTAAACCGATTGGACCACAAATTTACAATTGAATCGGTTGAACTAGTCAGTTCGGTTTTCTATAGGCATTATGGTTTTCCCTTTGTTGGGAGATTTTTTGCACAAATTTTTATGTTTCTTTTTTTTTCTTCGACTTTTTCTTCCAAGTGCCTCATAGTATTTCACTGTACTGAGAAAGGGCTACTAAGTAATTGGGCCAAGTTCCTTGAATTAAAAAAATTTATACGTCAATACCTTTTAGCTCCCTCGTTGAAATGGGCTTTTATTGGAGGACACTGTTAGTGCATTGTATGAATAGGGTCACAAACTGCAATAATCAAAGATGAGGAGTGTAGTACCCCACGAGGTAACATGGCTTCTTTCTCTTTGATTCCTTCCTTTACACATGCAAAAGGGCTAATAAACAAATTGGTCAGATATGAACATCTATTGACATTTTAACCCAAATTGTTCAAGGGATGTTTACAATTGTATAAATCCATGTGCCAACAACAACGGGGCCTCCCTTGTATGCTCTGGTTACCCTTAGATGACAAGCATGGGGAGCCAGTACAATTAGCACTACTGCTCGCTAGCTCAAAAAAAAAATTACAATGATACAATACGAGGCATTGTATTATTTGTACCATAAGAGAGGCGCTTTGGTAGCCAAAAAGGAGGGACACGTTAATCTACCTCCTAGCAGGGATTGGCCTGCTTTTGGTTACCATTGGCTTGTATAGTTTGGTGTTAATCTTAAGAAAGAAAAGAAAAAATATTTTATTTTATAAAATTAATGAAAAAAAATATTATTTTAATATTAGAAGATTGTAGGATATGAAATAAAGTTATTTTTTGAGGTTGAAATCTGTATTGTATGTGAAATAAAATTATTAAAATTTATAATAAATTTAAAATATTATTAAAATATTAATTGTGCTCAAAATTAGAAGATAGCCAAATATTAATCTATAAAATATGTTGTCAACAATATAATAATCAAACATTGCCTTAAAATGGTCAAATAAGCATTATAAACTAGGGATAATTATCTACATGCTACACCATTTAGTTTTATTTATGCCTTACCTATCCATTCTTAGTTAATTACGCTATGCACACTCAAAACATTATAAAATCTTATATATATATATTTTAACTTATTTCTATTATAATGAGTAATCACAATTTTTCAATAACCTAACTATAATTAGATTACAAAAAATCTGAGCTGTTCATCATATTATTTTAAGAATATTTAAATATATTTTGAATGAAAATTCTAAAATCTTAATGTTTAAGTGGTGGCAAAGGAATGAGACATCCGCGACGTGAATTGATTTTAGAACAAATCAGCGCTTTAGTGTGGTATTGAGGAAAAGAAAAATATATACTGCTAAGAGTAAAAATATAATTTTAATAGTTTACTAATAAATTTTTTTTTTAAATAGTTTTTGATTGAGTTTTAACTCAAGTGTGTGTATGTAAGATTTTATAATATTTTGAGTGTGCATAGCATAATTAATTAAAAATGGATAGGTAAGACATAAATAAAATTAAATGGTATAGCACGTAGGTAATTATCCCTATAAACTATTTATCAATTTGTGTCAAACAAATTCAATGAAAATTTAAATAATTTTTTTTATTTCAATAATTTATTTAAACAATAACTGTATAATCCAACCCTTCAGTTGCAATTATGCAAATATGGACAATTTCCGGATCTGTAGGACAAAGTCTCTCTGGTGGAACGATCCAACGGTTGTTGATTGGTCAAGCAAATGATGGACGGTGAGATGGGGACCAGGCACAGCCCTTTATCATCCAATCTGGTTCTCCTCCGTTCGTTGTCCTATATGTATTTTTATTTCAATAAAGTTATGAAATATAAATATAAAAAAGCACCATAAGCCATTTTGGTCAAAAATAATATTTTGTCCCCATCGAAAAAAAAAAGAATATTATTTGTTTATAAATAAAAAATGTGTTACTTTTACAATTTTGGGATAATTTAATACTAAATTCTTATTTTTTTTTAAATTCATATTTATCCCACAATTTTTAAATGAAATAATTACTAACATATCACACTATTTAGTTTTATTTATGCATTACCCATTCATTCTTAATTAATTACACTATGCACATTCAAAACATTATAAAATCTTACATACACACACTTGAGTTAAAATTTAATCAAAATTTATTTGAAAAAAAAAATTTCCGTTAGTAAAAGATTAAAATTATATTTTTACTCTTAATGGTACATATTTTTCTCTTACTTAATACCACACTAAAGCACTGATTTGTCTTAAAATTAATTCACGTTGCGGATGTCTCATTCTTTTGGCGCCACCTAAACATTAAGATTTTAGGATTTTCTTTCAAAATATATTTAAATATTTTTAAAATAATACGATGAACGACTCAGATTTTTTATAATCTAATTATAGTTAGGTTATTGAAAAATTATAATTACTCATTATAATAGAAATAAGTTAAAATATGTGTATGTAAAATTTTATAATATTTTGAGTGTGCATAGCGTAATTAACTAAGAATTGATGGATAAAGCATAAATAAAATTAAATAATGTGACATGTAGGTAATTATCCCTTTTTAAATATATCATATAAACCGTTCAAATCTTGTAATAATTTTATATTAATTTCTAAACAAATACCTATAACTTATTTATAAATGCCTATAAATGCTTTTATTATTTGATAAGGTTAGTTTAACTCTAGTTAAGGACAATTAAAAATTCAAATAAATGACTAATTTAAAATGATTGGAAGATTTTGAGGATCTGTTTGTTATATTTAAGAATTAAGACATAAAAATGATATTTAGAAATATTTAAGATTTTTTATAAAATTGTAGGGTGCCTGCATGACTTCTATCAAAATCTACAGGCATATCACCCTTTCAACAAAAAAAAAAGGTTTGGGACATATTTGTAAATGCTCCTCTCAAATAAGGCCAACAATTTTATTCAAACTCAAAATTTAACTCAATAGATTCAACTAATAATACTCAATATATTTTATTTTTTAGATTTTGATGTGAAAGAATTTTATTTTAATATTAAAAATTGTGTAAAATGTAAAATAAAATTAATTCTAATATTTATATTAGATATGAAATAAAATTAATTTTTAAAGTTGAAATTTGTATTGGGCCAAAAAAAAAGGCTTGAACCAAATAAAGTCAGAAGCATTTCAAATTGTGGACTCACATGACAGGAGGTTTATACCTCATGGCCTCATATATAACTTGACCTAAATTTATTTTCTCAGTCCATAATATTTCAAGTATAATTCACAGATCCCAAAATGGTTTACCTGACTGAAGAAAGATGAGCTTGATCCTAAATAAGAGCATGTCAGCAACTGCAATTAAAATGCAAAATAGCAACATTCATTAACGCAAACCTAATAATAACAATAAATGATACTAATTGTTAGAACCTTCTCTAACACTCGTAGTCGAACAGCTCTCGTAGAACAGTTTTTGTAGAACAGCTCTCGTAGAACAGTTCTAGTCGAACAGCTTTTCAAAGAGATATCACTAGATCGTACTCTCCATACTATTATGTCAACTCAATATTTAAGGCAGCATGAGAGTCCACTGCCTAATCGTCCTTTGCAGGAATAGATGTCAGATGTGACAAACTGTACCTATTATGTCTCATCCTCTCCAAGCTATAAATAAGGAGGAGGAAAAACTCTTGGAGGGAGCTACCTCTCTCTCTTGTACTCATTCGGTCTCCATTTAGATACCCTCAAGCTTTGTAAGAGAAGGGATTCGATTAGTGGATTTAAATCGCCTATACTGCGTCGTAGGTTTTTTCCCGTATACTCAGATTTCTACGTAAAAATTATCGTCTTATTTCATTCTATTTTGACATATTTTTTGCATCAACACTAACAATAATCAATTAATAAATAAATAAATAAATAAATTCTGAAAAATGATAATTTCCCTAAAAAAATGTACCCTGATTTGTTCATGGAGGGCTTTGATGTAAACAGCAGCCTGTTGAAGCACAGAAGCAGTGTCTGTCTGCAATTGTTTCATTTAATTTTTTTTAATCTTAATCAGATTAAGATCGACTGAGATATTTAAATTTTAATTAAATAAAATTAACGTAATTTCATGCTAATATTACTTTGCCAAAGGGGGAGACTAGTTGCTGAAGAGTTGTAATTCTATCTCGTAGCTTGAGGCTCCTCTTTGTTAGCTCCTGCAAAAATTTATCACAACAACAAAATTAAGGAAGAAAGAAGATGATGACAACTAATTTCAATAATAAAAATTTTGAAGGTTTTTAAATTTTTTGTAGATAAATCATTTAAAAGTACTGTTTATTTCTCAATCTTTGTTTGATTCGCAAGCAAAAATGTTGCTCATTAAGACGTCGTAAATTACTAAAATTATTACTGCAACTATTATAAATGATGTAAAGCCTGGCTCTATTTGGTAAGAAGATAAACAAAATAAGTTGGTTGAATTTTTGGCTATTTTTGAAAAATATGTATGATATGAAATAAAGTGAGTTAGTTATATTAAAAATTGGGTTGAATGTGAAATTAAATTAATGGATTTATTAAGAATTGTATTGGATGTCAAATGAAGTGATTGTTTAATATTAGAATTTGTGTAGGATGAAATATAAAATAATTTTAAAAAATTTAAAATTAAATTTAAGATTTTAACCAAAACTAAAATTAGCTGTGAGTTTGAATCTGTTACTAAACAGAGTTTAATCTAAAATTAGCAGCGATCGACAGATTGAATTTCTTAGCGTTCTTTATGAGTGTCAATTTTTTGTAAATATTTTCTTGTCTTTTTTTTTATCTTTATAATTTGATCGCCTATTCATCTTATCTTCAAAAGGTGCCGTACGCACTTGATCTATAAAATAATTTCTAGAGCGATTAACTATGGTGTGACAACCATCGACATAAGCATTTTGGAGCACCTTCATAACAAGGATTTTATGGATAATTTTTCACTTATTATTTAATAATTGCCCTCATATAGCATAAATAGTTGATAGGATATAGGTCTTGTAAATTATATTTTTTCTTTCAATTTGTTGAAATTATTTTGAATTTTGAATTTTAAATTTTAAATTTTAAATTTTAAATTTAAGTTATGAAAATAAAGAATGAGAACATTGTTGGGATTGATTTGTCTTTTCTATTATGGATGTATATTAAGTCAAGTTATTCTATTTAATATATATTTTATGTATATAAGGAAATTATAAAAGAGAGAGGGGGAGTATTTCTTTTTGAGGAGAAATTATTGTATCCTGATGGAGCACCATCTGGATACAAATTAGAGGCTGTCATGTGTACCCGGACCCACCTGTATTGCACACGTGATGGCCTCTGATTGACATCCGGATAATGCTCCATCCGGATGCAATAATTTCTATTCTTTGAGGCTTGCCTGAATTGAGTTTGGCCCCCAAGAGAAAGAGAAAAAGTGAGAAGGGGAAGAGGAAGAAGAAAAAGTGAAAAGTAAACCCCTACTTAAGGGTGAGAATTCCAAACTAGGATTAGGAAAGAGTAATTAAAAATAAAAAGTATTTTATCACTGTTAACTCTGTTAGTTACAAAAGAGATACAAACAAAAAAGAAAAAAAAAAAGAGAGAATGTACATTAGGAGCTATCTTTCTCATGGGAGAATTGGAGTAGATCGAAGAAATTGGCATGTCAAGAGATAAGTAAATAATAGTAATGCTAGGGAATTGAATAGCATCAAAGCTTACCCACTAGCCATGTTCAACGAAGGAGAGTGAGAGGCTAGCCAAATAGCCTGGGTTGGGGGAAACTTTTGTATATTGAATGTGAATATCTATAACAATTAATCATTATATATAAATGGTGGTATTATTTGTTCTTTGACAAAGGATTTAGCCGCCCTTTATAAATGAGTCGCTTTAGGAAATGAAAAATGTGCCTGGAATAATGGACCACATTTGAAGAGATATTACTCGCGTAGTATAGTATATTAAATGGAGTGTTCGAAGAATAATGATGTCTAGCTAGGTAGCTTTTGTGCTAAGGTTGTTTGATTAGTGTACGTAGGCGAATAAGTATTTTGTCTCATTTGGCATGGTTCTCGAATTCAGGGCTCTTGTTATTTGATCTGAGGGGTTTCGTCGAGGTGGCCTTTGGCATCTTTGACTAGGTCCTCTGATTTGAGCTAAGTTAATGACTCAATTCTGTCGGTTGACCCTTTTAATCCTAATCATCTATCACGTGGATAATTCAGATGATCTTGAAAATTAATGACATAACAGCTACAATGTATCTCATGAGAAGGAAGTTTGGCCTAGGCAATTTTTTTGGAAGTCTTAAGTTAGCATTCTGCTCTTTCATCTTTTTAGTTTGATCTATCTTATTTTTTCATTTGGATCTCAAAAAGGGCTTTAATTGTTATTTATTTGCATTGAGTTATACTTGACATTAATAGTGTCATTGTCGAAACACGTAATTCTTAATCTCATATTGCTTTTACTATTGATTATTACTGTGTGGTATGTTAGGCTTTTCGCTTAGAATCAAATCATTGGAAGATTATCTTCTTTTACAAGAAAGAGGTTTTGTTGATACAATTGGTTTGTATGCATCTTTCTATCGCATCTAATTCATGTAGCACTCCATTTTAGCTATAAAGTATTGCTTTCTCATACGGTAAAATTATTGCCAATTATATCTAACATTACATGACTTTGCGACTTCTTCTAATTCATGTGTTGTTAGGGAGTTACTTGGGGAGCTTATATTGGATCCAATATACAATGGATGGGTAGTTATTAACTCAAAAACTTATGCTAATGAATAAGTGACTATCAATTATCTATTAATAGCGCAACTTATTAAATATTTAATGTCGAAAAATTTTCATGTGTATTCTAATAAATCTCTCCCTTACATAAGAATCTATCTGCATTAGATATTTTCTTTTGGATGGGCAGTTATGATCTCAAATACTCAGGCTAATGAATAAGTGGCTATCAATTATTTATTAATAGTACAACTTGTTAAATATTCAATGTGGGATAACTTTCTTGTGTATCTCAAAAAATCTCTCTCTTACATGAGAATCTACCTACATTAGATATTTTCTTCGGCAGATGGGCCACTCAGGTAATGCATCTTATGGTCTACTCAACCCTTAAATGCACAATAGAAAGCCATTTACTCTTATAATTTCTTAATCATAGTAGAAGAGGCATGACGTATAGAGGCATAATTTATATTAATCACTTGATCTACTCAAGTCCCAGCCAAATGATTAGGTTTAATACGACTTGTCAGGAGAGTTATTTGGGAGAACGAAAATTATGCCAATATACAATTGAATGAATATCTATTAACCTAAAAGCGTAGGTCAATATGTAAATGTCTTCAAAGCCATACTAACACTATAACTTATTATTGAATATTTAATATAGGAATTCAAATTCTTCATGTGTAATTATCCTACTTACGCACCATGTAAGTTCTAAAACGTAAGTTGATCTCACGAACTACATTATAACTCCGTAAACCTGTTTGCAAGCTATGTCGGATTCAAATAATTAATCTTATATAATTGTTCCTTCACTTCTTTTCTATTTGATAACTTAATGAAGGAACAAATCATATAAAATTTTGCTGACATTCAAACTCCATCACTAAGCCTAGAATATAGCTGGTAATCAATCATGAAACTTATTATAGATAAATTAGCTCAAACAAAATCTTAAAACTCTATTCATGTTCAACCACAGAAATAAATAAAAAAGCTTGCACAATTTAATACTGGATTCATATCTGGCCTAATTAATTAACCCTAATAGGATCAGAAGCAAGAGGAAGACAGGAGAAGAAGATCATATATGTACAAATTAATATACCTTTTTTATCTCAGTGAAATTCTGATACTTGTGATCAGCCACAGCTCTTTCCTCCATATCCTTTCTTCTTTTCATCGAACCAATGGTTACCTACATATATTTATTGACGTTTAGCATGGTATTCTGAAATTACGTAATTTAAAGTACTGTCGTATATATATGTGCACGATGAGAAATCATTGAAGTCGTTCATTAACATTTAATAGCTTACATTATCCAACCATTTTCTCTTCTGCATCACTTTTGCTGAATCTCCCTCTCCTATTCCATTGATCAAAACTCAAATCTTTTATTACAAGTACACAAAATAATTAAACTTAATTGATTCTATGAATAAATGATGTGCACCTATGAATGGGGGGATAGTCTGCAGAGAATCGCTAGCCTGAGATCGCCGCCGGTCAAATTGAGTGCTGGCGGTGCTCCGGTCAAGAAGAATCCTAGCTGGAAGCCTTGGGCTGGTGACCCGGCAAAATGGTGACGGCGCTGGCTGGCTGCTGGCCGCCGGCCACCACGCTTCTGCCTCTTCAAACTCGAAGAACCTTAGCATGATTGTTCCTACTTTTAAGTATACAGAGAGAGAGAGAGAGAGAGGATTGCAATTTAGTGAGAATAATAGGGGTTGCTGTGAGGTAGGGCTTTGCTTTCAAGTCTCTTTCTTTTTGACCGTTGGGGGCCCAAATTCAACAAATATATAATAATAATTAATTAGATGAAGAGAGAAAGTTGTCATCTAACGTTGGATTCAAATGATCGTCTTCATCTCTAAGTCACCTATTCTTTCTCCCTCGTCGTTGACCTCACGATTTCTTTTTGTTTCAGAGTTGAAAGTTTTCCAGATTCTCTGCTACTTGGTCAACCCTAAACCTGATCTAAGAATCGACATAGGGCAGCTCATAATTTCGCAAAAAAATCGAAGATTATCTCTGTTTGACGTGAGGATTAAAATCAGAACCAAAATGGTACTAATTTAAAAAAGAATAATAATAATAAATAATATTTTTTTTAAATTATTCTACACAAGTTTCAATATAGAAACATATTATTTTACTTTACAAACTCAATAATTTTTAATAAAAATATCTATTTTATTTAACAGCGTAGACTAAAATATTCGAATTAAGTATTTTGGTATAGGATGCGAAATAAAGTTAATATTTTTTATTGAAAATTATTAAGTATGTAAGGTAAAATAATTTTTTTTATATTATAACTTGTGTAGAAAAATTAAAAAAATTAATTTATTATTATTATTATTTTTTAAATTAGTACCATTTTGGGTGAAAAATTGAATTATATTTTGAATCAAATCTAGAACGAGTCTGTTCAAATGGGCTAAGTACGTGGTGATCAGCTAATTTTGTATTTTGATATCGGTCAGTCCGATCACGAGCCGACTATATAGGATAAGAGGCTTGCGAGATATGTATGTATATAATTGGTCCATTATGCTCGTTTCTAAATCTCAACCTAGTGTACAAATTAAACACGGAAATTATAGGCCAAATACGAACAAAATGGTTGATCAAAGATTAACTGAAAGTTGTATCGATTTCAATTTCATTAGAGTTTGAGTTGATAGGTAACGAACTGTGGTCTAGCAGTGATAGAGGTCCGAATGCACTCCTTGTAACATCCCTAAAATTTAAATTTTTATGTGTATTACAAATTAGAATTATATATATAAATTTGGGTGATAAATGATATTTACGATATTTTGGCATAGAAAATATAGAAGAAATTTTGGGTGATACTTCTGATTTATTTGATTTCCAAAAATGACATAGAAAGAGTGATAAAAGAAATATTGGATCTAGAAATAATTTTTGTAAGATCTAGTATTTATTTGAAAATATTAAGATAAATATTAGGAAATTCTTTTCTTGATTTAAATTTGAATTAATTTAATATCTCATAATTTATTTGGATATTTATTGATTTAAAATTTTTATGAGGATATTTATCAAAATTTGGAGAAAATTAAGGGATATGATTATAGGTCAAAGAATGATTTGTTATTATTATTTAAAATTTAAATTAATGAGATTTAATTATCCCTTAATTTTAGCCTTGGAAGAAATATCAGATTTATCCTTACAATGAGTTATTAGAGGAAATAATATTTCTCTCCTCTCATACATCGATTCATTCCTCTCCCGATTCATAACCGCCGGCCCTAGCCCCCTCTTTGGCCGAAAATGAGAGGGAGAGAGAGAGAGAAAAAGAAAAGAGAGAGGAGAGGGAGAGAAAAGAGAAGGGAGAATTAGAGATCCGAGGCATCACAATATTTCTCCATCGAATCGACAACCTCGAAAGAAGGATTTCAAAGACTCGGATGAAAAGGCGAGAAGAATAGGAGGAAGAAAAAGGAGATATTTTCATGATTCCGTGAGGTAGAAGATTTCTCTAACTATTAGGGCTTAAATTAATCAAAGATTCTTATTCGCATAATTTGATTTATAATAATTTGAGAAAGATTGAATAAATTTAATATTCATTTATTTGTGAAATTTTATTTTATTACATTGCAGATATTTTCTTCATATTTATGGCTGTAAATTTCGTTTATGGGCTTAAAATATCTTATTAGAGAAATTTGTTTAGATTTACGCACAATTGTATATTGCTGGAATATTTTTGTTTCGGATCTGACCATTGTAGCATTAGTTTAGGATATCAAATGATCTCGAATTTTGATGAAAATTAGAGGTGAGTTAGATCTTGAAGTTACCTACAACTTGTGTGAAGAAAATTTTGATTAATTCTGAATAAAAAATATGATTTCGATGTCATTAGTAAAATCTGACAGAAATTCAGATTTTCTGACCGAGTTTAGTTCATAGAGGATTTGGTATACCAAATGAATTCGGATTGACATAAAATTTTATATGGAGATAGGGGACACATTATACTACAATTTTTGTATAGAAAGATTCCTTTAAAAAGCTCATTTTGGATGAGATTTTATTAGAGGAACTTGGCAAAAAAAATCTGTATTTGAAATAGTTTATTATCACATGTAAATTAAATGGAGATTTCTTAGGTTAAATGATTGCTATTAAATGTGAATTTGAAGATTATTAGATTATTTATCATATTTATATAGTGTTCTTATTAATTAGCCTAAAAATATATATTTTATTATTAAAAGTCCAAACAATTGAATTATTTTGGCAAAGATATTAGTTATTATATTTAGAAGAATTGGACTTATAAAATCGATTTCAAATGCTATGAGATATTGAGAATTGATGATTTAATTAATTTTTGATAATTTGGAGTTTAAAACTTAAGCTAAATAGATTTATTGATAGATATCAGAATAGTGATGTATTTTTATAACTATAGAGTATAAATGTGAAATTTGAAATTGATCATGATTTAATTTAATTTATTTTAGTATGAGACTTAAATGTAGATTATAGTTATATTATTAGATGTACTCATACCCTCATCAAACTTTGATTGAGGTTTCACAAATTATATGTGAAGAATTAATGATCTTTATTAATTTAGATTAAAATATTTTTGAAGATATCATGATTATTTTTATTGGTGATTACTGGATTACTATATAAATTTGATTGAAATAGGAGAGATGACTTAAAATTAAATTATTGAGAGTATGAGGTACAAGGTGGATTGTTAAAATTTAATAATGTATAGTGCATATAAATTATTATGAATTAATTGTTGATTGTTTATTTTTTCAATAAAGAGATAAATATATAATATAATGATATGCCTCTTTTCCTCGACTGTGACACCTACGGGAGGACAAGTGTACGGACTTGTCGTCACATTCGATGTGAATATATTGACTTACGACTGTAAGGCTGACATAGTTGAATTTGAGCGAGTCATTCTTAGTCGAGTTAATTTTCAAGTAATTAAGACTTTGAATGAAAATCAGCTTACGAGAGATCTAATAGTCTGTTCTAATATTTAAGGGGTAATTTCACATAGGCTCCTCAGATTTATTTAATTTATCATACAGGTCCACAAACGTCAAAATTATCATTTAAGTCCACAATAATTACTATATAGTTCACTAAGACCTTAGTTATTTTTAAAAAACTTCCAATCAGTTCCAACATAATATTTTTCATTTGAAAATACCGTTAATTCATTAAAAAAATAAAATAAAATTAAAATAAATATTTTAATTACGTTTTTATTCTTGCGCATAGGGCGTCTGCACACAAGTTGCCTGTGCACGGCCTCGAGCGCCGGCGGCCTCAGTGCGCCACCTTGCACGCAGGGAATCCGCTCGGGTGTCGCCTAAGCGCCGCCTCACTCGCCGGCAGCCAGCGCGGGTCGCCGCAATGCGCGGACTCGCGCGCACGGCATCCGGGCCACATGTGCATATAATTAACTGCACCTCCTAATCTTTGTTATTTGTTTTTTTTTGCAATCTCTGAGATGTTGTTTATTTGACAGTTCAAAATTAATTTAGTTTGATTTTAAATAGACGCATTACATCCCATATAAAATTTAATATTAAAAATTAGCTTCATTTTACATTCCAAATACATTACTAAAATAATAAATAACTTATATCACATTTCTCACGTATCCCAACATAATAACTAATCTTATATCACATTCCTCGTATATACCAATATAATAATTAACTTTATTTCACATTATTCATAATTTCTAATAAAAAATTTTTTTATTCAAATTTAATTTTAATTTTATTAAATTAAATCTTACAAATAAATAGGTTTGAATTTTTTTAACTCATATTTTATACTAGAAATTGTGATAATAGGCTGAATAAATTTTTAAATAATTAGATTAAAAAAATATTTAGATAACTTATAATTTTAATTTTTCATATATTTTTTATAAATTATTTAACATATAAGATATATTTATGGACTTCATGCCGTGAGAATTTAATTAACTAAAAAATTTTATTTATGTATTTAATAATAAATTTAAAAAACTATTCTATTGCTTTAATAAATAATTAATTAATTGATCATAATTCAAATTTATAATTTACAAAATTATTTTTGAAATAATAATTAATTTATTAAATAATTTAGTGTATTAAAAATTTAAGTCATAATTATTATAATGTTGTTATAAAATTTTTGAGTTAGTTGGACTCAACTAAAATTAAAATTTTATTTTGATTTTTAAGTTAAATTTAATTTAATTATAATATATGTTTTTATATAAAATATGCACTGTGCACATAAAATATTTTAAAATATAATAGTGTAAATACATCTTAATATATATTTTTAATCTTATTTTTAAATATAAATTATTATAAAGTATTTATATATAAAAAGCTTAAATATATTTTAAAAATTTTAAATATGTGTTTATATATATATTGAGTTAGATATATGTTAAATAAATTATTGGACAAATTATGTCCAGGTCTTTGAGTTTAACGGTTAAGTTTGCGCAGATTCATATTTTTNGCGGCCGTGGTCTGGTGGCCCGGCCGTGGCCCGCGCGCATGCGCGGGATCAGGAGAAGAGAGAGCCAGGGATAAATCGGTAATTTTAAAAAAATTTAATTATAAAAAAAGTAAAAAAAAACTAAATAATTTATTAGAACTTAAGGCACTCGATATTATAATTTTTAAAATGCAGACCTATGCGATATTAAGTATTAAACTAAAAAATTTGGGCATAACTTGCCCTAAATTATTATTCAAGTAAGCCAATTTTGAATGAGAAAAAAATCGTATTAATTTTAAATCATGCAAAATGCAAACTACACTTTTACATAAAATATACACGCGCGCGCTCATTCTTTGACCTTTAAATGAAAAAAAAAAAATTGTATATAATAATATTTCTGATTAAATTTATTTCTTCACTTTATAGGGTAAGTATTGGGTACACTTGCCACAGTGGTGGGTCAACTTGATGTTGGCATTCAACCATTGACTGGCCGAATCCAATAATTTTTTCATTTTATAAAAATATTAATAAAAAAGAAAGAAAGTGGGACTATCGCCAAATGGTTAGAAGATCGTCATTTCTTTCGAGAATCTCGACATCTCGTCATCTTCCGCATAGCCTGATGGAACTGGTGACTATGGAATAAAATCCTCCAGTTGGGTAAAAGATAGGGTTGGTAATATATGATCCGACCTGTGAACCCGACTCGAACCCGACCCACAAATTTCAGGTATGGGTCATGAATTTTGACCCATTTATTAAACGGGTCGGGTTTGAGTTGGGCATAATTCGGTCGGGTAGGGTTCGGGTTCGGGTCGAGTCGACCCGCCAACCCGACCCATTTATTAATCGGGTCGTATTTGGGTCATAGATTTTGACCCATTTAATAAATGGATCGGGTTCGGGTTGAAGCTATTTGGGTCGGGTCGGGTCGGGTCGGGTTCGGCCCGAACCCGACCCGCCAACCCATTTTGCCACCCCTAGTAAAAGATGATCACCATTATTAGAGAGAAAGAAGTTATTGTTGTTTGGCGCCGGTTGCGCAGATGAGTATGGTAGGCGAAGAAACACCCGTGTCATAACAGTGATCCATGTCGGATGTCGGTGAGAAGTTGGGCATTATTCTGAGTTTTCCTGCGCTAAATTTAACATGAATTTTGATTAGTTTCTATTAAAACTTAAAACTTTTAATCGAAAATGAATAATGAAAAAGTTTCAAATTGGTCTTGAACATAACACGAAGAAAACGTAACCTAACAATTTGACTAAAACTTATAACCATTGAATGGAGGATGATGTTCATTAATTATAATTAAATTCAAAAGATCATGATATATATATTTTATTATTATCGTGTGAATAAGTCTTTGTTCTATAGATCATTCCACTTAGGCAGATTTGTTCACATAACTCTAATTAAAAAAGGGCGTATGATAGGTCTTAGTTCTGTTTTGGGACTATTTTTGTTATGATAAAATTTTAATTTATTAAAAAAAAATATTTTTTTATATTAATTTATACAAATTTTAGTAATAAATAATTAAATAAATTTATTTTCAGTATAATTTTTAATAAATTAATCAATTTTATATTTTATTTTATTTTTCTTCATCTAAACGCTCAAATAAAAATCAAAATTTGAATCACATCCACAGAAATTTATTGACGGATTAAAAAAAAATTGTTATAACTTTAGAAATAGCAAATTACATGTGTGCTTTTGAGGTAGACTCTAACTTCGCGGTAATCAAAATCATGATAAAAAAGGTACTATTTTAAAAAATAATAGTAATAATAATATTTTTTTATATTTTACATAAATTTTAATATAAATATTTCATATAATCAATTATTTTCAGTAAAATTATTAATTTTAATTCGCATCGTAGACTAAAATATTCGAATCACATATTTTGATTTAAGATATGAAATAAAGTTGATCGTTTTATTAAAAATAATTATTATGTGAAATAAAATAATATTTTTTATATTAAAATTTGTGTAGAATATAATAAAAATTTATTTTTTATTATTATTATTTTTTAAATCAATATCATTTCAATCCTAATTGTAGTCTTTACAATAAAAATATTCATTGAGGCTCCTAAATATGTTGTTCTCACGAGAAATTTCTTATTTTTTTCATCTAAGAAATGAAAAAAAGACGATTGTATTTTTCTATTTCTTCCTTATCTTCTTTCTCTCATGTTGTCCTTATCTCGTTCGCCTTGATGTCAGTGCTACCTCCAACTCGATGTAGCTGCAAGTGTGGTTTTCATCGAGTTTAAGCTCAAATAGGAGACGTATTTCATTAAATCATTGGGCCATGGGACTTGTTGAGTTTGGTCTCATTTGGATGGAATATATTTTTGAGATATTTTAGATTTTTTTGAGATAGGAAGAGAAAGAAAATTATTTTAATATTATAATATAAAATAAAAATATTTTATTATTAAAGATTGTATTGAATGTAAAATAAAGTTAGGTCTTTTATTAAAATATGTGTAAGATGTAAAATAAAATTAGTTATTGTAGTTAGAATTTATGTAAAATGTGAAATAAAATTAATTTTTAATATTTAATTATATATATGACGTAAAATAAATATAAAATATTAAGAATTTTTTTTTCATTTTTTTTGAGAGAGTTGTAAAGGTGAGGGTAGGACTATTATCGGACCAATTTCAAGCTAGCTAAAGGCGACTCAAAATAAAAAATTTTAAGCTTATTTCAGCTTGAAATCATCCTAAAATCAAAATCGGGCATGATTCGAGTCAATTAGGCTTAAATCTTGATTTAAATCGACTCATTAGCTAAAACATATAAGAATGTTGTGTGTTCAAGAGCTTTATTCCTTGCCCATTTTACTACTAGGTCACTTAACTAACTTGCATATAAAGATATTTCATATATATATATAATTAAAATTATTTACATTATATATAAAAATTCAACCCAACTCAAATCACATTACGTGCAGGCTAATGTCAATTTGAGATTGACTCGAAATGAAGTTCGAGCAAAAGGCCTTGCCTTATGATTTCAAGTTGATTCAAGAATTGATTAAGTTTCGAGTGAGTTTTGAGTTTTAGGGACCCTATGGAAGGAGAACTTATTGCAGTCGAACAGCCTATCACGTGAATTTTGCGGAAGCCATTTACCGATGCCTGCGTGCGGGTCTCACCATCAAGACATACGTAGTAATTTTATTCACATATGTATCATAATACACTCATACGTAGCAAATTTTATCACGTATTTATTATAATATATCTCATACGTAGTAAATTTTATTATATATGTATCATAATATATCTTATACGTAGCAAATTTTATCACGTATTTATTATAATATATCTCATATGTAGTAAATTTTATCATATATGTATCATAATATATCTTATATGTAGCAATTTTGCTAACATATGTATCATAATATATCTCATACGTAGTAATTTTTATCACATATATATTATAAAATTGCTACATATGTTAGCAAAATTGCTACGTATGAGATATATTATGATACATATATGATAAAATTTACTACGTCTGAGATATATTATGATAAATATGTGATAAAATTTGCTACATATGAGATGTATTGTGATAGAAATGTGAACAAAATTGCTACGTATGTCGAGTTGTGATGGTGGGACCTGCACGCAGGCGTCGCACGGTGAATGGCTTCTGCAAAATTCACGTGTTAGGTTGTCCGACTATAATAAAATGGTGTGAGCATATCGAAAGAAAAGGGAGAAATGTAAAGTAAATTTGTAATTCTATTTAGATTTAAAAATTAAAATATTATAAAAAATTTCTGAGATGGCGTTTTGCAAGAAATAATAATGTAGTTATTTTTATTAAAAAATCTATGAGATGTAAAAAATTATTCTAAAAAAATCCTCCCAATTAGAGCTTATGTTCACACACACATATATTCCAACTCTCTAAACCCAAACAAAAGTAACAAATATTGTGCATGAAATTATTTGTATATTCCTATAAAAAAATGAAATTAATTGTATATTCCTATAAAAAAAAAGAAATTATTTGTATATTAAAATTTTTTGATGGAATTTTTTTGTATAACAATACTATTTTTTGTTTAAAAAAAATCACATAAATTGTTTTAGCTCCCGGCCCAGCCCATTAACAGGCCCATTAGTTCGAAAATGGATTTAGCTCGCCAGTCTCCACACCGCTCTCGCTCCACGTCAGTTTTAGGGTTTCATCCGTAATTCACGGTGGGAAGCAGAAATGGGTCGGGTTTTAGGGTTTCATCTTCAACTTTGAATCCGTGCTGTGACTGATTTGCATGCTAAGCAATCCTTGTTCCTTGTTGCAGCAAGAATTAAGGTTCACGAGCTTCGACAGAAGTCCAGGGCAGATCTTTTGAACCAGCTCAAGGATTTGAAGGCAGAGCTGGCTCTCCTCCGCGTCGCCAAGGTCACCGGCGGAGCCCCGAACAAGCTTTCCAAGATGTACGTTCTCCGTCTTTGTTTTCGCTTTCCGGCGTGATTTATGGTCTTCGATCTAATTGTTCTCGTATTTTCCATCGCTTATTTTTGCTGTTGGGATCTTTGCCAGCAAGGTGGTAAGGCTCTCGATCGCGCAGGTGCTGACGGTGATCTCTCAGAAGCAGAAGGCTGCGCTTAGGGAGGCCTACAAGAAGAAGAAGTTCATTCCGCTCGATCTCAGGCCTAAAAAGACTCGCGCGATTAGGCGCCGCCTCACCAAGCATCAGGTTTATTTTTGTTTTTATACATTGCCTCTGTCGCTTGTTTTTTTTTTCCTTCTTCATGCTAGGTCTGGCGTTTTTAGTGAAGGGGTTTACTCAGGCTCATTGATGTTCAACTTTTTGAAAACCTGCTTCTCTGCTACCTTTATGCTCAGGTTATAGTTTTTGGAAAAATAATTACAGACTAAGCAGTGGTCTTGATAGTACCTAAACTGAAATAATGCATACACCATAGCTATAGGAATCATGATGAGCACTCAGCTGAGCTAAAGATGCATCTAGATCTCACATAAGTTATTAGGTTCTAGTTTCGACTACAACTTAATAGAATCGAAATCAAAGACTTAATGCAATGCAAAACCATTGTAATCTGCAACAGTTAGCTTGCACAGATTGCAATGATGGTGCTCTGTAAGAATCAAATGCAATTTTCTAAGTCTTTAAATGGTTGAGCTTAACTTATCTTTCTATAAAATTGTAAGAAGCTGAATAGAGTTAGACCCATAATCTAAATTGAAAACAAAAAGGTAACTTTATGAGTTAAGTTCAACTTCAGTATGAAAAGGTAAAAATTCAGAAACCTCATGTACCACATTACTTAGGGGCCCATATGTCTTGTTAGCGGAGTTGTTTAACAATTCATTACACAGGATCACCACTACAAAATTTCATTGAAAGCTTAAGGGGGCTTTTGTTGAAATGCTTTCTAGATGTCCATGTTCTTTAAATGTCAATATTATTTAGGAGTCATTTGGTTCAATGTTATTTTGATGTTATATCATGTAATCTAGAGAATTTGCATATTTGATTTGATGAAATGTGCAGATAATTTTGTAAAAAATTATAGAATTGTTATTCAAAAAATTAATATAATATAACATTAAGATAACATTAAACCAAATGCTCCTTTAAATGTGTATGTGGTCTCTAAGTTGTTGTTTGTTTGGTTCGATGCCATTATATTAAAAGATGACAATACTATTAACTTATTTTTATTATTCCGAGCTTAACTGAATCCTCTCTCCGTGACTATTAGGATGACATCTAGATGCTAGTTTAAGGTGCCATTTTTGTAACCTTTTTACAATGTTGTTTAAGCTTGTCATCAAATTTAATAATTACTTTCTCCAAATAACATAGCATCACGATAATATTGAACCAAACACCCCCTAATTCTTTTTCGAGTAATGTTGTGTCTCTGCATTTATCTACTTTTCCCTGTAAAAGTTCATTACAAACACAATTTTCATAATAGTTGGAATCCCTTGTCTAGTTCTGTTCAATAATTGCCCATCCTTCACTGCATATATTTAGTACTACAACTGATTAGATCATTATTGAATTGGATCTGATTGTTGTTTCATTCAGTCTGATTATTTCTATAGTCATTTGGTTATTTGTTAAGTTCAATCATTAAGTTCACCTTATTCTAGATCGAACGAAGCAAAGCGTAGTCTCTCAGACTAGTCATTTGTCAGCTAAAATGTTTTAACATGTCAACTTAATTATTGTTAGCTCAAACTGTATGAGGTACTTGTTTGCACCTTTACATGTGCATGTTGTTTTGTTAGGCTAACTTTAATCAAATTAAATTTAAATATAGATGTTTAATTTTTGTCTTCAAAATTTGTGTACATTAGATATGACATAAAGGTTGTTTTTATATTGAGCTATGTGTAGAATACAATAACTATCAACAGTTAAAAACATAAAAACAACAACTATCAAGCCTTTATCTCATGGGTTGGCTAACTGAATTTTTGGTTTTCATTTCACTCTATCAAATAACAACTCATTTAAATTTGTAAAATATTTTTAATGGTTTCTTATCATGACTTCTTTGGTTTCTTTTTTCCTATTTTTGCATGTGCAAGATTTATTAACTCAGCTCTTCTTACTGGAGCTCTATTGGCCTATAATTTATATGTTTATATCATCTAAGTCAACTCTTTTTGAACTTATTCTTAATTGAGGTCACTCTAATATTCTCATAGATATACATATTACCTATTCTCACGAATATATCTGGAATATATCGTAAAATCAGTTTGTCTTTTGAAACTTATGTAACATGTCAAATAAATGTAATTTTAATATTAGGATTTATGAATACGTGAAATATAATTAGTTTTAATATTAGAATTTATTTGTGATGTAATTTCTGAAGTTAACTTCAAATTTAGATAATCTTAGAAAACGAACAATGGCTTATTAATAATTTGACCTGCAAGTGACCTAAATCACTTGAAATGTCTCAAATCACGTGTAATTCCATTTCTTGGTTTATAGTTTTGTTTTATAGTAATTTTATGGTTTATAGTTGATTACAAACAGTAGTTACCTTTATAATGGAAACTAACATGACTAAACATGAACTTGGCTAATGGCTAATGAACTTATTCTTGAAGCCAAACTTATATATAAATTAAAGTAAAAAATGCTATTATTTTTGTATTTCTAGATTGCATTGTATTAACCAAAGAATTTTAGTAATATTTTATATCATGACTTAGGAGTTGGATCATTAACAATTGGATGTTATCACTTATCTCTTTGTTTGTAAGGTTAAATTTAGCACGGTTAAAATTAAATTTGGATAAAGATATTTTTTATTGAAAGTTGTGAATGATGTGAAATAAAGCTAGTTATTATGTTGGGATATGTGAGGGATGTGATATAAGTTAGTTATTATTTTAGTAATGTGTATAGGATGTGAAATTAAGTTAATTTTTAATATTAAATTTTGTGTAACGTGATATGCTAGGTTAAAATTAAACTAGGTTAATTTTTAACTTCAAAACAAACGGGGCCTAGGGTTTAAATAATTTGGTTGGTTGTATGAAATAAACACATTTATCAGTAAGGATAGCATGTTAAAATTTACTTGGCATGTCATATTGTATATAAATTTCAATATTAAAATTTAACTATATTTCATATTATATACATATTTTAAAATATAAATTAACTTTCTTTCACATTTTATATACATGTCAAAATAATAAGTAACTTATAATTCATTCCTTGCATTTCTTAATCTAATAATTTTATTTTATATTATACACAATTCTCAAAAATAAAAAAATTCTCATCCATGTTTGAATTTAACATTGTTAAAGCTAACCTTTGTAAACAAACACACACAATATTGAGATTTATGTTTTTCAAACATAGGCTGGGCTAAGATGTTGGTTCAAAAAATAGTCTAGGCTTTTTAAAATTGGACCTATATGACATGTTTCTGTTTCATCCATTCTGATTGTTGTTGAAAATTTGAAATGTAGTGGATTTGATATGATTGAAATTGAATCTGGTTAGTTATTTGTCACTGTGATTGGTATGAAATATCAATTCCAATAACTGTAGATATCAGTCAGTGATTTATATGAAAAAAATGATCAACTGTGTGAACAGTTGTTCAAGGGTGGTTTGGTTCAATGTTATTTCAATATTATCTTGTTATTTAGAAAAATTAATTGTTTTGTTTAATGATATACGTAGGTAGTTTTGTAAAAAATTATAAAATTGTCATTCAAAAATTACTTTTAGATGTCAGTATATCTAAATGATATGATATACTATCAAGACAAGATAGTATATATCTATACGCCCCCGTAGTTTGTATTTGTCGACTACTATTTATCTGCTATGTTTTTATCTTTTGGTCAGGAATCACTGAAGACTGAGAAGCAGAAGAAGAAGGAGATGTACTTTCCTTTGAGGAAGTATGCTATAAAAGCATAGATTTTGGGATTATGCTAGCTGTTATTTCATGATAGGCTAGCTGTCTAGTAGTTGACTTCTCTAGTTAAGTGGGCATGAGTTTTTCTTCTGGTTTAAATTTCAAATTTCTTGAAGTTGAATATGTGCTTGGCATTAAGTTAATTGTTACTCTTGTTAATGTTTTAAATACAAAATTTAGGCTCACACTTGGCACTGAATTATATGGTACCATATTTTGTATAGTGTTGACAGGGTTGTTCGGATTGAAGTGAGTGAGATTGTAGGCAGATGTAGTGCAGCATAGATCTCTAAGTAAGAATTCCATCGAAAACCAAGAGAATTTGGAAGGGACACAGGAGGCTTATGTGGTTTAGCGAGATCCCATAAGTCAAACAGTGCGGAGTTTCTAAAAGAAGCAAGAGCTAAGTTCAACTTCAATCCAGTCGAGTCAAATCCTTTCTCTAGGCGACTTTTAAGTATAATTGAGGCTAGTTGCTATGGAGGTCGAGGTTTTCCAGCGACAGACGTAATTGCTAGTCAGAACATTCTATGGATTGTTAGAAGCCTGCTATATATGTTCTTAAATTCATCTAGTCTGTTAGGCAACTAGAGTTTCATGTATTAATGACTATTAGGAAGAGTGCTATTACAGTAGTATAATGGAAGTCGCAATAAGTACTGTTTGTTGAGCAGGCTAATGGGAGTAGCTTTTATGGACTGCTCAACGGCAGTTTAAATTGCTTAGGCTAACTATAAGTAGGGGTGGCAATATATGATCCGATCCGTGAACTTGGCCCGAATTCGACCTGCAAATTTCAAGTATGAGTCATAAATTTTGACCCATTTATTAAATAGGTCAGGTTCGGGTTGGGCATAATGGGTCGGGTAGGATTCGGGTTGGGCATTTATAAAAAAATATTATATAAATGGGTCGGGTTGATCCGCCAATTCGACATATTTATTAATAGGGTCGGGTTCGGGTCATGGATTTTGACCCATTTAATGAATGGGTCTGATTTGGGTTGAGGCTATTCGGGTCAGGTCGGTTTCGGGTTCGACTCGAACTCGATCCGCCGACCCATTTTGCCACCCCTATCTATAAGATAGGCTCTACTTCCTTAAAATTATGTTTTATGCCTCTTAGTTTATTTACTTCAGAGGGTGGAGTTTTTACTGGAGATTGATGCTGAAAAATTCCGGCTGGGCTGAAGATTCATTTTTGTAGGGATTGTGCAAGGATGCAATTTTCACTAAGGTGTGGCTGCATTAGAGCCATTGTTTGGCTTGAATTGCAAACTCTATGTTGCGATGCTCGACATTTTCCAACATTAACAAGATCTTTTTTCCAGTAATGTTTTTCTTGCAGGATAAACTCGAGGCGATGACAAAGGTGAGAAAATGTAATAAATGAGATATGTGGCTTCAGTTAGAAACTGTAGTCCTTTTTCTACCCGCAACTCCGAAGTGTGTGGCAGGTTAACAAAGGCTATAGCTATCAGTGTGCTGGTTAATGACATGAATTATCATAGGAGCAATTGAAACCTATCAGCTTGATTTAGGGGCATATATTTTTAACGACTGAATAGATTAAAATTAACTTTGATGATTCAATACATAGCTAGAGCCGAGTATGCCATTAAGGACTGCATGTGGAACTTCATCCAAAGCGAAAGCAGGAGGATCCTAATGAGTGTCGTGCTCATAGCTGAGAAATGATTCGTGCTTACAAAGTTAAAGGCTATTCCAGTTGATATACCAACAATATGGGAGGTTGGGCTTAAGGGGACTTGATGGTGGTGTTCTCTCATTTAGAATAAGTTGCACCAACATGGAGCTATTAAAAGATGATTAGATCTTATATGAAATTAGAGTAGTCATTCAAAGAAGCATCCAAGCGGGGGAGATTTAGTTGAGTATAGTAGGGAGTTAGCTCAATAGCATGAGGGTCAAATGTAGCGGCTAGACCGCCTTAGGGGACTCGATGATGTTCTAAGGCCAATCGAGAACATCAAGAGCAGCACCAATCTTATCAAGAACCAACTTTAAAGTAGAAAATTATTGACGGAAGAAATTTGGAGACATATTAAGAGAATAAGAGTTGCTCATGCTTGCCATGATTATTTGCATGTAGGTTGCGTCCTTGAGCATATCATAAACATACTTGTTTCATTCCAGTTTTATAAAATTACTTACATATGTTCTATGTAACGTAAATAGTGCGATTGATTATTTGACACACTATATTACATTGGATGATTTTTATTTGAAGAAAAGTATGGCGCTCTATATTGATTTTTACAATATCTTCAAAGGAGATATTGAATGACTTGTAATTTTATTGTTTTAGTTTAGTGATATAACCTATACGGCAATGCTAAGGGCCTTTTTGGCACGGCGACTAAAATCAGCTCCAAAACAACACTGGTCTAAAAAATAACGATAATAATAATAAATAAATTTTTCTAATCATCATAGACAAATTCTAATATAATAAAATATTATTTTATTTTACATAATAAATAGTTTTTAATAAAAATATCAGCTTTATTTTACCTTCTAAACAAAAATACTAGAATCAATTTTATTTTAGCATCCCATTTCGAAAATTTCGTTGAACTTCACTCTCTCGCCTATAGGACAAAGGACAGAGGCGCATACAGGAGCTACATGTAACTTCAATCTCCCTGTGAAACCTCTGGGATGATATTTGTAATCTCATTTTGTACTGGTCTTCTAGTCAAACCTCTTGTTTTTAGTAAAATCTCTCTTACTGACGCCCTGGTGGATGTAGGAGAATTCTTCCTTAAATCACTTTAAATTTTTATGTATTTTTCTGGATGATTGCTCTTTCTAACACTGTCTTTGGGCTAAACACGTTGCGTGCTGCTGATTCTCAGGACTTCCTACTTCTTTCTGCCAACAATATGATGCCGCGTGAAAGTCGCTAAAGCGAATCACACGATGCGCTGCATCACAATAAGGTTATGAAATGTAACTCAATTTGATGCAATTCCATTTAGTTCACACTAGAGACAGGTGGTTTGCGATCAACAGGTGTAACTATAAATAGATTGTATGGATAATAAGGAATTTTCTGATTTATTTGTCATGTTAATATTAATTTCAGTTAAACTGATCATATCATGAATATATAAATTTAAGGTCCCGTTTGTCTCCAAGTTAAAAATTAATCTAATTTAATTTTAATCTGATATATCACATCACACATAAAATTTAATATTAAAAATTAATTTTATTTCATATCCTACGCACATTACTAAAATAATAACTAATTTATATCACATCCCTCATATATTCCAATATAATAATTAATTTTATTTCACATTATTCACAATTTTTAATAAAAAAATATTTTTATTTAAGTTTAATTTTAATTTTATTAAATATTAAATTTCAATTATTGCATAAATTTTACTTTGCATTCTATACAAATATTTTATATCTTTCATACATTTAAATATAAAATTGATTTTATGTCAAATATTTAATTATTAAAAAAATATCTCAATGGGAGTTCGTATGTATATATTTAAAGTTTCTTGTATAGTTATGTATGTTTTATGTGTTACAAGTTAAGAAAAGAAATATAAAATAAGTTATGAAAACTCAGGTTTTATATAACTAAAATTTATTATTTACATAAATATTAAATAATATAAAAATTATTATTTAAAGTAGTCAGGTGTAATGCGACCACAGTGGGAGTCGAACCCACGACCTTCTGATCCGAAGTCAGACGCGCTAATCCACTGCGCTATGCGGTCAGTTGACAGAAATTCTTGTAAGTGCATTGCTGTATACTATAAAATAATTATGCGATTTTGTTTTTATAAATTTTTTTGATAGAATAAGCGAAGTTAATATATATAATATTTTCATGCACATAACAAACATAGATTAATTGATATATATTATCCCATGAAACAGCTTTAGTTATATGATGATTATGATTTTTACAATTTAGACTAGAATATAATGGTAGGTCATCAATTTGATTTGGAGTTGAGTTATTACTGGCTCAAAATTGCTTGAAAAAATATTTTTGAGATTTTTACACTCATGTCACATAAATTTTTTTATATTATATTATGTTCACTCTTTTCATAAAAAGTAATTATTCCGTAAAAATGATCAAAAAAAAATTTATTAAGAGGTTTATCAATAACAACAACAACAACCAAGCCTTAATCCCACTAGGTGAGGTCGGCTACATGAATCCTTTATTTCCATTGCGCCATATCAGTTACCAAATTCTTATCTAAATCTAAGTGACTAAGATCATTCCTTATAGATTCTTGTCATATCTTCTTTGGTTATTAAGAGGTTTATCAAAAAAAAAAAAATTATTAAGAGAATATGTATAGTATAATATAGAAAAATTTGAGTAGCATGCACGTAAATGTCCTAAAATTTTTTAGTAAGTTGTAATCTAAATGATACTCTTTAATTAATTTTGAGCTAGCTCAAGTCAGTTATTGAATTTCGACAAGTATACTAGCATTTTTTTTTCACTTCACACATTCATTAGCATGCATTGACTATACAATTTAATTACTAATTTGCAAATAGATAATTTTCATTGGTAACGTAATTAGAACTATGAGAATATATCAGTTTGTTTTCACTCTCCAAGAACGAACCCTAATGTCACCATTTCAACATCCTCTACTAATTCTAATCTTAGCAATGCTAACATGCATGCCTTCAAGCAAGTCTCATTCAAAGAGGTAGATCTCATTCGAGAAAAAAAAAAAAAAAACATACATAACATAACTAAAGAATAGTTTTATCCTTTTGAGACTGTCACCTACTAATTGATTCGAGTATAATGAGTTTTCATTGTTAACATTTTGAACTATAAGAATAAATAGCACTTTTGGATAATTGAGTTCGACGTTATTGTTAAGTAGATCATATTCTATAAGTTAATCTTATTATATATAACTATTTGTGTACAAAGTTTACTTGTATTTATCAAAGTTCTTATTTTTCCCATCAATGGATATAAAATCTAAGATGTGCTTCTCCAAATTGTCAATATTAAATTTTATTCAAGATTTTATTCCTCAAGTTTAGTCAAAAAAAAAAAAAAACTTATGTTAGTGATGTGATAATTGGTAATCAAATTATCAAGAAGAATAAGCATTTTACATACCTTAAATCAATTATACAAAATGATAGTAAAATAGATAATAACGTTATTAACAGAATTTAAGCAGGATAGGTAAAATAGAGAAATCTTCTGATGTATTGTGCGATAATTTTTTTTATCCAAACTTAAGTATAAATTTTATAAAACTGTAGTAAGACCAGTGATGATATATGATACTGAATGCTAGTTTATAAAGAGAAAATATAAAAATAAAATAAATATTATAGAAATGAGAATACTAAGTTGGATGTATGGATATACATAAAAGGATAGAATAAAACATGAGTATATTCGAAAGAAAATTAGTGTTGCACCAATTGAGGATAAACTTAAAAAAAGTTAGCTTAGATGATTTGGACATATAAATCATAAGCCGATTAAAGCTCCAGCTAGAAAAATCGAGTTAGTGGATCTTGCCCATATACAAAAAGGAAGAGAAAGACCAAAGAAAATATGATAAAAAAACTATAAGGAGTGATCTTAGTTACTTAAATTTAGATAAGAATTTGTTAATTGATAGAGTATAATAAAAATAAAAGATTCATGAATCTGATCCCACCTAGCAGAATTAAGGCTTGGTTGTTGTTATTTCTCAAGTTTGTTGGATTGAAGAGAACCACTAAAAATAGATAAAGTAAAAGAGGAAGACCAATTAAGTCGTATTTATTTATATCTTTAGATAAGTGAAACTTAAACCTAAAACTTTAACGTCATCTTAAAATTAGTTTGGATAAATATTATTATCCTTAACTTTTAATATTTAAAATTCTTTTTATCAATTTTTTTGACTTTCTTTTCAACTTATTTTGTTTCTTGTTAATTTTTTTGTGAATCATAATATCTACTAACTTCTTTAACTTGTCTGTTAGGGTGCCTATATTTCTAGTTCCTAAACTAATTCTACTTGAGTTTTAGTATATTGGACTGACTATTTTATCTGTATTTATTCATTTCTCACTGTATTCAAGCAATACAGCGTATCGATTTTAGGGAATGCCTTATTTTTAGTATAATTTTTTAAAAATTTATGTTATAATTAATTTAATAAATTTTATATTAGCAGTCAATTATTTAATTAATTTATTTTAGTATTTCTTATTTGAGACTTAGGATTTGGCAACTACGAGTTAAAAAAAATGTAGAAGAAAAAAAAAACTCAGCCTTTTTTTGCCTCATAACTCAGTCTCAATCCTCCCCCTCCGCTTCTCTCGCTCCAGCAGTTCCATGGCTGCGGGCCTATAAAAGATCCCCGACACAACGATACCAGAGTCTCCATCCCGAAGCAAAAGTAATGAAGCAGATCCACAAGCAGTCAAGCGCGATGCAGCAGCAGATCCCAACGCACGGCCCCAATTTCCCCGCCAAGGCCGCGAAGCAGCACGCCATCCGCTCTTCTCTCCCGCGATCCGCGGCATCGTACCTTCTCCGGGAGCAGCGCCTCCTCTTCGTCCTTGTCGGCGCAGTGATTGCCTCCTCGTTCTTCCTTCTGCACCCCTACTACCACCCACCAATACCTTCCCCTACCCTACCTCTGTTCCACCGGTCCGCCGTCGGCGGAGACTTGTCGACGATAACCTATGTCCAAGCCGCGGGATCCCGCGGCGGGGGCATGAGAAGGGTGCCAGTAGGCCTCCGGAAGCCCCCACTGAGGATCGTGGTCACCGGTGGGGCGGGGTTCGTGGGAAGCCACCTTGTCGACAAGCTGATTGCTCGGGGAGATAGCGTGATTGTGATCGATAATTTCTTCACCGGCAGGAAGGAGAATCTGGTGCATTTGTTTGGGAATCCCAGGTTTGAGCTGATACGCCACGATGTTATCGAGCCGATCTTGTTGGAGGTGGATCAGATCTATCATCTAGCCTGCCCTGCATCGCCTGTTCACTACAAGCACAATCCAATCAAGACTATCATATCCTTTTTATTCCCTTCTTGTTAATCTGTGCTCTTGTTTGTTGAATCTGCTGTTGACTAATGGATCTAGGATAGTTGATAGTTTTCCCCAGTTGTGAAGTAAATTTGGAGGATTTTGGTAGAATCAAGCATTATCTTCTGGGGCTACTGTTGTGGAAAGATTGGGTTCTACCTCAATGGACAGTAATTCTTAGATTCTTTATAATTTGTTTAATTTGTCTCAAAGCTTATTAGTTTTATGCTTCAAGAGCTTGTGACTTGTTGAAATGTTTATCATTTATCTACCTTTGGCATGAGCAAATTTCTTTGGTGGCCTCTCTGTTCCTTTATACTTAATGCTTTTGCAATCTATGTTATTTTCTAAAAAAATGATATTTTTTTTGCAAAGTGGGTTAGTTTTCTTAACCATGTTTACAAGACAAATGTGATGGGTACATTGAATATGCTTGGCTTGGCGAAGAGGATTGGAGCAAGGTTCCTCTTGACTAGTACTAGTGAGGTTTATGGTGATCCACTTGAGCACCCTCAGAAGGAAACATATTGGGGACATGTGAACCCTATAGGTTTGATATCTGACTATTTTTTCAAAGAATGAGAAATTTCATTCATCAATGTGCTCTTCACATGGACTTGTAGTAAACAAAATTTAACTGTTATCCATTTTTACTGGGCTGCATCATGTTTGTATCTAACTTCGTATCTATATTAAGGTGTTAGAAGTTGCTATGATGAAGGAAAAAGAACAGCTGAAACTTTGGCTATGGATTACCATCGAGGTGCAGATGTTGAGGTAACCTAATAATGTGAACATTCATTTAGGGTTCTTGGTAAATTTCTGCTCTACTAACTTGCTATTTTGCCATCTTTTCCTATCCTACTTATTTTCAAAAATGCAGAATGCGTGGTAATAGCTATGTGGCTGGCGCCTTACCTTTTCATTATATTTTGAATTACTTAAACTGGAAGCGGGCATAACATGGTCTTGTCAATTTGCTTGTAAAAATTTAGTACACTTGCTACACTTTTTCCCAATAGTTGGTTTGTTCTTCTTGCTAACGAGAAATGAAGTGTTAAAGGCCACCTTGACAATCCACAGATACTTTCTGAGAGGAAATGAAAATGGCCAAGATATTTTATGTGGTTTGTAATTGAATAACGACGCCTTTCACCTCCACTTTGAGTTCTGGCCAGAACAGAGAAGATCATAGATGAAAGTTTCTCTAATTCCTATTTTCCCCTTTTAGTCTCTTCGGTCCCTCATCTGCTTATTTGAAGAAGAAGAGGACAAAGATATGCATAGAGGGGAAGTAGTCATAGAAGAGGATGAAGTTAGGTATTCTTAAGAATATATTTGAGATAAGCTTTTTGGTTAGCCCATCATTTCACTTGACACAATTTTCTTTCACCTCAACCCACATGCGGTTTTAGGTTACATCTCTTCTCCTATAGGAGGGAAAGTACAAGTGGCAGCTAGCTTATTACCAGGATAGGGTGGCTGGGTAATCCTATGTTCAAGAAAGAAAAGACAATTATGCATTTATGTTCTTGGTAGCACTACTTTGTCACATGGAGCAAGTGTGCAACACTAATTGTTAGTAGGGGTATGCATGGATTGGTTTGGTTCATTTTCATACCTATTATGTATCCGACTCAAGCTACGCTGGTTCAATGGAACCGGATCTAAACATGCACCCATGGACCCAACTTAGACCAGAACCCAATAGTTCGGGTCCCGTCCAGTTTAGGTCCAATAAATAATCTTTAATATGAGATGTAAATCTCCTAATAAATATCATAATAAGAATGTTTCGATTTAGAAATTTTCTTATGAGAGAATATACATGGTAGAGCGAGATAATGATTGGGAGAGGAATCCGGATTGGGGTAATAGAACACATATACAACTAAAATTTAATTATGAATTTCATAAGAATGAACCTCTAACATCAAAATGTAGTACATAGTTTAATATCCTAGAATGTTTAATATCCTAGAATGACAATTCACTTGTATTCTTCTTAGAATTGAATTGTAATGAAATTAAGTTAGGATGACTGGTAGAAATTTTTTTGAAGTTTTGTATTTTAACACTTATCTAAACCAAGTTGGTTTGGTTTTACTAAGCTCTGACATTAGACCCAAAAATCGAATCATATAATCGGTCATGGATATTTCAAAAACAAAAACCGTCCCAAACCAATTTAGAGCTGGTCCAAATTGATTTATTTAGTTATGGGTCTGTTCTCGGTTTTTCGGATATTAATGCACGCCCACCCCTATCTGCCAATCCTATTGTAGTAGACTAATGGTAGATTAGGAACTTGCTCTCTTTTGTCATGTACTAACTCTCAAGAAAGCAATTTTTGAGAAGTTTCCTTGAGGCCTTGAGAAGTTTCGTCATTGCTTTGGGAGGTTTCTTATGGACTTGTCTCTTTTAGTTGGAATGTTCTTTGAAGATAGTCTTATTTGATCCTCGAGATGGTTTCAGTACTTCTTTCTTCTGAACTAATTGTGGTTTGTTCTTGTGCCCTCCTCTCTTAGAGGATGGTCTTCTCTCTCAATTAGACAGATTGTCATAGTTGAGGCCATGTTCTTGTTGATGCTTCTCATATTGACACCCAACACTTGAGACATCAGTTCTCTCCAGGTTTTGAGGTTGGAGGTTGATTCTTAAATGGCAAGCCTTCGGTTCTCCTGAGGGATATGTCACGTAAAGTGGCACAAAAAGGATATGCACTATTTTTGTACCACAAGGATGTGTTTTTTGAAATTTACTAGACTTCCTAGTTTGATCCTGTAATCAGCGTGTCCTGCATTCAGGTCTTTGCAAACTAGTGACTGCATTTATTCTACTATATGCTTCCCGTTGTGTTGACTAAAATATGAAGTTACGCTTATTTTATCTACATTTTGGATCTTACTGAATTTACTGATAGTTGATGGGAGTCCGGTCTGTTTTTCAGGTTCGTATTGCCCGCATTTTCAATACTTACGGGCCTCGCATGTGTATAGATGATGGGCGTGTTGTTAGCAACTTTGTGGCACAGGTGCTTTTTCCTTTTGAAGCACACGTCATAACCTCATAGAGCTTATAAAGTATTTGGTATGCCCATCGAATTGTCTTTCTTAACTGAAATACGTTGCAGGCTTTACGCCGTCAACCAATGACTGTTTATGGGGATGGCAAGCAAACTCGAAGTTTCCAATATGTTTCTGACTTGGTATTGTTCATCTCTTGCCTTTTACTGCTCTAAAAGTTCAATCTTTAGTTATTTTATGGTTTTTTCATGGAACCTTTGCACTGATGCACATCTTCAATGTTTTACCTTGCAAGGTTGATGGATTGGTAACACTAATGGAAAGTGAGCACATTGGACCTTTCAATCTGGGGAATCCAGGGGAATTCACCATGCTGGAGCTTGCTGAGGTTTCTCTTTGAATGAAAACATCATCAATAATTTTTTTTTTTTACCTTTCTCCTTAAATTTGTCAATTTAACGTACTAATTCTTCCTTTGTTCAATTAGGTGGTAAAAGAGATAGTTGATCCCACTGCAACCATTGAGTTCAAACCCAACACAGCAGATGATCCCCACATGAGAAAACCAGACATAACCAAAGCAAAAGAATCTCTGAATTGGGAGCCCAAGGTCCCTTTGAGGGAAGGGCTGCCCCTAATGGTAAAGGACTTCAGGACACGCATTTTGGATGAGCATAAATAACTTGTTTGATTATCCTACACGCTCCTCAAATCTTACTAAATTTTTTGTTTTCTTTCAAGATTAAGTTTAGAGTCCTCAAACACATGAGCACAGTAACACAATCCCTTTGTTAGGAGTTGGGTCTTTGAGTTTATGTGCATTTGGAGTATGCTAAACTTGATATTAAACAATAGGGAATGGAGAACATAATTTAGGAAGAGTTGAAGTAGTTATGTTATTATCTGTTTTTGCGTGATTATATTCTTTGTATCAAAGGAGAAAAGACATCATTTGCCATGTGTGTAACTATGTGTAAATCCCTAGCATACTTTATTGAGTATATGCTGAAAATGCCATTTTTACCTCTTGAGCTTATAATCTGATAATTAATCTGCCTGCTTCTGTGCGTTTGTTGGTCAGGATAATTTCAAAGAGGGTAAAGTTAAGGCTGTTAACTATTTGATCTCGGTTCAAAGATAGAATTGAAAGTTTTTTATTTAATTTCGATCTGATTCAAAATATAAACGAGGAGTTCAATCCTGATTTGTTTGTTTTTGGTTCAAGTTTGATTTGATTTTTTATCAATTTTTGATCTTTTAGTAAAATTTTAGATATAAATATGTTTATTTATTTCATTAGCTATTGTTGATTTTGATTTAAAGTATAGATTAAAAAATTACAGTAAGTGGATTTGAATAAAAGTTAAGGATGAAATTTTAATATAATCATTTTACTGCTAAAAGATTAATATATATGAATAGTATCTCATTTTCAGCAATAAAACGACTCTGTTTGGTTGGAGGGAAAAGAGATGGTTTAGATATTTTTGCATCTAAAAGTTTTTTCATACGGATATAGATTAATGGAACTAAGTTCGGTAATAAAATAAAATATTTAAGTTTTGTTGTGTTATGTAAATACTATTATTTGAATGTTTCATTTATGTAATAATCAAATGATTTTTTTGTGTTTTTTATTATTAAAATTTTTTAAAATTATAAATGTGTTCTAATCTCTCTCTCCCCCTCCTCTCCTGCTGGCTCTCTCTTAGCGAGCGGAAGTAAGAGAAAATTAGTGGGGGTAACTTATCACCAACGACTTATGCCTCTCTCTCTTTTCTCTTTATCTAGATCTCTTGCTCTAGATCTCCATTGAGTTGGAGATCTAAAGAGTGGGGGAGATCAAGGAGGTGTGGGTTGCTCTCCCACCACTTTCGACAACGGCCAGCCACTCTCTCTCTTGGTCAGTTATTAGATAGAGGGAGAGGAGGGGGGAGCGGCCTTCTGTTTTTCATCGATGGCAGTGGGATGTCTTTCACCTGTAGGATCAAGTATGACGTTTAGAGGGGGGTGAATAGACGTAATTAAAATTTAATTTAAATTACTAAATATAACAGTTAGTGCAAAATACAAGCGGAAGCAAATATAGATGCAAATAAGAAGAAAAAATCACATCCACAAAGAACACACGATATAACGTGGTTCGGCTCAAATTAGAGCCTAATCCACTCAACCCCTATCGGAAAGACTCCTTGGCTTAGGCGGAGAAGCCCATACAAATCCTCCTCTATCCACTCACTAGAGGCCCTCTTCACTTTTAAGTGAGGGCTTACTCACTCACCTCCTCCAACTCTTATTTGGAGGTCCTCTTCACACAAAGTGAAGGCAGAAAAGAAAAATTAAAATATTAAAAGAAAAATTAAAATATTACAATAAAAAAAAATCACTCACTTTTCTTCTTATGATTGAATCTTGAGAGTTAGAAGAAGAGTGGATGAAGAGTTTGAGCACTTTAGTCAAGTTCACCTAGATCGCCTTGACGCTTGATTAAAACTCAACTTGAATGTTTTTACCAACTCTTAGGATGGTGGAGAATGAAGGTGAATGTTAGGAGCAATTAGAGAATTTTATGAGCTAAGAGGAATACACCAACAACCCCTATCTCCTTATATAACAAGAGCTCCAACGGCGATCTAGCCGTTGGAGGATAAAAATAGGCCAACGATCACTTCTGAGATCGACCTCTCCATTGAGGTCGCCTCCAGGTCGACCTGAAAAAATCCTCCAAGATGGCCAAAGTTTCTTTTGAGGGTCGCTGCTGAAAGTCAACCTCGGGTCTACCTAAAAAAATTTCCCAATATGACTAAAATTTCTGTTGAGGGTTGCTGCTGAAGGTCGACCTCGGGTCGACCTCAGGTTGATCTCACTATTGAAAGTCACCCTTCAACTATCCCAAAACTGCCCTGGAGTTATCACAACCAAAAAAAATATTTAGAACAATCTCACCACTACTAGGCCACATAATTAGGAGAATTTAAACTTTTAAGATTATCTAGTTAACTCGCAGAGAATCTAAGTGCTCAAACTCATATTCAGGCTATTTTAGCAATCAAGATCAACTTCGCAATAATTTTACTCTCAAATAGAATAAAAAGGACAATAATATAATTTGCTTCACTTAATTTTTAATGCTCAAATCTTTCTCTCCAACTTAATTAGATCTCAATTTTAGTATACAATTGTGATGCAACTTTAATAAACCCGAGATTAAGAACACTAAACAATTGTGTTAGTACAAATTAACTTAAACATATTGTTAAACATCAAAATTACAATATTACCACAAGGGAGAAACCAACAATCTCCCCTTTTTTGATGTTTGGCAATTTGTTTAAGTTAAAGAAAAAGATATTATATAAAAGAATAATATTGTAAAAAGAAACTCCCCATTAATAAAAAAACTTTCCCTCAAAATGGATATTGATTAACATTCCTTTTGAGTGAAATTTAGCTCAATAATTTATTAAAAATTTTACCAGAATTTCTCCTAGAAAATGGACTTAAAAAAAGCAAAACGAGTAAGATACAATATAAACCTCCTCTAGATAAGTTCAAAGACATGAATGACCCTAAGGATTTTCTAATAGGAGATTTAATTCTGCTTCTCACAATCAAAGAGGTATAAGCCTTCTCCTTATGAGTGGAATTGTATCTAATTTTGGCCTTATTGTATATTGCTCTTTGGTTTTCAAGCATCATATTTAGATACTTGGACCCCTTAGTGAATGCTTCAAGATCTCCTCTAAAGCTTTGAACTTTAGATTTTAAATTATTATTATTTTTCTCAAGTTTTTTAACTTTTGAGAAATCACATGATTTCTCATCTAAAGTCAATTGAGAGGTCGTAAAAGATAAAATATTAATTAAAGATTCTCTCTCAAATTAAGAAAATTTAACTCCTTATGGAGCCCTTTAACCTTAGACTTGGATTGCTTTAACTCATCAATTAATTCACAAATAAAATCTTGTATATCATCAGATGAAAAATCACTTACTTTAAGATATTTTTCTGAATTGCTTTCATCATGTGTTTTGGTCATCAATGCAAAATATGCTACATGCTTTTTGGTAGCATCACTGTCAGATGAAGATGATGAATCCGAGTCATCCCAAGTGGCAGCCAATACTTTCTTTTTCTTCTTGGCTTTATCCTTACCTTCATGTTTTTTTTGGATAGTTGGGCATTCATCTTGAAAGTGACCTAGCTTTTTACAATTAAAGCATATAATATTTTGTCTCTAATTCTTATTATGATTATTCCCCTCGTAATCTTTAACATTTTTCCTATTTCTATCCCTACTAGACCCTCCAATTATTTTCTTTATAATATCTTTACTAAATTTTTTTTCTTTCCTCATCATTCTTCTAACCATATGGGCTACAATTCTGGCTTCTGGATCACTATCATCATCACTATCACTAGAAGAAGATATCTCAACTTGAGCTTTCTTAGAGAGTTTAGGTGAAGGTGATGAAAAAAGTTTTTTGGATACTTCTTCTTCTACTACTAGAGCTATGCCTTTCTTCACTTCTTTCTCTCCACCATGCCTAGTTTCATGAAGTTTCATATGGCTAATCAACTCATTAATTTTATATGTGTCAAGGTTTTGAGAAACTTTTATAGCATCAACTTTGCCAACCCATAATTGAGTTCTAGAAAAAGCTTTCAATACCTTACATACAACTTCTTTATTTTCTAAAATCTCACCTAGCCCTACAAGCTCATGATAAATCTCTTTGAATCTAGAATGCATTTAGGCTACAAATTCACTTTCTCTCATTTTAAAATTATCAAATTGATTTTTGTAGAGAGCTTTCTTTGCTCTATTGACTTCAGATGTCCCCTCATGCCAATTTCTCCCATATTTCTTTAGCACTAGTTTAGGGACCTAATTTATTGACCTCTTCTTTGGTTAAAACACATTGTAAAGTAGTGATACCTCTCGCATTTGCCATATATCTTTTTTTTATCATTTTCACTTCAATTTTTCTCATCTAACTCTAATCCATCCTTATCTTTAGGTGGCATATATCCTTTCTTAAAATTAATCATCATATCAAAGAAAGTTTGAATGAAAGCAGTCATCCTCATCTTCCAATATGCAAAATCTGATCCATCAAAAAGTGGTGGCCTATAAATAGATTGACCTTCTAAATTTCTTGAAGCCATACTACTTCTGGGTGGTTAAACCTATGTAGAAGTCCTTGCTCTGATACCAAATGTAGGATCAAGTATGACGTCTAGAGGGGGGTGAATAGACGTAATTAAAAATTTAATTTAATTTACTAAATATAACAGTTAGTGCAAAATACAAGCGGAAGCAAATATAGTGCAGATAAGAAGAAAATATAACATCCATAAAGAACACATGATATAACGTGTTTCAGCTCAAATTAGAGCCTAATCCACCCAGCCCCGATCGGAAAGATATCACTATAACACACTCCTTAGTTTAGACGGAGAAGCCCATACAAATCCTCCTCTATCCACTCACTAGAAGCCCTCCTAACTTTTAAGTGAGGGCTCACTCACTCACCTCCTCCAACTCTTATTTGGAGGCCCTCTTCACACACAAAGTGAAGACAAAAAAAAACTAAAATATTACAATAAAAAGAAAATCACTCACTCTTTTTTTCTTATGATTGAATCTTGAGAGCTAGAAGAAGAGTAGATGAAGAGTTTGAGCACTTGAGTCCAAGTTCACCTAGATCGCCTTGAAGCTTGATTAAAACTCAACTTGAATGTTTTTACCAACTTTTAGGATGGTGGAGAATGAAGGTGAATGTTAGGAGCAATTAAAGAATTTTATGAGCCAAAAGGAATACACCAATAACCCCTATCTCCTTATATAACAAGAGCTCCAACAGCTAGAAAAAAGAGCTGGAGAAGACCTGGAGGTCGACCTCAGGCTAGCCGTTGGAGGATAAAAATAGGCCAACGGTCACTTCCAGGTCGACCTCTCCACTGAGGTCGCCTCCAGGTCGACCTGGAAAAATCCTCCAAAATGACCAAAGTTTCTTTTGAGGGTCGCTGCTGAAGGTCGACCTCGGGTCAACCTCGGGTCGACCTAAAAAAATCCCCCAAGATGACTAAAATTTCTGTTGAGGGTCGTTGCTGAAGGTCGACCTCGGGGTCGACCTCACTACTGAAGGTCACCCTTCAACTATCCCAAAGTTGCCCTGGAGCTATCACAACCAAAAGAAATATTTAGAACAATCTCACCACTACTGGGCCACATAATTAGGAAAATTTAAACTTTTAAGATTATCTAGTTAATTCACAGAGATTCTAAGTGCTCAAACTCATATCCAGGCTATTCTAGCGACCTAGCCGTTGGAGGATAAAAATAGGCCAACGATCACTTCTGAGATCGACCTCTCCATTGAGGTCGCCTCCAGGTCGACCTGAAAAAATCCTCCAAGATGGCCAAAGTTTCTTTTGAGGGTCGCTGCTGAAAGTCAACCTCGGGTCTACCTAAAAAAATTTCCCAATATGACTAAAATTTCTGTTGAGGGTTGCTGCTGAAGGTCGACCTCGGGTCGACCTCAGGTTGATCTCACTATTGAAAGTCACCCTTCAACTATCCCAAAACTGCCCTGGAGTTATCACAACCAAAAAAAATATTTAGAACAATCTCACCACTACTAGGCCACATAATTAGGAGAATTTAAACTTTTAAGATTATCTAGTTAACTCGCAGAGATTCTAAGTGCTCAAACTCATATTCAGGCTATTTTAGCAATCAAGATCAACTTCGCAATAATTTTACTCTCAAATAGAATAAAAAGGACAATAATATAATTTGCTTCACTTAATTTTCAATGCTCAAACCTTTCTCTCCAACTTAATTAGATCTCAATTTTAGTATACAATTGAGATGCAATTTTAATAAACCTGAGATTAAGAACATTAAATAATTGTGTTAGTACAAATTAACTTAAACATATTGTTAAATATCAAAATTATAATATTACCACAAAGGAGGAATCAACACCACCACCTTTGCTGGTAAAGTGAGAGCCTGTGGTACGGGCAGAGAGAGAGAGAGAGGAGAGAACAAATTTAAAATTTTAAGAAATTTTAATAATAAAAAATACAAAAAACTTATTTGATTATTACAGTAAAAATTTGAGATGGACTTGTTTGGTTGGAAGATAAATTTGGGCAAGAAAAAAGAAAATATTTTATTTTATAAAATTGATGAAAAAATATTAATTTTAATATTGAGAGGTGTGTAGAATTTGAAATAAAGTTGATTTTAAGGTTGAAATTTGTATTAGATTATTATATTTTTTTGTCCAAAATTAGGCAAATGTCAAACAAGGCCTTTATCGTTATAAATTCAAAATCATGAAATTGCATAGTATAATGTCTTAAATTCAAGAATATAAATGTAATTTATTCTATTTATATATGCATAGGAAGGAGATTATCTAAAAAATACATATTGTTCTACATTAATATTTATTATAATTGTAAAAAATAAATATAAGATAATTTCTTAAATACTTACAAGATTACACTAATATGATATATAAATATGAAGAATTTAAGTCTTTTTTTATTTGGTATTTATATGTGACTGCCCAAATTTCTCTATATATTATTCATTAAACTATCACAATTTTTTTATTTATATTTAAAAAACTATTTTTCACAATTTTTTATTTATATTTAAAAAACTCAAAATAGTACAAATATTACTTCATTAAACTAAAGTTCAATATTTACTTTTAAAATCTCAAAATAGTATAAATATTTCTTAATAAACTCTTAAAATTCTTTATTTAGGTTTTCACCTGCAAAACACAATAACAAAAAACTCGGATCGTATCAATTCGGTTCGAGTTTGAGCTGATTCGTTTCAACTTCGAGCTGACTCAAGCCTTGATCGAGTTAACTCAAACTCTTCATGAAATAAAAGCTTTTTTTAAAAAAATAACTTTGTTAGATTAAAAAATAATTTTGTTAGATTTTTAAATTAAATTTATTATGCCTACTAAATTACCTAACAGATATCTTAACCACAATTAATATATACTTTTATAAAAATAATAAATAATTATAATAAATAATTGAATATATTATTAATATTTTAAAAAAATAGAGATCAAGCTAATTTGATCCGATCCGATCTTGGCTCATGGCTCAGCTCAATAATTTGAGTTGAATTTGATTTGAGCTAAATATCGATTCAAATATCGAGCGACTATCGATATTTGGCTAAACTTGGGTACCGGAGTTAGATCTATTAAAAAAAAAGGAATTATTTATCAGTTAAAAGCGTGAAATTTCTAAAATGCCCTTTGGCCTTTAAAAGCCATCTCAGCTTATAAACCCAAACGTCATCTCTTGTAATCGGTCGGTCGAGTTCGTCGGCAGCTAGGGTTGGGCTGCCAACACCAACGCGGACTTCATTGAAGAGGACCTCGCCAGAGAGGACTTTGCAAGAGCACAGCTAGGTTTTCTTCCCATTTTATTTTCAATCTAATAGGCTCATTGAACTTTGATGACGTTGTCATTGTATGCTTATCTCTTCCTTGACACTGGGGGATCATCCATTTTCCTCTTCCTTCATCATTGGCCCTACATCCAACCCTCTCACCGGAAAGGGTTAATGTAGGTATCATATTGGCGCAAAGCTTCCTTAATTAGTTACAATTTTGCTTCTTGTTTCTTTAAGGAAGGGGCTGAAATAGGGGGATATCACAGGAGAAAAAAATAATAGCAAGATGAAGTAGGTTGGTCACTTGCAAACTGATTACCTTTACTTCTGGCTTCCGGCCAGAGGATAGAAAGATCGAGATGATCGGAAGATACATAAAAGTGTTAGGGTTTTGAATAACACAAATCTTACGATTTGACGATAAAGGGATAATCAATGGCTTCAATTTGTTTGCATGCAATCAACGGCTATGATTTCAAAGAACCTGAACCATAGTTACATCTTAGTTGAATAGGGGTTATGCACTGTGATAGAAATTAATCGAGGTGTGTCATCACATGTTTGAACTCAATTTACGATGTGTGGGCAGGTAAGTTCGCATGTTTAGATGGAAAATATGTGAAATCACTTATTTACTGTGTCGTGCAGGTAAAAACCCCTTATATTTAAAACTTAATAGTTATCATTTGTTAAATACGACAAATTATTTTTAGAATATACTGTTTATTTTAAGAATAATTGAGTTGATGAGTCAGATTCTGGCCAAGCTTTTTGATTTGTTTTAAATTATATAATATATATGGGTCTAAGTAAATAAATTTAATTATGATCAATGTAAGAGATTTAAGAATGAGTTAAGCTATTGACCCATTTATAACCCGCTAATTATAAATTTATGAAAATTACTACTTATTTTTTTAATATTACTTTTAGTATTAATTATTATATATATAACATAAATTTATTTAATTTCATTTTCCAATTTTGTTAATTAAATCATTTAATTATAGTAAATAAAAGTAAGAAAGTTGAATTTATTAAATTTTTATAACTCAAAAAATAGAATAAATGGGATGACAAGGCAAGGCAAGTGAGCTAATTTGTTTATTAATTGAATACAAGTCTTAATACTTGTTAATTTATCTAATAAATCTATTGATAATGTGTCAAATTTAAATGTGTCAAATTTAAATGTGCCAAATTTAAATGTGCCAGGCCAAAAATTGAGTTAACTTAAATTGGTTTATTAACTCAATTATTTTTATAATAAATAAAGTATTTTAGGAATATTTTTAAGTATTTAATAAATAATAATTTTGAATTTTTAATATGTAAAAAGGGAGTTTTGAGAATTTAGTAAATAATATTAAGTGCTATTTTTAAATTTTAAAATATAAATAAAAAGCTTTAGGAGTAACATTTTTGCTGTGTTTTAAATATTAAATAGAAAACACTGGCATTTATGTATAATATTGAAGGTTAAAGGGTAAATTTTTATAAATTGAAGGGCAAATTATACTTGATTCTTAAGTTCATGCTATATTATTATACAGGTTCATGTTTTTAAAATTTGAACAACTGCGTTTTTGAGTTTTAATATAATTATCAAATGAGTTTTTTTTTTAATTATTATTATTATTATTTAAAATATTTATTCTACCCTTCTCTCTCTCATCCCTTGCTCTCTTTCTCTTGTCTATCTCGCTTTTTGTCTTTAGCGAGATAATCTATGGCAGAGGGGGACAGGGGATGCGTGCTGATGGAGCCGCCAACGATCCCTTGCTGCTTCTCTTTTCTCTCTCCTTGTTCTCTCTCATCCCCGCTCTCTCTCTCTCTCACGCATATTTTGCTCTGTCTCTATTGGGCATGTTGACAGCAAAGTAGGGGTTGGGGGCATGCTCTACTGACGGGCGTCCCTCTCGCCCCTCTGTCTCCTGCTAGCGGAGCTGCTGCTTGCCCCCTCCACCAGCAAGAGGGAGAGAGAGATAATAGAGAGAGAGAAAGAGAGAGAGAGGGGAGGGGCTATTGATTCCCTTGCCAGAGACAGAGCGAGAGAGGAGAGAGGGGCGGGGATGTGAGAGAGCAAGAGAGGCGAGAGAAAGAGGGGGCGGGGATGAGAGGGGGAGTGAGAGAAACTTGAGAGAGAGAAAGAGAGATGGGAAGGGGCACCGCCGGCATGCGTGCCTCTCACATGCTCCATCACCAGCATCCTCGTTAGAGGCGTAGAGTGAGATAGGTGAGAGAGAGCAACAGGATAAGAGGGAGGAGGGGATGAGAGAGAAAAAGAGGAGAGGAATGGAATAGTTATTTAAAAAAAATAATAATAAAAAAATTTTTAAAAAATTTATTTAATGATTATATTAAAATTGAAGGACATGGATATTAAAATTAAAAAAAATAAAAGTTGGACCAGCATGATACCCTAAATTAAAACCACAGGCTTGGTGTGTACATTTTGAAATCTCTTATTCTCAGCAGGCGTTTTTGTCGGAACAAAGGATAAGCCGAGGAAGATGGATGTTGCGAGTGTGGCCGGGGGCGCCGTGTCGATAGATCCGGGCACCGCCTTTGCTCTCCTTTTTTCTTGCCCTGAAGGCCTGTCAAGATCACAGGTGATTTTCTCTTGATCCCTCGGATTTCACCTCCACTTAGCATCTGCGGGCGACGATCTTGATAAAAAAGCTCAGGTTTCTTCATTCTTGTCTTGCTTATTACTTGGAATCATCTCTGATGAGCCCTTATGACTCTTGCACAAGTTAATTGTTTAAGATGGTCATTATGGAGGAAGATAAAAAAATCATCTTTGATTACATGTTCTTGTTTTGGGATTTATGAAATATTTGAAGTAAAATTAGTCTTATTTTAGAATTTGCATAGGATTTGAAAAGTCAGATTTTTATTTTAAAATTTGTGTAGGATGTGGAGTAAAATTGATTTTAATGTTGGGGTGGTTGTAAGATTTAAAGGTATCCATGGAAACTAAGAGCTCATAGGGGTTTTCCTGTTGCCAGAATGCTGGCAAGGGGCATTTTCCTAGTTCTGATATGATTCTGATGTCATTCTAATTGTTTATGGCTTGCTTTCTTTTTTGCTATCTGAAAGTGCATGCTGTTTTGTTTGATGAAGGTCTATGTCGATTTCAGTGCATCCTACGATAGAATTCCTCACATGGATACTAATTTGGAAGAATCTATCAATGAGGTATTTTCTTCCTTTTATTGCCACTTCCTTTGCTAAGATTTCCATTTAGGATTTAATATTTATTCATCAGTTGTGCACTGACTAATGCTGAATTGTAAGTTTCTGTCAACAAAATACTAGTAAATTATATTGTATAGGAAGTATGATATATAAATGGAGTTATCTTGCCGCACCACATTATCACTTCAGTTTTAGTGCATGCTTCATCATTCTAGTGGAAAATATGTTTCTTAACTGCGATGCTCCTGAGGACCTTTGCTGTGGATTATTACTTTCTGGCTTCCTTTCATGTCATGTAGATATGGAGCTGGAGAACTGAAAAGAACCCATCGTTATACAATGGCAAGAAGTTTAGAGTATGTAATGCTTTATCAACTGTTTCTCTTTATTCGAGCTACTTTTTTTGATATAATCTATATGAACTGTTAGCATGGACCTGCTTTACTTTAGTATTAATCCTTCTTTTTAGATATACATACAACAATGCCTTATTAGTTTCTTGCTATTCATAGTTTATAAAATCCAATTACTAATATCATTTAGTATCCTGCATTTCAGTATGGTGGATATTCCTTTCATCAACATTATAGTGGTCACGAGGTATCCTCTGTATGCCTTCACTTGGGTCTAACGGATTACAGGTGCTCTTTTTCCTCCATGCTCCTTTTACCTCACTCTCCTTTCTACTATCACTAGGAGATGCTTATTTTTTCCCTTTACTATTGAAGTTCTAGCATGGAAGTTCTACCTAGAGATAGCTGAGGATTATCGACATTCTTCCTCATAAGAATCGACGTTAATGGGTTAATGGGTTATGGGAGAATGACTTACTACTTAACATCCTTAGATGGAAATATTTCTATAAAGAGTAGAATTAGTGTGGAAATCTATGTAAAAATTCCAAGCATCTGTCCTTTATTGGTTGCCTACTAGATTGAGTACTAACAGAACCATCTAAATTAGAGGGTGCAATAAATAATCTAATGCAGATAGACTTTTAAATTCTTGTATCTTTCCTTTATGGATTCCTCCCCTTATAGCAATACCTGCCTTATGGTCAAGTTGCACTCAAGTAATTGACTACATATTTGAAGGTGAGAGAAGCCTCATATTTGAAAGTATATTATCAATTGTGTCGCATAACTATTCACCTAACAAAATAAATGAAACATTATAAAATACTTCTAAGACATTTAACATACTCCTTTCTCCTCCCTAACCCTTTTTAGTATTTCTTTCATCTAGACATCTACTTTTGAAATATACTTTTGCGTAACCTCGATTAGAAATATATGTCACAAATACAAATGATAAAAATAATAGAAAGAAGCCTATTGTATTTGATTTGTATGATCAATTGTGTGTATGCTTCAAAATGATACACATAGATGTAATGCAACTGATTTGTGACCTTGTCTAGTGGGAAAAAACTGTATCCTATGAAGCATAGACACTTCAAAAAGTCAAGCACGAATACGGGTGGACACACGAGAATACCTTATTAGACATGTTACGTGGCGTGTCCTAATGAAATAATATTAGAAAAATTAAAGGATACTTCTTCGACACGCGATGACATTTCGAGACACCTTAAGACACTTTTGAGATAGTTTTATGCCCTGTTTGGCACGAGGACCAAATCGGGACCAAAATAATACTAATTTAAAAAACAACAATAATAATAATAAATAAATTTTTTTAATCATTCTACACAAATTCTAATTAAAAAATTTTATTTTACTTCATATACTCAATAATTTTTAATAAAAAAATTAACTTTATTTTACATCCTAGACTAAAATACTTGATTCGAATATTTTGGCCTAGGATGTGAAATAAAGTATATATTTTTAAAAACGTATATATTTTTTTATATATTGAAATAAAGTATATATTTTTTGAGATGCAGAGCACTTTCGAGACACTTTTGAGATGCATGACACTTCTGAGACATATATGAAATAGAATTAGATATATTTAATATTAATATTAAATTTATTTATTAATATTATATTTTTTAATAATATTAAACATAAGACTAAAACCTGTAGACATATCTACCTTCTCTTTATTCTTTTTATTAATATTTAAATTTATTATTATTATTAAAATTTTATTTAATATAAGTTAATATCCTAAGTTAGCCAAGTTAAATCAAATTTCTTTCTCCCTTGCTACCTTTGAGCCTCACGAAAATGAACTAATCGCAAAAAGTTTAGAATTTTTCATCATCTCTATCTTTTTGTCATCCTCAATATCGGGAGCTCTTACCTCTTCTTATTGTCGTGCTTGTCGTGGTTATCTTGGTAAATAAAATTAAAGGTAGATAGCTCGCGATTAAATCCAATGGTAATTCTAGCTCGAATAGATTTTTAGTTATGCAATTAGAGCCAAATAAATTATCAAATTGAACAAATAATTTCAAATTGAATGGTCAGTAATAGTTGGAATCGAGAAGAAATTATATCAATGAGAGCAGAAGTATGGCACAAGGTCAATAGGCTAGAGTGTGAGTCGCGCGAATGGGCATCGTCGCTTTCCCATTGTTGAGCGGGGTGAGGTGGAGTTGGCGAGTTGTGGAGGGGGGGAGGCCTAGAAGTAGTGGATAAAGCCCTCACGTGGGTCGCCTGATCCATGTGCAATGCAAGGCCCAAGCGTGGTTGCTTGCTTGCATGGGTCACCTGGCTCACGCACGGTCAATGAGCCTGGTTTTGAATTTGTCATTGTTGTAGTCTATCATAGACTGTTGTGGAGCGAATCACGGAGAAGGATGAATGTAGAAATTGGAATTTGGAGGAATTGTTTTTCACTCGAAGATAAGTAGGCCAACTTAAGGACTCTCATCTAAGGCTAACCCTATCGTTCTCTTTACCAAGATATCAACCTCTTAACCCTAATCTAGGTTGACACTCATAACAATAGATTTCATTTCATCAATAATAACTTTATTACAATGTTAGGCGATCATTACTTTTAGAGATCTCAATACATGTAACAGAAAATAAGAAATAAATGTAGAAATAAAAATACCAAATGCACCTAGGACAAATAAAGAAAATACACGAGAAAATTATAGCGGTTATCCTTTGCTCTAAATTAGCTTCATATCTTCAATTAATTCAACATCAAGATATTCTTTAATCAGCATAAATCATTTCAAATCTGGATCTCCTAATCAACATCGAATAAATTTGAAAGGAATCTTGTGCATAATGACCTATGTCTTCATCACTTATTGATCCCTAATGCGAGTCCTCTAGTATTATAGAGGAGGACTGGGACACCAATTGTCATGAAAGTTATGAGGATAGCCTTGTGGGCTTATTGTCGAGTGATATCATTGTTGGGGTGAAACTCATTAGTGAGTTTTGTCCTCTATCTTATATTATCACTTGGGTAGACTTCTCGTCTATATTGCTCACGCAATTTGTCAGGGTCTTAAGACAGCCTCCTACCTTCTTTAATGTCTTTGTTTCCATGTATGGTATTGATGCCATCATTAATAGGCCAAGACTATCTATTCCGACTGTGATACCTCGTGGCGATTCATATACACGTCTTTGAGTTAGGAAACAAGATAATTACTTGGTATTTCCAATTGCCACAAGTGATTCAGAGTGAAGAATTCCTTGAACTCACAGTTCTAGAATGGCAGGATTTGAATCTCCACACATTATCATCATCACACTTAGAAGATAAAGTTGTGCTAAAATTCGTCTAATTGTTGATGACTGGGGTGGAAGAACCTCTAGGTCTCGTTTGGTTCGAGGTATTTTTTGGACAGGAGAAAAAATATTTTATTTTGGGCAAATTACACCTAGGTCCCTGAGTTTAACACTTAATAACGCGCAAGTCCACGTTTTTAAAATTATAACATCGGGGTCCCTGAGTTTTAATAAATTATCAAATGGGTCCTTTTTTTTATTTTTTTATTATTAAATTTTTTAAAAAATACCATTTTATCCATTCCCCTCTCACCTCCCGATCACACGTACGTGTGCGGGCCGCGCGGCCGCCAGTGGGTCGAGCTGACGCCGGCGGGTGGCGTGGCTCGTGCACGTGCGCGGGATCGGGAGGAGAGAGAGAGACCGCCTCTCTATCTCTCTCTCTCTCTCTCCCCTCCCGATCCCACGTGCACGCGGGGGCCGCGCGGTCGCCGGTTGGTCGAGCAGACGCCGACGGGTTGCGCAGCGCTGGTGGACACGCCGCGCGCGTGCGCGAGATCGGGAGGAGAGAGAGGCAGGGGGTAAAATGGTAATTCTAAAAAATTTTAATAATAAAAAAATAAAAAAGGACCTATTTGATTATTTATTAAAACTCAAGGACCCCGATGTTATAATTTTAACAACGTAGACCTGCGCGTTATTAAGTGTTAAACTCAGGGACCTGCGTGTAATTTGCCCTTTAATTTTTTTAGTTTAATGGAAGAGAAATTTATTTTCATATTAGAAAGTGTGTAAAATGTAAAATATTTTCAATTCTAATATTTGTATTTGTGTTGGATGTAAAATAAAGTTGATTTTTATAGTTGAAATTTATGTTGGGCAAAAAAATTATCTCAAACCAAACGAGGCCTTAGAGTTTGTGATTCCAATTGATTATGATGTGGTTCTCCATTTGACCTTATTGAAACTGTTGGAACAAGGTCATCTTGAGCTTGTTATGTGTGCATCAACTATGTTCCATGTGCTAGAGTGTCTATGATTTATTTGTGTATGTTCTTTCTTCTTTGAAGAAGAAAGACTAATATTATTGGCGACCACACTTAGCGGTGCATTCCCTAGTGGCTACGGATGTAGTTCATTGGGTGGATTTTAATGATAGCCTTTATCTTTGACTATTGTTAGGTTTGCTTTGTTTCTAGGTGATCTTTAGAAGTCACTAATCGAGTTATTAAGTCTTATCTTTATATAGTTGGTTTGTTAGGAACCTGAGTCAGTTTGTTAATTTTATTTCCCTTAGTGTCGACTGAATCTGTTGTTTTAATTAGCTGGCATGGTTATAGTGAGTTTGCATCATTTGGCAATTGGCATATCATACGCATGTTGCATGAGGAGATTTAGCAGAAGTTAGCCTTAAACTATTCTAAATTGCAAATTCACATAGGAGAGTAGTGGGCTTTTCTATAGGAGATTATATGATGGTCCTTGTAAATCCAGAAAACTTGAATTACCAAGAACTTGGGATCAGTCTAATCTTTGATTTATTAGATCTTAAATCATCTTATCTCAAGCCACTTCTTGAGTCTATCCACTCTCTATTGATTCCACTCCATTCTTCTATTGCCTTCACTATTCCTAGTTTGTTTAGAAGCCCTTATGCCTAATAAACTAAGGATAGCCTTTGGGGTTACAACTACTCTTCTTCTTGAGCTACCCACACGACTATCATAGTGTCTACTAGATGTTGTTACTATGACTTTCACTTTTGTAGGAGTGTTACACAGGATATTCTTCACTTGGAGAAAATCACCATCTTGAGGATTGACAGATTACACGATCTATGGGCTTCATCGTGCTTTACGTTTGGAGCACTTGTGCATATCTTCTACAGAGTTGAGCTTTTCAAAGTTGGGGAGATTGATGCAGGGACATTAGTCCATAGATAGATGCATTGACTTGATCTTCGTATCAGAGCGAAGATTAGTTTATTTTATTTTTTTGTCATATTATTTTAAGTAACTTGTATTTATGTTATTGAGTCATTTGAACTTTTATGTCAGTGCGAATGCCCACTTTAGTATCCTGTAAATTGTTTTGGGTCAAATTTGATCAATTAGGTTCAAATTAGATCGATTTCGTCTTGATAAAGAATTTGAAACTGGAAAAGAAAATTATAATCAGTCCTTGTTATTTGGTATAGCCTCTCATAATTTGATCTGCATTTAGTCTGTTCGTTGGGTTGCTGTTCTCGACTAACCTTACTTTCTAGCCATAGGTCATGCCATGCAGTAGGATCGCGACTTGCCATATACTCATGAGTTCACGCATAACCACCTTCGTGGATTTTGCTGACATTGACACCCACATCGCCAGCCTTTCCCATGTTGCTGCTTTCCCATGGGGCCATGATTCCCACGTATCACGCAAAATGTGTAGAGAGAGTATCAGCATATAAAGATGGGTTGAAGACTGAGAAGTTGATGTTTACTGATGAATGCTTGAGGAGATTGTCACCAAAATTGGAGAGGAAAGGTGTTCCTATCTGAGCTCACTTGTTTCGGCATAAGGGGCAAAGGTTCTTTCAGGAGTTTGGGGTGCTTCAGTTGCTGAGGTTTGAGGTTCCTATAGGTTTAGGCTTTAGTTATCTTGCTTTGTTTACTGTTTTCTTTATCTCTGTTGTTAACTCTTATGTTTATCTTGTTGCTTTGGATATTACTTCTGTTTTTTCCCATTGCTGAACTGAACGGAAGTTGGATCATGAATTCATATATATGGTTTAAATGAAAATCTGAAGCTTCCCGCCTTATATTTTCTTTGTTTTCTTAATTTTTTTCCTGAATTTCTGTTCAACTAAATTATGCAATATATTACTCCTTGTTCTCTTTGCTTTTGGGTTGTTATGGTTTGCTCTTATTTCCATCCTTTTGTTAAGCTGAGAGGTGACTTTGGTGTAAATCTTAAATCATAGCATGATGTCGTTGTGTTGCTGAAATATACTGATTTTATATTCTTTAGCTTGCCTGATCTTAGGTTGTTGTGCATGTTTAATGTATTCTTTGTTTTTCATGCATAAGTAGGCAATTTTCTACGGATTTGATAATTTCCTATCAATTTGCAAGAATTACTTTAGCTGAGGAGCATTTTAAATTTCTCAGAAAATTCAATGATTACCTTTTGAATTTTGCAATTTTGTAATAATTAAAGAGTCTTAGCATAATCTCCTCAAATTCTAGAGAAAATTATCATAGCACAGTTTTCATAATTCCTTGGCCATATTATAAATTAGGGCATGTTAGTTACTGATAAAAATGCATTACATGACAATGGACACCTAAAAATATAAAAGTAAAAGTTAGAATTGACATTTTGTTGTCATTTAAGCAGGGAATTGCATGTTAGGTTCATTTAGCCTTTGGAACCCTAAATTAGTGTTAATTTTGACATAGATCCAAAGAATACATAAACACCTAGGCTCAAGTTCTCTTCATTGATAGCGCTAAAATCGTACTAGTAACTCCTATGCTGCATCAAGCAGGATGCTCTGGATCACAAGCATGAGACTTCACAATCCCGCACAGGTTCCTTATGCTTAGTATGCATAAAGAAGCTATCAGCCTGCCAATGACTTGCCTTATTTCAGGTCCTTGAGGTTAGCAACCTATCAATGACTTCCCCCATTTCATTGCATGTCGGACTAATGACTCGTATAATTTGCTGCTGGTTATGTTTTTGCTTAGATGTATCAGAAAATTGGGTAAAAATGTTTGCTAGTGAAATTTTGTTAACTATTTAGAATGCATGTGGTCCGAGGACATGTATTGTGTCTGATATGTAATAAATAATGGTATATTAAGTGCTTGTGAACTGTTTAAATGCTCGTGTTTGTTAAAAAATACACATTGATGCAATATGATTACGAAATTGATCAGCACATATTGCCAGTTGAGTAAACCGTATTTATCCAAATTAATAGAAGTTTTCTTGGAAGCAAGAAAGGAAATTTTTTTTTCTATTGGAGGAGTTGTAGGTGGATTAGATTTAACTATCACCTTGATGGCGCTGTTGTTCTGCCAACAAGTATAAAAGTGTCTTTTTCTTTCTAGTTCATTATAAATAAAAGTTGTTCTGTTATCTTTCAAAACAAAAGTTGCCTGTTAATAGTGCTTTAAATCGATGCTACAACACAGCTTATTTTCCCCATGTTTAAAAATTAATTAGGACATTCGCGGGCACAAATTTGAGTCCTCAGTGGGAGAAGTTTCTTGTTCCCTCAGAAGGTAAATTCTTTGTGAATGCAGGATGAACAATGCTTTATAACCAGTCAATTTTCCTGATACTTTCTGGCCTTCTTATGTTGATAGTCTGTTTTGGCTAACTGTCGTACTATCATAAGTCTTGTCCTGTGTTATCTGTATCTCTAATGCTGATGATCCATGATGCAACAATAGAATAAAAGTCAATGAAACATTTGATAATGATATTTCAGTAAGTATTTTCATGCTTGTTCATGATTATTTTTTACTTATTTTACTATATTTGTTGCATGCACATAACAAGAACAGCCACGTGATTGATGATTAGAATCTGTATTGGCCAGATCATTAAGGTTCACAGTCCATGATGACCTATTAGTGAGTTACCCAAAAAATAAAGATTGGGCACAGGTGCAGTTATGCTGTCCAGCATCACACTATAGAGGTCTTGTATGAAAATGTAAAGGTATCCAAATTACAGTGTTCGAAAGAGGTAGAGGAAGGACAAAAGATTAAAGGATAAGGTCATTATACATAACCATACCCCATTTGCGCTCACAAAGAGCATCACTCTAAATAATTCTAAATGTTGAAAAGAAATCCCTCTAGACAACCCAAATAGTTATGGATTAAGGCTTTGTAGTATTGCTGTTGTACTTCTAACAGTTTTTCCTATCTCGTTCTTGCAGAATTGTGCATTTTTGTTGTTGGGTTTGTTTATAGTACATAACCAGAGGATTTATACAGTCATTGAGTGATGATATTATCAGATCTAATAATCAAAGTTATGTATGGCACATGAATCATTGCTATGCACATAAATCTTGTATTGCTTAATCAAAGCAGGTTTTTTGCATCATCGGGGAATTCCTTTATGTGCTCAACAAAAGTGAATGGTTGATTCATGCCCATTATACAGAAGTTATTGAAGCTTGATATAAGTATATAGAAAAAGCATCATATGAAATCATAGCAATGTCTAAGAAACGGGCCAGGGACGATAAGAAAAATTTCTAGATTCAATAAAAAATAAATTAATTATCTCAAATCAATGCAATGTGTCTACTTCTGACTTATTCAAACCCCAAACAATAATGAATTAAATAAACCTACTTATTTTTCTAATGGTGTTTGAAGTTTTTTAACAAAAGCAGGGTGCATATGGCCTCACTATAAATTACACTTTTGCTCATGATCTTAAAAAATTTGCATCCCTCTCATTCAAATATTATGACATTTAAGATCCTTAAAAGTAAACTCCAAACAAATGGATTTTTTATGGATCTAAAGAATGTTCTATTAACATATTAATGAAATTCTCTTTTTGGTCTCATCTTCTCTCTCTACTCTCCTGTCTCTTTTTCTCTCTCTCCTTCGCACATGACTTGAAGGGGTTGCCGCTTTCTCCTTTCTCCTTCTTCGCATGATTTGAAGGGGGCTGACGTCCCCCTCTCCTCCCCCTCCCTCCCTCCCTTTGTCTCTGTGTGACCTGAAGGGGGCCAGTGCTATCTTCTCCTCCTCTTCCCCCTTACCCACTTTGCTCTTTGAACGTGACTTGAAGGGGGTCGGTATCGCCTTCTCTCTCCCTCCCTCTCTCTCCTTCGTGTGTGACCTGAACTTTGCGTCGTTTTTTCCTCTCTCTCTCTCCCTCCCCTTTCCCTCTCCCTTTCCCTCTCTTTCTGTTCCTAGTGGACACCATCATCGGCCTGCCTAAGCACTTAGAGAGAGGGAGGGAAAGAGTGAGCGTGACAGGAGAGAAGAGAATAAATAAAAAAATCAGATTGGCACATCCTTGAAAGTTGAATGATATTTTGAGGGTAAAATTTAAATTTTGGAGAAGGTAGTGGTAGAAGGACTTCGAAGTAATAATAGTTGACTATAGGGACCTATAGTAAGTTTTTAAGATCATGGGCCTAAAGTGTAATTATGAGTTAACTATAGGGACGTATTAATAATTTATTCTTGTTTTTGAGCATTGTCATTCCTAAGCTTAAATATAATTACTTTACGTGCACACCACTGCTTGCATCGACATGTGGCAGCAGGAACACGCATACGCACGTTAATACCTATTATGCTTGTTAACATCAACATAAAAAAAAATCATCCAACATATTAACTCGAAGAAGGCTCCCTCATCGTAATTAAATATGAATTTAATTTTTATTTGATTTGTATGAGTTTTTAATTATTTCATAACATTTAATTAAGTGTAATTTTAACGTGTTTTGTCACAAATGGATTGTATAACCTTGTTTACCAACATGTTAACTAGGTTACGATTCAATTTAGTGGTCTAGTTCAACTATCTTGATATTAATTGGATTTGATTAGTCGTTAATGAATCACTAGCCAAATAAAATACCAAACTAACTCAAAAATGAAACTACTCAAAGAATTTATTAGGTCACATTATGATGAATCAACCCACCAAATTTGTGCTGTTTTTTATTTCATTTGATAAGTACAAAAAATATAGCCTTAGATTTTAATAGCTGAATTTATCAAAAAAAAAAGATTTTAATAGCTGAAGCAAAAAAAATATTATAATACGATTTTGATTTATATTTAATTTTCTGAAGATTTGAATTATATTTGACCTCTCAATTAAATTTAATGTTTATGTATTTTTCACTAGTCAATCTTATAACCATGTTCACAAACATGTGAACTAGGTCATGACTCAATTTGGTGGTCAACTATCTTGATATTAATTGAACTTGATTAGTCTTTAATGAATTATAAACCGAATAAAATGCCAAATTAATGTAGAAATGAAATTACTAATGAGTCAATCCACCAAATTTTGGTGGATTCTAAGTTCATTTGGTGGATAAAAAAATAAATGGTGTTAATTAAAAAAAAAGAAACGTATTTCAATACACATTTAAGTGTTAGCATTGGGTAAAAAAAAATCACATTCGATTACAATTTTTATAGCTCTATTTGAAATACCATAGCAAAAATTGTATTTGAATATAATTTATATAGTTGAATTAACAAAATCATGCATGAAATTACTTTTGAATACAATTTCTGCAACTGAATTTTATAGATGTAACTGAAATCGTATCCAAAATTATATCCATATATGTTTAATATAGGTAGATTTATCACCCATATTTAAAATCGTGTTCAAATGCGAATTTAAAAAGAAAATAATGCGCATGGGATCAAACATAAAATCGTATTGGAATACAATTTTTTGAGTGCACAGTGCGGGCACACGTGGGTCCTTTGATACTGCTTTTTTTTAATAAATCATATTACAACATGATTTATAAAAATTATGCTGACATTAAAGTCCCCATGCGCCTACAAATGTGCATTATTTGAATTCAATTGAAAAACATTTGTTGGCAGTAAAATTGTTTTCGCCAAACAGTGGCACCATTTCCTCACCCTGGGACATGCCACCTTCATGGTTGTAGTCCCTCAGTATATAGTTTGCTTCTTGTGATGTGGAGTGCAAAAGTATGATATGCAACCTAGCAATTCTTGGCAGTATATTTGGTACTTTTGAATAACAATTCGTTTTTGCATTTCTTGTGCAGTTCATTAAAGATTAAAATATTCGTTTACCATCTTGCTATCATTTTTCAGAGGATACCATTCATTGCCAACACACTGCAAGTCCCCTTGGTAATGGAGCTATTGTTGAAACATCTGACAAAAGAGTGCTTGTCTTGCGAAGAAGCCACAATGTGGGTGAGTTTCCAGGTTATTTTGTTTTTCCTGGAGGCCATTCAGAGGTAAATATTTAAATAATATGGATAACAAGTTTGACATTTTTGCCTCTGAAACTTTATGCCTGGTTATTGGGTTTAACTATGCAAATATTTCAACTTTAGTTAAGGTAAAGCTTGACATTCCTCATTTTGGTCATACCTTTATCAGTTTTGTACCATGTTATTTAATGTTCTTATTTCCTTCATAAATTGTTTATCATTTCCACGTCGCATTATTTACTTGTTCGTATCATGGAGTATAAGTAATATGATCCTTTTTGAATTAAAACTAAATTTTGTATTCCTGTAAAAGATATGAGAAAGTTGTAAGTACTAATGGAAAATTTTTTAGTATAGAGATGCTAAAATAATTACAGTCACAAAAATAGTATGTTACTTAAACATAAATCTTGTTGGTTGCTTGTAATTACATGAACTTTTTTTTTTGATTCTCAACACAAATAATTTTTTAGTACAACAAAAATAATGCCTCCAACTCCTGACGAAGATATTGGGAATAATTTAGACAAGGTTCAATTTGCCAAGTTAATTGTGGATCTACATGAAAATTTAAGTACAGAGATTATTATACCAATTGCGTGCCAACTATATATTCAACTAATAATAGAATCAATTTTCACAAAAAAAAAAAGACAGTAGAATGATAATCATAAGGGCTTAGCACAAACATCTCCATATGTCCTGCTAGGTCATGTCATATCTTGTTCTCATGTCCTCGTATTGTGTTTATGCTTCCCACATATTTTCACTATATTGAGCTTATTTTTAACTCCCTGAGGTGTTTCGTTGCTTGCTATGTCTTTCCTCATTTCTGGGTGCTTAGGTATCCTCCATAAGTATTTCCTCATTTGAACTAAAAGCTATGGCAAATTACATTATTACATAGATATTTATTATTTAATTATTATATTATTTGACGTGTGGATGTCATATTCGTGTCTTGCATTTTAGAAAATTATTGTGTCTTTGAGTACATTAGCAAGTTCATGAATCATGCTTGCATACGGCAATAAGAGGGCAGGTTTATGGTAAGAATAGTGATCCTGTTATGATGCAAATTTCAAGACATTTAACCAAAAGTAATAGAAGCATCCCACATAACCAAGCCTGAGACAATAATTATTGTCACAATAATAATATTTCGCCAATTGTAAAGAAAATGATGTTTTCCAAAAAGATTGTACAATTTGCGATTACACAAAGTGAACGCCTGGGGGCAATTTTGTCATCCATTTTGTCCTATGGAGTGTGAAATATGAAAATCAGGATAATGTTAAATACAGGGGACAATTACAGACAAAATCTAAAAGAATGATAATACATACTCAAATCTTGTTATATATACAGATAGAGAGCCGCACAATTAAACTATTACTAACATAAACTTCCAGTAGAGATACTTCCACCTTTAGGTTAAACTTATGCTATATTGTCAAAGTTGATTCTCCACAAAAGTTGTTTGTATGGTTTATGTTGATTTGCTTGTTCCTGTTAATTCGTGGTTACAGACTTCACCTATACATGATGGTGATAAAAAGTAAATCTTTAATGCTCGATAACAAAATGTTTTTTTCTTTGCTTTGAAGCCCGAGGAGGTTGGCATTTTAACCCATCCAACCAACAAAAGCTCAAGTGATCATGTAGTGTTAAATGAAAAGATTTCTCAGGAGATGTTTGAAGGTATAACTCGTGAAGTGGTTGAAGAAATTGGGGCTCCTTCAGAATCACTGGTAAAACTTACTGTCATTATTGTAATCTTTCATGTTTTGAATCATTTGAAGTTGTTGGATCGTGAGAAGATTTGTTTGTGGCCCATTCATCTCAAGTTGGTTGCATTTGATTGACACTGTTCTAAAATTCTCTACGTGCTTCTCGCAGAGTGATCCCATCTTTATTGGAATATCACGAAGAAATTTGAATGCTAGGCCAACTGCATTTTTCTTCATGAAATGTCATCTTGGGTCGCATGAAATTCACCAGCTTTATTCAAAAGCCCAAGATGGCTATGAGTCAACCCAGCTTTATACTGTTTTACGGGTTAGATCTGCTGAGCTTAGTTTATCTTGAACATATAAATTCAGAATTAATTTCTATGTTAAAGTCTTCACTGCTGATGGACCTCATCTTATTTTAGGAAGATTTGGAGAAAATGTTGGACAGAATGCCTGGATGCCATAGGGGTGGATATGCACTTTATGAGATGATGAAAGCCAACAAACTAGACCAATAATGATGCGGGACAGATGAATGATAGTGCAGTTTAGAGATCAGCAATTTTATAAAGCAGGTTTTCACAAAATAATGCTTGAATTTCAGAGAATAATTTTGTGATGACTGAGAAATTAATTAAGCCCGAAAAACTAATTTCTTTTAAAATTTTAAATAAATTAGATCGAAGGTAATTGAGAAATTACCAATTCAGATTAGGGCGCAATCCGGTTTTCAATAAATCAGAAAAAGGGAACAGGATTGAGGGTCTCACAATATTTAACCAACAATAATGTAAATTCGCTCAGTAATGAAAGGTCGCACAGGTGGAACAAATTCGAGCAAATCGCAAGCGAACATAGAAATTCAGATTGTTCGATTTTACCAGGTTAAAGGCTTTGTCGAGATTCGTACCTAAGTCAGAGAATGCAGGGACCTAATTGCAATTTTTTCAAAATTAGGGCTCAGCTGGGCGCACGCAAGCACGGGTGCGGGTGCGGGTGCGGCGCAAGCAGGCGCGGACGCACGGGCGTAGGCGAGCGCGGACGCG
>JAEMOT010000416.1:13660-74708 GCA_019297695.1 Apostasia ramifera | reverse complement strand
ACATCCACCATTTTAGAGTGTGACGGCTGTTTCATCTGCGCCATCAACAGCAGTCGATCAAATCAACATCAGAATTGAAATTCTGTGGCAGTTTTATATATATATAAAACATTCGCAGTGGCCGTCTGAGAGCTTTCGCCTCGCCGGGCTTAAGAGCTTCTGCTGCTTATAATCCTTTCCTTGGATGTCTGAGGCCATCGAATCTTCTCTGTCATCTACATACTGTCTGAATTCTTATTTTTACAGTTTCTGTTGTTTTTCTTCGAGTTTTGGCTCATTGTGTTGGTTGGATATGCTACATTTTTACCTTGATTGGAGTTGCTTCGTCTTTCAGATCGTCACTTCCATTTTGCTGCATTTAAATTGTTTGGTTTGTTCACTAATTATGAGAAGATTTGTTTGACCCAATGATGATAAATTGAAGGCTTGTTTCTCAAACATTCGCAGTGGCCGCCTGAGAGCTTTCGCCTCGCCGGGCTTGAGAGCTTCTGCTGCTTATAATCCCTTCCTTGGATGTCTGAGGCCATCAAATCTTCTCCATCATCTCCATAGCTTTTAAATTCATGTTTTTCTTTTTTTCCCCCAAATTTTAATTTTGCTTTGTTAATCTTGGTTCTCTTCTTTGATCGAGTGACGCCATACTCAAGTCATGGTGTACGTGCACGCCGGTTCCAATCCGTTCGAGGTCATCAATCAGGCTGTCAAGTATGTCTCTCTAGCGATGCTTCCAATTCAGAGCCATTGAGTTGGCGACGACAATGCTATTGATGACACCACGGATCTCATGAGGCTTCTCATCCACCTTCATTGCAGCCGACAATGATTTCCCTATTGTCAGGCCTTCGCTGCAGATCATCAGGCAATCAATGAAATATTGAATTTGGGACTACCTTACATAATTCATAGGCTCACCGGTGGCCCTTTGCCGGAGAAGATGGATTTTATCATCAGCAATGCCTCAAAATTTTTCGGTATAAGATTCACAGAACCCAGTTCAAGAACCCCATTCTCAAGGGGGAGAAGAACTGTGGTCCTGAATTCGGCAATGCCCTGACACAGTACTCGGAGTTCTTTGCTGGAGAACGGTGCCCTAAACCCACCGCTTAATAGAGCCAAAGTTCTCCGACAGAGAGCCAAAGTTCTATTTTGATTCTAGGCTACAACATTATATTTTCTTTAAATACTTCATTATCAATTATTTTGATGAATTGCATTTTGTTGAGGTTTTAGTGCTTTAGTGTCTTACTCATTTTGAATTTCACTTCATTGATTACTATTGCAAGTATTATTTTGAATGATTTTATGCTTATGTAATTAACTAAAAAAATAATGTACATTTAATAATGTCATCAAAGCTAGCTTGACTAAACCTGAAATTGGGTATGTCAAATTTAATTTCAATTGCATGTAGAAAGGGTATTATAACTAGTGGAGGTATGGTTAGAAATAGTAATGGTGATTTTATTTTTGCTTATCATCACAATTTGAATTCTAACGATCTCATTACTGCAGAGATTCTGAATTGTCTTTATGGCCTTAATCTTTGTAAAGATAAAGATATTGTGAATCTTCGTATTGAATTAAATTCTCTTATTTTGATGAATTGGCTTTCTGGTGATGGTAATATTGGTTGAAAATATTATACTAATATCTTTAAAATCAAATATGTTATTATGGTCTTTTCTTGTAGATTTAGTCATGTTAAAAAAAATGCAAATCAAGTTATTTTTTTCTTTTCTAATATGGATGGGCGTTCTCAAAAGTTTGATTGTTTTGATAACATTTCGGAGGAAGGAAAAAATTGATTATTGCTGATAAGGAGGATTACAGGCTGCAGCGGCTTTTGCTTATCATTTCATTTTAAGTTTTTTGGGTTTGTCTTTATGATCTTTCTTTGCAAAAATAGAGGCATTTGATTATTATGAGGAGTTTCTAGAAATTGGGATGATCTTATAATTGATGATATTTTTGAATAGTTTCTTAGCTGTTCCTTATGGTCTTCAGTTTTCTCTGGTTGATTTTCTGGCCTGGTGTCTAATCCTCCAAAGGTGGTCAACTTTGCTATTTCTTTTGGCTACAGTCCAATTTTATAGTCGGTATTTCATTCCAGAGGAGGTGTTTGATTATTTTGTGGTTATACCAGAATCAAAGGGAGGCTCAGAATTTTTATAGCTGTTCAAGATGGGTTTTGTTGCCATTATTATATCTTTGAATTTGGTTATTGCTTGCAGCTAACAGCTTCCTGGCTTTAAATTTCAGCTTTTTTGTTTTTGGCTGTATTTGCTCCTCTATACTTTTATTCATTGTGGTGGTTCTCTTGTTTGCTCTGGAAGAAGATTGATTGTAGCGGTTTTAGATTGTCATTTTCGTTTGGAAATGACTTTATTTTGATATTGGAATAATTTCTATGTAGCTGAACTGCAGATGGTTCAAATTTTATTCGTTTGGAGGAAGTCTGTTGGAGCCTTTAACTGCAGCGGCTTTATGATTGTTTTATCGCAAGTGTTTTGATTACTTTGTAGAGGTGGATTTTCTGGTTTGTTTTCTGATTCTGCAGAGTTCAGTCTGTCTTGTTCAATGGGAGGTTTTCAAGTTCAAAATTTATAAGCTTATCTTTGAGTTGGCTGCTAGAGGAATTTCAGGGTTACTTTTCAGTTTGGATCATTGCTTTAATAGGAGCGTTTCTTATATGTAGGATGCAGGCGGCTGCGGTTTGCTGCAGCTTCATCAAGTTGCAGAGATGCAGATTGCTGCGGTTTGCTGCAGCTTCATGTTGCAGCTGGCTGCAGGTTATTGCTGCTTGTAGTTGGTTGTTTTTTTTATAATTTAAGTGGTTCTTCTCTTTTTGAAACTACATATTCAAAAAATTTAAGGTATATATCTTACATATTCAAAATAGTATCAATTATATTAATATAATTTTTTTTTCATTGCTAAAAAGACAAAAAAAATGCATTTCAAACTAATTTTTTCCTATTTTTTCATTCCAGTTTGCTTTTATTGAGTACCAATATTGAAGACTACAATCATTACAACTGCTTGTGTTCGGAAGGTATTTTGTTTACGTTAAACTTTATACAAATAATAAATATCCTCATGAGGGAGCATACATATGTTTGTGAATCGTTTAAAGTAAATATTATTATATATTTTTAGATATCATGTTTGATATTAATTTACGATTGAAAATTATCCATCAGTGGTTAAATAAGTGGTCAGGTTTATATAATATATAATTACTGTCTTTTTAATTTTGCTTTCATGTACAAATATAACTGTTAATGGTCGTACTATCGATGATTGCTGAAAATTAAATTATATATACTAATATGGTATCTCAGCACCTCTGTTTCATCAAAGGATATTTCTATTGGTAGATTATATTGCACTAAATTGTTTCTCTTTTTGTTAAATAAAATACACAACTAAACTATTAACAAAGTGGAATCATGTGAATTATATAGATCATGGTGCATAATTGATTCATCTTTTTAGTTAAGGAGATGCGATTGTTTGTAAAGATGATATTTTTACTATAAACTTGAATGAAAAAATAGAACTAAATATTTTAATTATGTGAATGCATAAACCTTTAATATTTCTCAATGTTCATTGTAAAATTGAACGGAAGAGCAAAAATATTGACAAAATCATTATTTTTCTTAGGTTTCTTATCTGCTCCATCTCACTGAAGCATTAGATCCATAATTGTTATTTTTTATCTTTTTTTTATGATTCTTACCTTGTTTAAAATCTAAGATTTTAATTACAAACAAGTCTAAAGTGCCAAAACTTATTATTTTACAAGTTTTAAAGCCATGAGCTACTTTCTTACTGTACTTGCGCCCAAAAGATAAAATAAGCAGAATTATTTTCAATTAATTAGCAAAGTTGTAGCTATAATATTCAAAACTTTTGTGTTTTAAATTGGAGATGCAGTTGCATTTGACGAATATTTGCTCTAAATAAAACTAACATTTGGTGTACTTCTTTTCACTACTAAAGTTTTTTTTTGTTAGCTGGAATTAATGAGTGTTTAAATAATATAAATTTTTGAAGTGTTTGACTATTTTGGCCCAAATGTACTCGGACCATGGATCCAATCTGAGTTTGACTAAGGTAGAATTTTGGATGGATCTGAGGAGAGATTCGATAGATTCTTAAAGTCGACTCTTAATTGGTTCGTTTTTATTTTTATTCTTTGATTATTTTAGATTTATTCTCAAATTGCTATTTATATTTATATCGCTCGATTTATTGCATTTTTATGAAATAATTTATTGCATGTTACTAATTCAAAATATGTGAAAAAAATAATTACTTTGTTAATATGTTTAATTATATGAGATTTTAAATTTGATAGGATTCATTTCATGTACAAATGATTCCATCACCTTCCATCATGTTCAAAGGAAGTAAGTATATAAAGTCGAGGTCTAATAGAAGATTGCGAAGACATTGGTCACGTTCTTCAATGTGCTTCTATTGTATTGTGAAGATATTTGCTTTTTTAATTAAGTCAATTTAGATTTTGTAAATCATATCTTTTTATGTGCTTCTGTTGTATCATTAACAACATATAAGTTATGGATATTGATTTGGATAAAATATATTACTAAAGTATTTGATTTATATATATATTACTTGGGTTTTACGAATTTTTTTAGTTTTATTTTCTTTTTAATTTAATTTTCTTAAAAATATCATTCTATTACAAAAGTAATATAATTATGTATAATTATATCATTTATTAAGTTATAATTATTTTAAAATAATTAAATATAATAGCACGTGCAACGCACGTGCCAATCACTAGTATTTACAAATTATAATTTAGGGGTAATATCACTTAGGCTCCTGAGGTTTATTCGATTTGTCACGTAGGTCCATAATTTTTAAAACATGCTAGATATGTTCTCAAAATTTACTGAATAGGTTATTGTGGTTTTTAATATTTATAAAAAATTTCTAGTAAGGTTTAATTAAATATTTTTTTTAAATATTCTATTAAATCAAAATTTTAATTAAAAAATAAANCGGGTCGCCGCAGCGTGCGGCCCCGCTCGCCGGCCATGCTGCGGCGACCCACGCACCGGCGCTCTGTGGACGCCTGGATTTGATACCTTTCTTAGCAAATCAACGCGACGAGTAGCATGCGGACGCCCGCGATCGGAAAACTCTAATGACGGAAATCAGAATTATGAAAGGATAAGAAAGATATTTTTGTAATTTTATCAATGTTTAACGGATACCATCGTAGAAGGATCATAATGACTTACCTAACTTTTGAAACTTGGCTGGTATGTTTTCAAAATTGTGGGCCTACGTAGCAAGTTGAGTAGACCTCAAGTACCTAAGTGGAATTGCTCCTATAATTTATTATTATAATATTAATTAATTATTTATTTTAAAAATTAATATTTTATTTATTTTATTTCCAAATTTGTTACACAAATAATCAACTTGAATACTATAATTGAAGTTGCGTTTTTTTAGTGCAATAGAAAAGTAGTTTATTTAAAAATTAAGAGATTTTAAGTTGGAAGTGTTTTATTATCACAATTTGAAAGTGCATGAAAAAATTTGTAGTGCGAGATTAAAAAAAATGATTGATGCTCAATTTAAAATAATCATAACATCGAGTTTATCTTCTTTTTTTTTTGATAGAAATGATTTATCACTCAATTAATTAAAAAAATATATAAATGGGGATAATTACTTATGAGTCTAAAATAATACTTGTAATTATACTTGACATCCCAAAGTGAATCATATTTTGGCCGTAAAAAATATGGCTGAATGGCATGAAACTCAGTGAATTATATATTAATCTCCTCAGTTTAAGTGTTAATTTGTAATTTCAAGTGTAATTTATGATTAAGTAATAAATATTATGTTTGAAATGTTAATGTATAATTACTAATACTTTTTTGGCCTTGTTTGTAAATGCCACATATAAATTCTAAATGAATTAATTATGATAGGTTTTTATCATTAATTTATACTTATATTTTGATCAATAATTATTAAAAATATACTGAATTATAATTTACTTAATATTATAAATAAAGTCTCTCCAAATGATATTTTAATTTTATTCTTAATATTATTTAAATCTTTAAATTTATGTCATTAATATTCTCTTAATATACTCATTTGCTATCGCCTCACTGTCGCCGCCACCACATTGCCCCTTTGATACTGTGACCGTCTTGCTGACACATCGTCTTGTTGTCGGCGCTGTCTTGTTGATTTTGTATATCTTAAGAGAGGGAGAGACGGTGGAGGGACAAATTTGATAATGAAATATTTCACAAAAATTATTAATTTAGATTTTTATGTAATAATTTAAATTTTATATTTATTGTTGTAAAGTTTTCAATTTATAAACATTTTAGTAAAATTCTAAAAAATATCAATTAAAATGTAATTATAAATTAACTATAAACCTATCAGCAATTAACCCATTCCTAAATTGTAAAAATTTCCCCTTTGTCGGCAATGGATGGATGAAGCGGCTCTCATCCTCGAACCCCCGGCCGATCGAGATGGTGTGGTTCCACGTGAAGGCGGATGGAGAGGAGGAGCTGCAGTTCCACTACGAGTGTTCATGCGTTTCCAGCATAAAGGACATTACCAATGCGATCCTCGAAATCTACAACCTCCAGTCCTGCATCCAAACTCTCTGTCATCATCTCCGACGAGACCTCCTCACCGTGGGTTTCAGAGGTACGCGCCTCCTTGATCCCCTCTTTTTGGATTTACGTATTGGATTGTAGAAATCTTACACCACTTACATAAGGATTCCAGGGTTTTAGTGGAGTTTAATGGCCTTTTGAGTTTTTTTTTTTTGAATTATGCAAACAGTTAAAAACCTTAATCTCAGCCTCTTTAAAAAAACCTTAATTTTGTTGGTGCTTAAACGGATGAATGGTTAGCTGAAACCCTAGAATCGAACGCTCAATTATTGATGCAATGGTTGTATTTTGGTAGCATAAGATGAAAAGTTTTCAATTTTGTCGGTGAATCTGTTGGGAACTAGATTTTTCCAGCATTTTTTTGCTTTATTTTTTAGAGAAATGGCCTGATGTGGTGCTTGCTTTGGATAGAACCTTATCAGAAGCTGAGACTTATACATCCAAGGCAAGTTTTTCACATTCTTTCGCGTTTTTAGTGACACTTGTATCATGTTATCTTGGTATGAGTAAACTCTATCTAAAAAGCTGGAGTGATCCATTAGTTCTCATGTAATTTTTTTTGCCTGTGGAATTATAAAGGCTTTATGCCTTTGATTGCTTGCAGGAACAAGTATTACACAAAAGGGTATTGTCACCTCACATCCTACGGGACCATATTCAAACTATACAGAAAGAAGTCAAGGATGCTTATTCAAGGGGTGTGTCGGAGTCAATCTTGACCAATTTAACGTTTGGTAACAGCTTTGGTTGCTTTGCTGTAATTTTTATGTTTAAATTTTTTTCAAGTACCTTGACCTATATTTGTTATGAAATTTATTCTCCTTATAGAAACTCTGTGGGTTGTCATTAATTTTGCAATAGATTTTGGTAATTGCTGATTAATCTAAGAATTTATGCAAGCTTCTAACATCATATGTTGGATTTGGAAATCCAAAGATATATTAATCAGCCTTACCATACCGTAGGAGATAGCCTTCTGCATTCATATGCTTAGAGTTCGTATTGAAATTTCATCAATATTATGCATTTTTTGAAATGTAATATGATGCATTTAAAGTATGTTATGGGACGATAACCTTTTAAAGCTTTATAAACAGGACAATTTTTCATACACCTATGACATGGAGTTATGGTTTCTTTTTTTTTTTTGGATAAAGGACATGGAGTTATGGTTATGGAATCTATTTTGTTCACATGCTGATATTTGGTTTCCATGTTTAAAGTGCAATGTGATTGCTTATCTATATTGATGTGATATGCTCATCAAGCAATTTACTTTATACAGATGTGGACTCATGTCCTAGTAAAATTTCTTTTTTGCAGATCCTGATCTCCATAAGAAAATCCAACTTATTTGGGCAGGAAGAGAACTACTGTGTGGGAAAAAATTATGTGATTATATTGGTGAAAATGAGAAAACTAAGGTAACAACATCTCTACACCTAGATTAACCTCCATGGATTTTACTAATATGAGATGCTTCTTTTGGTAGCAGATAACAGTTAAAGTGATGTTGGGCTGTATGGGCCTTTGACGTAAACAGAAAGTAGTTCACATGCTTTGGTGGAGAACACATAAAATAGGACTTCAGGTTTTTTCTATTTCATTTTCTCTTTCTGTCTGCAAATCCACAAATGCATGTTAACTTTCTTTCACTCGAAAAGATATGGATATCGATGAAATATGGGGTAGTTATATTGACCTGGATTTGTAACGCTAGCTTTGAAATGTTCACTCGTAACCTTTCAGATCAAACAAAATGATTATTTAAGAGTGCTGGAAATAAAGGAGCACCAAATTATCCAAGCCCAACATTGAGTTGCCAATGAAATGCTCCTACAATAGAAATGCTCCTGCATCACTTAAGTTCTTTTTAATAATTTTTGTTAGCTTTCAATACTAAGCAAGTGATGAAAACATGATTGTTCTCAGCGGTATCTTAAGCTCTCTCTCTCCCTCCCTGGTATCAGCGGTGACCTCCCCCCTCCATCCTCAAGATAACCTGTTGTCGACAACCTCTTCTAAAATGTCCTTAAGCGATACCCCTTCATATAGTCATCTGCGATTTTGCTATCTCTATGGTCCATCTTCCCCTTCGCCACCACTCTCTGCTAGAACTTCATCTTTGAGTCGACTCCTAGATCTGTGATTGGGCTATCTACTCCACTTCTTCCATTAGCATAAGCGTCATAGAGTGGGGAGGGCAAGAGGGAGATAGAGAAAGTGCAATAAGCTTCCATGTAATACAAAAAACAAATATACAATAAAAAATAGTATAAATGAAATTCAAATGGAATATTTTAAGCATTTTGAAAGATGTTAGGCAGAAAGAAATTTTCCTTATTATTTAGGGTTTAGGTATCGGGTTACGCCATAATACTAAGATATCAAATAATCAGTTTGGTTTTATGCCAGGTAGATCTACTATAGAAGCTATTCATTTATTGAGAAGTTTAATGGAGAAGTTTAAGGAGAGAAAGAAAAATCTATATTTTGTTTTTATTGATTTGGAAAAAGCTTATGATAAAGTTTAAAGAGAAGTGCTTTGGAGAGTTTTAGAAAAAAAGAATTTGTATTGCTTATATTCAAGTTAATAAAGACATGTATAAAAGAGTTGTTACCTGTGTTCGGACAGAAAGAGATTTTATTAAGAATTTTTCTATTACAGTTGGACTACACCAAGGCTCGGCTTTAAGTCAGTATTTTTTTGCTTTGATTATGAAAGCCTTGATTGGACATATATCTAAGATGAGGTACCTTGGCGTATGCTCTTCGCAGATGATATTGTTCTTGTTGAGAAAACTAAAGAGGGAGCTAAAGCGAAATTCGAGCTTTGAAGGAATGCTCTAGAATCTAAAGATTTTTATTTCAGTAGATTAAAAATTGAATATATGGAGTGCACATTTTGTCAAGAAAAAAATACTTATATCAGAGATATGACAACTGATGATCAAATTGTCAAGAAGAGTGAGCGCTTTAAATACCTTGGATCAATCATTCAAAATGATGGTGAAATAGATAATGAAGTTATTAGAAAGATTCAAGGAGGATGGGTAAAATGAAGAAATACCTTTGGTGTGTTGTGCGATAGAAAAATCTCATCCAGATTTAAGAGTAAATTTTATAAAATTGTAGTAAGATCAGCGATATATGGTGCTGAATGCTGGTCTGCAAAGAAAAAATATATAAATAAAATAAATGTTGTAGAAATGAGGATGCTAAGGTGGATGTGTGGATATACACAAAAGGATAGAATGAGAAGTGAATATATCCGAAAGAAAGTTGGTGTTGCACTAATTGAGAATAAACTTAGAGAAAGTTGGCTTAGATGGTTTGGACATATAAATTGTAAGCCGATTGAAGCTCCAGTTAGAAAAATCGAGCTATTGAATCTTGTCTATGTACAAAGAGGAAGAGAAAGACCAAAAAGGAGAGAGAGATACAATGTTTTGAAGGTAAAACAAGCTTAACATAGACCATCAAGAGAATAAAGAAAATGAAAAATTACAAAATCGACCTAGAATAATAAGGAACTAGTGGCATGGACTGCATCAAAGATAAGAGCAGGCAATCAAAGATTACAATACTGAATTTAGATGCCAGGCATTAGTCCTAGGCATCGCTCTCGATGATGCGACAAAGTTGAAGTTCATTGCTAAACTTAACAGATGCATCTCCATGGAATTGAAGCTTTTTCCTACGCGGTTTGAGCAAAGCTGTGGCTTTTGTCATGACAATCGAGTAGAAAATAAGCATGGACAAAACATCGGTTGAAACTTACAAGGATGTCACCCAATCCCAAGGAGTACGGGTAAAGTACTAATTGTAAAATTTTTGACTATGTTGCAAAGTTCTAAAGAAGAATCTGCATCGGATAGTTTGAAGGCAACAATAGACAAAGGAAAACTAGTACCCACCACAATTGCATGTTATGAGGATTTGCTAGACAATCCTCAACATGTGAACTCCGCTCCATCCTTGATAGCAATATTGAAGGGAAGCAAGACGGGCTCATCGAGAATCCAGGAAGCTCGCAAGAATCTCTTGGTTACGAGACTCCAGGCGAAGGAGTTAGTAGATGCTGTTTTTACATTAAAAACTTAAAAAACCTAGTATCCCAGATGTTCGCAGAGAGACTCGGACTATTGTGTGAAGCCCATCCAAGTCTTTGCACCCTATTGATGGTTGTCAAAACAAACACTGAGGTGCGCATTGACCGGAGATGTTGGGTGAAGTCTGCTATCACTATAAGGTTCATCGACAAGATTGAATGCAATGTTTCACTACTAGAAATTTGCCAAGTGCTGATAAAGATGTAATACCTTTACGGTCATGATGCAATGTATCATGCCGTGAACAATGGTGTTATTTTGTAAAGGATAGGAAGAAGTACATCGTCTGCTGCATGCCCAAATCGAACAATTTAGCTGTAGTGGCAGCATGCCAGGAGAGGCTAGTGTTACACATGATTCAATAATTCTTTCTTGTGTATGTCCTGAGAAACTCAAAGGTAATACCCTGACCTTGGGCTTAGGAGATGAGCCTACGTTCTACTAGTTAGTGGAGTATTCCGACTTATTCTAGAATGTGAGAGGATTATCTTTAAGGGGAGGCGTTGAGCATGAAATCCAACTCATGACCAATGCGCCCTTGTTGAATATTGCAATGTATCAGAATTCAGTATTGGAGAATGAAGAGGTCAAGAAATAGATAAACAAGTTGCTAGAGATTAGAGTAATCAAGCTCAATAGCAGTCCTTATGGAAGTCCCACTGTTATAGTTTGAAGAAAGATAGTAATTGGCAATTGTGCATAGACTACTGAGACCTGTATAAGATCCCAGTTAGTCGATATCCTCTGTCGAGAATCAGTGATATATTGTAACTTATAAGTGCCAATTTGTTCAGTGTTAACACATGGTTTCAGCGCTGCATCCCTGTCGTACACGTGGCGCCGAGCTGTCATTTAGTCTTTATTTATTTACTAATTCATTTATCTGTTCTCACAGGTCTCAAACTTCGGTCAAACCTTGGCCACGAGGGTTCAACCAAGTCTCGTCCCCGACGAGCCAGGATCATTCCTGCTAACATTGATGACGATGTTGCTCAGCTGTATCTGTCGCAGTCAGCGTGGCCCGATCGCGCCGTTTCCCGTACAAGACACCTTTTCTCTAAGACACGCAAATCAAGGATCCTCATGCTTCAGGCGTCACGGATCCCCAGGAGTAGTACCAATATTAAAAGATCACGCTCCCCTTTTTGCCATTTTTGGTCCCTCCAGCGGCCGACAAGCGGCGCGAGCTCAGAAGCTTGTTCACCTCATTTTCTCCGGAAAATCAGGACAAAGCTGTACAGTCTATCGCCTACAAATGCCTTTGAACAGTCTTCAAAGCACGAGATCAGATCGGAGAGGAGAGAATCAGCAAGAGCGGCCAAAGCACAAGGAACTTTCCTGGTTCTTCCATTCTCACTGTATTAGAGCCCCAACTAAGGAGCTCTCTCTCTCTCTCTAAGCATTGTACTAGCCCTCACGGCTATCTTTTTTTCTTTAGTGAAATTTTTTCGCTGATCGCCTGGTGGACGTAGGGGATTTCCTCCGTGAACCACCTTAAACCTCTGTGTGCTGCTCAGGGTGTTTCTCTCTCTTTTCTAAAGCTTAACTAACAGGCTTATCCCTCTGCGCGCCGCCGTCTCTCAGGACTCTCTCTCTTTTTCGGTGTTTCTTGTGATCCCCTACATCTCACGTCAACATTTTCTGGTGCTCTCATTGAGACTCTGAGAAGATGGTGGCTAGGACGCGCAGAACCAACTCTGCTGTCCGCAGCGCGCACGCAGGTGAACCTTCCGTTCTGGCGCCTGACGACAGAGCTTCAGCCTTAACTTCTCGGCGTCATGCCAAATCTGCTTCCTCCTCCGGGGGTACCCGTGTCTCAAAACTTCAGGAGATGCTGACGAATCTCACTGACCTAGTCACTGGCCTCACAGCCCAACAGGCCGTGATTCTCAGTCAGACTCAGCCAGTGTGCGCAGTACTTCCTCTCCAGTCGGTCGTGGCGGCCCCTGCTCCTCTCCCGCCGGTCGCGGCGACCCCTGAACCTCTTCCGCCGGTTGCGGCGACCCCTGAACCTCTTCCGCCGGTTGCGGCGGCTCGAGAACCTTTTCCGCCGATAGCGGTGGACCCCATACCACCTCCTTTGGCCGCAGAGGCCCTTGCTCTTTTGCCTCCCATTGTGGCGCCTTCCGTTCAGACGTCTAGTTCTTCTCAGCCACTTAGATGACCATTTCACCTCCGGGAGGTCCACCAGAATCCTCTTCCACCATGTCCTCTACCACGCCCTGATTTCCTTCCACCTGCTTTCCCCCCTTTTCTTGCCGGGAGAGATCCTCTCTTTCCAGGCGTTCAGACCGCATGGCCTGACCCCTTCTTCAGCCCAATGGATGACAATGCTCCTTTTGCCGACGCCATCCGACTGGCCCCAATCCCAGAAGACTTCAGGTCGCCACGGCTTGAAACCTACAAAGGCGCAACTGACCCCCGCGAGCATATACAAGGGTTTGAGGCCGCGGTGCGTTATTGCCAGCCAGATGAGGCTACCAAGTGCCACCTCTTAGCGAACACTCTGAAAGGGGCAGCATTTAGCTGGTTCATACCCAGGCTGTCCCCTCCTGGCCCTCTTCATCATAACCGAGCCATGAGGTGGGGCGACTTCCTTGGAGATGGCATACCCCAACGCCTTGGCGTGCAGGGATATATCATTCTTCACGTGCCTGAGGAAGTCCTTCAGGGGCCAGCTCTGCCCCTTTAGCCTTTTCAAGTTCTTCAGGGTGTCTTGCCCAGCCATCCACTCGGCGTCGCCGACGAACTTGGGAAGGCACACCCCAAGCGTCAGGAGGATGCCCAAATCCTCCCCGACGAAGAAGTAATAATCTCTCCAGTCCGAGTGAGAACTACTCGCCCCTGGAAACATCGCCTTCCTCGTCTTCGACCGCAGGGCAAAACATCCTCCATACCCTGGCACCGCCATCCAGTTGAACAAACTCTTGAACAGCGTCAAGGTCCACCGTAGTTCCTGAGCCTGCAGCAGTTTCAGGAAGGAGTATACGTAGGCAACGACGTTGGGGGAGAGTTGCGCCGGGACGATCTGAAACAAGTTTAGGATTTCTTTGAACTCCGGTTGCGACGACAGCATCAGACCATACTCCACCTGCGCTCGGTATACACATACTGCTCCCTCAGGGGGACTGTTTGGTCGGAAATCGGCGGTAGGGGGGATGACCATCAGGCTAGGGTTTCCTCTAAACCCTCTGGTCGTGTTGAGCACCTCATGCTCCATCAGGAGACTCTCCTAATAGCTGGTATTCTTCTGGAATTGATCGGCCAGCTTGGCCCACTCGATCTCTCCTCCTCCTGTGGAGGTTGATGAGGAGGATGCTGATCCCCTGGACTCTTTTTCGGTTGTACTGTCAACGAAGAGAATCCACGGGAGTTGGTCTTATTGGAACTGCGTTTGGAAGGTTTCTTCAAGGTTTTGGAGATGTTGAGAGAAGTTGGAGCTCTTTACCAGGATGTTATTGACACACTTCTAAATTTTGTCTACGCTAGTGGCGAAAGACCCTGTTTACCATTCTTTGGTAAGTGGCGCCTGCATTTTTGAGGCCAAAGGGCATTACTTTGTAACAAAAAATCTCTTGGTCAATGATGAATGACATTTTCTCTTCATCTTCTAGAGCCATGAGAATTGGTGGTAGTTGGAGAAGGCATCTAAGAAGCTGAGGGTTGAGCAGCCAACCATGTAGTCTACCAGTTTGTCAATCTTTGGTAAGGGATACGAATCCTTTGGGTAAGTCTTGTTCAAATTAGTGAAATCCATGCACATGCGCCTTTTGTTGTTTGCTTTCGTGACCATGATTACGTTAGCCAACAACTCTGGGTTTTGAATCTCACAAATGAGTTTAGCTAGGGTGAGCTTTTGGACTTCTTCTCGGATGGCCTTATGTTTCTTGCCTCTGAAGTATCGTTTCTTTTGCCTGATGGGTTTGCTTCTTTAATGCTCAATCTGTGTTCAGCTATGTCCCTGTTAATTCATATTATATCAGAGAGGCTTCAAGCAAATACGTCCGTATAAGAAGAAGGAGGGCGACGTGCGCCTCTTTTTCATTATTATTCAAGTTTTGAGATACAAGTAGTTCCTTTCCATTGTCTGATATAGGCATACTGGAGACTCCCTCTACGGGCCTTTTGACAGGTAACAAGCGAGGGTCTTCGTTCTCTTCGAGGAGCTTGTCAGCTATGTTCATGCTCCTTTTCACTTGAGCTTGGTTTGCCTGGACTATGGCGATTCTTCTTATAGTAGGGACTAGAATGCAAAGTTGATGTGATCATGCGAAAAGAAGCTATGGTTGGCCTGCCAAAGATGGCACTGTATTTCAAGGCTGCATCAATGATGATGAAGTTCACCATTCAAGTTGCCACCTTGAAGTCCTCTTTGAGTGTGATCGAGAAAATGATTTGTTTGACCAGTCGGTATGTATTGTCGGCGAAGCGTGTCACCTTAGCACCCTCGGGAAGGGGGAGCAATTTGGGAAGCCTATTTGCCAAAGATGTTAGCATAGAGAATGTCAACAGAGCTGCCGGTGTCCATTAAGATCTTGTGGAGGTGGAATTCGCCGAGTTCGGCGAATATGACGATCGGCTGGTCTCCTGAGGTTTTCTCCGTTTGGAGACTTTTTCAGAAATGGTAATGTCAGATAGCAGAAAGGAAGACGTATGTACCTGTGCGGCGAAGACGCCACCCGGAGAGCTGGAGTTGTTAGGGAAGTGGCCAAATATGGTCATGATTGGCTTCTTTCTTATGGGCTTAGATTAGTCGAAGGTTGCTCCCGGATTGTAGTTTGCCTGGCGCGGTGATGACTGTTTTGATAGTCGGAATTTAAGAAAGTGTCCGGCGTCGACCAAGAACCTGATCAGTTCGCGGAGCTTTCGGCATTCGGTGAGGGTATGTCCGTGAGTGCCGTGGAGCTCGCAGATTTGGGAATGGCCTTGTCCCATGCACGACTAGCAGGCGTACGAAGCAGGCCTAACGAAGCCCTTGGCCTTCATAGTGTTGAATATCTCTTCGATCGTTGCGAGGGTCGAAGAGATAACTGAGTAGGCAAATGGAGTACTATGGTGGCAAGGAGCTACGGTGTTTTATGCTCCTTTCTATCCCGCTTGCTCTTCGAGTAGGGTGTCGAATGATCTTTGTATGCCTCAGCCTTCGCCTTGTTCTCTGCTGCTGGCACAATGGCGGCAATCACATCTTCTAAGTGGATCTCCTTTTCGACGCACAGCAATGTCTCAAACATTGTCTTTGGGTTGCAGCGGTTGAACGATTGATAGAAATTGCCAGAGACCAGGAGAGCTTTAGTAAAGCAGGAGAGCGAACGATCATCTGTGGTGTCGTGCGTTTCTACATTAAGGTGGCAGAAACTGTCGACAAAATCACGAAGAGACTCGTTCGGCCCTTGCTTCAACTTCTGTAGCTTGTAGAAGCTGCGGGATCTCGGCTTGCTTGTGGCAAAGCAAGCCTAGGAATTCAGAGAGAATTGAGAGAAAGAGGTGATAGAACCTAGGGAGAGGCAATCAAACCATTCGAGGGCATCTCCAGAGAAGGTATTGTCAAACAATCTGCATTTGTATGTGTCCGACACCGCATCACAAGTGTAGAGCGCGTTTTTAAATCACCGGACATGGTGGACTGGATCCATCTTGCCGTCAGAGATGGGAAATGACGGTGGTTTGAAGCGATGAGGGGTTGAAGCTGCTATTTCTGCAAAGTATGGAAATCTCATTTAGAAATTGAAGGGGAGATACATCTCTATTTGTTGCTTCCCCTCCGAGTCTGAATTGTGCTCTTCAAGGCCAGTTGTTGAAGCTGGGGTTGTCATAGAAGCTTCAAGACAACTTTTTGTCGCTACTAAATGGAGTAACTGGTTGTGGAGTAGCCACTAATCTGAGTGGGGTAATCGCTTTCTACGAGGAGATCATCAAAATGATCTGACTCACAGGCTAGGTTAACTGCATCATGCTCGCAAACAATAAGGAGAGTTGTTGCGATGAAGCTAATGGTGTTAGGAGAAGGTGTGAGAGCGACATGGGGTTGGGAGTGAGAAGGAGAGTTGTTCTGCAGATTTTCAGCCATCGGATGGAAGAATGGGGGAAGATCCTGCTTGAGGGTAGCAGATTGTTTGGGTGAAAAATCTAAACAAGAAATTATGGGAGGATTAGATAAGCTACAAAGTTAAGCAAGGAGGAAAGAGATGATTTTTCCCCGAGGCAGATCCCTTGAAGGATAGGGATGGATGAGGCAGGATGTGGACTATTGAGGGGACTATGTTGGAAAACACTTGGTCCAACAGGGTGGAGGCTATCCCCGAACTGGAGGCAAACAGTATTCAGCTAGCTCCCGTGAAACCCCTTTTTCGCAAAACCTTCCTTTCTCGCTATAAATGAGGCTTTTTATAGTGAGAATGAGGTAGATGAGATTAGGTAGCTTAGGTAGGCTTCATTAATTTGCGAACAATAGGGCAACGCATCGGTGGCCGGACCTACTCACACTGCCCGATAGCTTAGACAGTAATGACAGCCACCTCCTCCTTGTCCCTATAGAGAGTCTTCATGCCATAGGGTAGTTATGACGTGATATCTAGTTAGCTAGTAGTTTGACTCAGCCGTTCGGCTAGCTTCGTGCTTTTCGATCAGGCAATGCTACTTCGAGCAAGTAGCCTGGGTTGTTTGAGAACCCTTATTCGGCTGACTGTGCTTTGGAGATTCGGTCTAACCAGCACACGTGTCACGATTGGGTGATACAACAATTTTTTCCCTTAACATTTATGTACAAGTTTATCACTATGATTCATGAATTTTTTATTATTAATAAATAAAATATACTAAAATAAATTTTCAAAAAATATAAATTAAAATATGATTATGACTGTTTATAGGGATCTATCTGTAATGTTTTTTTTAAAAAAATTAGACCTAATTTAGTAGTGACTATTTTTGGAAACGTTCTTTTAAAATTTGAATATCAAAAGAAAAAGTTTTCTTGTGAAAATTTTAATTCAATGTGTGAATATAAAATCTCAAATGAAGCCACGTGCCAACGCATTTGACTAATTCCTCTGATTCCGCATAATTTTCGTAAAAAGTTTATGTATAGGACCGCCCGCACGCCTTATCTCATACGACCGTCAAAATCTCCTTACACTAAAAAGTTTATGTATAGCACACGGTTTTTGGTGAAATTTTACAATTTTAATCCGCGATGCCCGCACACTAAGAAGGATTAAACGTTTTATGCGGTGATATTCGCGAATTTTTTTGTTAAAATTCGCTTTACATTTTATTGCTTTCTTTTATTTTTTTTACACAAATACCATAGTAAGAATTTTTGGGTAAATTTCATGAGTTTTCAAGAAAATTACATATAAGTCTTTAACATTAAATCAAAATGTCAAATAGGTCCATTATTTTAAATTTTAAATATTTGGATCTGAATTTTGATGTAATCATCAATTGAGTTGTTTTATAATTTTTTATTATTAAATTTTATAAAAAAAATTATCTTTTTTTCTTTTTCTCTCTTTCTCTTTATCATCTACCTTTAGATACAATGTCACATAAATCAATAATTTTTAATTTTTAACATCTGAGTTCTTAAATGATATATAATATATTAATTAGATATTTTTTATAATTTTTTAAAATATTATTTTTTTCGCTTTTTCTCTCTCTCCTACAATCTCCCTTTCTCTACTCGCTCTCTTCTCCCTCTTCTTATTCTTTCTTTCTCTTTATCATCTACCTTTAGGTACAATATCACATAAATTAATAATTTTAAATTTTTAACATTCCTTAAATGATATATAATATATTAATTAGATATTTTTTATAATTTTTTAAAATATTATTTTTTTCGCTTTTTCTCTCTCCTACAATCTCCCTTTCTCTGCTCGCTCTCTCCTCCCTTTTCTCTATCTTCACACTATTCTATCTCCACTTTCTCTCTCCTATCTCCCCCAAGGAGCGAGCAAGTCTCCCCCGCCCCCTCGCAATTGCATAGTCAAAGTTGATTAACGCCCTTCTTTTGTTATGACTATCATCTCTCCTTCCTCCCCCCCGCCCCTCTCTCAACTGCATAGGCAAAACTGATGGAGGCCCTTCTTTTGTTATGACTGCCATCTCTCCATTTCTCTCTCACTTTCGCGGGACAGGGTAGGGTTGCCCCCTCCATTTGGTCTTATAGAAGAAATTATTGAATATGAACAGTACATCACTTTAGAAATTTAGAGCTAATGATGGCTCTATGTTATGTTGGCTCAATAATAATGAAATGCTCTATGTTATAACCTATTATATTATGAAATGCGCTATAAAGAGGAAATGTTCTATATTATGATGGCTATTGTAATGAGAATTTGACACTTAAACTATACTGAAAAATTTGATATTTTTATTAATTATGTTATATTTTTGTTAATATGGGTTTATGCAGTATTTGCTAATTTTATTGATAAATATGTTACTTTTTGTAATCCTCAAAATTTCAATGTAGATCTTTTATCCAAAAAAAATTCAATGTAGAAAAAAACTACTGAATTTGACTAAAATATAAATTATCACTTTGAGCATAATTAAAATTATAAGGATGTTAGTTGCAATTACTTATTTTTAATTTGTGCTTATGTATAATTCTGATTTTAATCTTTAAATTAATTAAATTGTTGGTTAAATTTAAGATAATGTGTAATTTGATTTATTGATATTAATAAATGAATTAAATGGAGAATATTTTTTTTAACTACTAAATTGATTTGATTAATTTTAAAACTAACATAAATTCTCTTACTATATGACTAGTCTTAGAGATAATATTCTCTGTTGGGTCTCTATATTAATATTAAAGAATTAATTTGAAATGGCAAATTATTTTGTAATCTATATTTTTTTTATTATTCTTCACTTAATCTTCTATTTTAAAATTATAGGGATTATTAGACCTCTAATTTTCTTTTCTTTTGGGCATCTATTGTAAATTTTAGAGAGTAAGATAAAATTTTTAAAAAATATAGATGAAAATATAATTATGGTTCATAGCTACCTATCAATAATTTTTCAAAAATGTAATATTTTAGTATGGATTATTTTTTGAAACGCGCTTTTAAAATTTCTCATGAAAATTTTCATTCAATCTATAAATATAAATTTCAATTTAAATGACATGCTTAAAATTACTATTACATATTGGAATATAAAAAAAAATTAGTTGAGATTAGAATAACTTTTTTTCATGGTTAAATATGTATTTTTAATTTTTTAAAATTGTTAACACGTGGTTCCAGCGCTGCATACTTGTCGTCGTACACGTGGCGCCTAGCTGACATTTAGCTTTTATTTACTTACTAATTCATCTATCTGTTTTCACAGGTTTCTGACCCCGATCAAACCTAGGACACGAGGGTTCAATCAAACCTCGGACACGAGGGGTCAACCAAGCCTCGTCCACGACGAGCCAGGATCATCCCTGATAACGTCGTTGATGATGTTACAAGGCAGTGCTTGTCACAATCAGCATGGCCCGACCGCGCCGATTTCCGTACAAGGCCTTCTTTCCAAGACTCACAAATCAAGGATTCGCATGCCCCAGCTGTCACGGATTCCCAGAAGCAGTACCAATATTAAAAGTTAGCGTCCTCCTTTTGCGGCTTTCGGTTCCTCTGGCGGCCGACAAGCGGCGCGAACCCAGAGCTTGTTCACCTTCTTTCCCCCGGAAAATCAGAACAAAACTATGAAATCCATCGCCTATAAATACCTCTAAACAGTCTTCAAGCAGAGGATCGGGCATCGAACATCCAGGATCAACAGATCAGAAGAGGGCACTCGCCCCAAGAAGAGCAGAATCTCTCCTCTATCACGTCTTGTAAAACAGGAGCTTGAGAACAAGAAAAGCTCTCTCTTTCTCCTTCTTTCTCTCTCTCCCTCTTGTAAGCTTTTTGTGTTAGCCTTCACGGCTACCTTTTTCCAATAGTGAAACTTCTTCGCTGATCGCTCGGTGGACGTAGGGGATTTCCTCCTTGAACCACCTTAAATCTCTATGTGTGCTGTTTTGGATTCCCCGAACTCTCTCTCTGTCTTAAGCCTCAACCATCAGGCTTATTCCTCTACGTGTTGCCGTCTTTCAGGACTCTCTCTCTTTTTCGATATTTTTTGGGATCCCCTACATCCTACGTCAACATCTTCTGGTGCTTTCATTAAGACTCTGGGAAGATGGTGGCTAGAACGCGCAGAACCAACTCCGCAGCTCGCAGCTAGCAGCTAGCACGCAGGAGAGCCATCTGTCAGGGCGCCGGGTGATGAAGCCTCCGCTTCTTCGTCTCGGCGTCGCGCCAGATCTGCTTCCTTCTCCAAGGGAACCCGTGTCTCAGAACTTCAGGGGATGCTGACGAATCTCACTGACCTTGTCACTGGCCTCATAGCCCAACAGGCCGTGATTCTCAGGCAGACTCAGCCGGTATGCACAGTATTTCCTCTCCTGCCGGTCGTGGCAGCCCCTGCTCCTCTCCCGCCAGTCGCGGCGGCTCCTGAACCTCTTCCGCCGGTTGCGGCGGCCCGATAACCTCTTCCGCCAGTAGCGGCGGCCCCTGTACCTCCTCCTCCGGTCGGTGAGGCTCCTGCTCACGTGCTTCCAGTCGCAGCACCTTCTATTCAGACGTTTGGCTCTTCTCAACCGCCCAGACGCCCCTTTCGCCTCCAGAAGGTTCACCAGAATCCTCTTCCACCATGTCCGCTACCACAACCTGCTTTCCTTCTACCTGTCTTCCCTCATTTCCTTGCCGGAAGAGACCCCCTCTTTCTAGGCATTCGAGCCCCTCATCATGGGCCTGACCCCTTCTTTGGACCAATGGACGGCAACGTTCCTTTTACCGACACCATCCGGCTGACCCCAATCCCAGAAGACTTCAGGCCGCCCAGGCTTGAGGCCTACAGAGGCGCGACCGACCCCCGTGAGCACGTGTAAGGGTTTGAGGCCGCGGTCCGTTATCGCCAGCCAGATGAGGCTACCAAGTGCTACCTCCTGGCGAACACCCTGAAGGGGGCGACATTTAGCTGGTTCATCAAGCTCTCTAGGGGTCACATTTCCTCCTATGAACACCTAAAATGGGAGCTGATCGTCCATTTTATCGGTCGAACCCGAATGGTCATTTTCGACATGGTGCTCGCCAACATTAAGCAAGGCGAGAGGGAAAGCCTTCGGGATTACACCAACCGCTTCTTTGCCGCCGCAGTAGAAGCTGAAGATGTCGACCCTGCAGTGGCCATGCACAACTTTTAGAGGGGACTCAAGATGGGGGATCTGTCTAAATCCCTGTAGTTGGCTAAACCTCGGAGTTGCCCAGAGCTGGTGGCCAGAGCCAACCAATTCATGCTCCTCGAGGATTCTTAGTCCTCTCCCTCCGGTGTTTCTGGAGCCAAGCAGGAGAAGAGAAAAAGAAAACATCGGGGTGATGAACCCCTGGCCACGAAGATACATATGGCCAAGAGTCGTGATCAAGATGAGGGGAAGCCACGACACGTCCAGCACCAGAAACATTTCTTCTCCCGACCGCTTCCTGAAGTCTAAGCCAGCGCCTCCGGTCGAAGTGGATCCCGACAATTATTGTGAGTTTCACGGAAACTACGGGCACAAGATTCACAAGTGCTGAGGCCTCAGGGCTCTGCTCGACAAACTGGCGGATCAGGGCAAACTTGAGGAGTTCATGCAGATGGCACTGACCTTCACTGCTACCCAGAAAGGGAAGGCCCCCGAAGTTACTGGGGCTCCTGCTGAAGCCCTACCGTCTCTAGGCCCCAGCCAACTAGGGCGTCCTTACCCCCCTGCCGCCAGGACGATCAATGCCATCTTTAGCATTGATCCTGCTACTGCTCGCCGCCAAGAAGCTGAGGTCGGCGGTATCTTTGAGCAACTTTCTTCATCCATTCTGCTTACCTTCTGCCAAAAGGATCTCCCCCAGCAGGGCAATGTACACAACGATTCTATCGTGGTCGTCGCCCGCATAGCTGATTTCGATGTTCGACGAGTGCTCCTCGACTCTAGGAGTGCCGCTGACATCCTGTTCGAATCTGCCTTCCTCCAGATGGGGCTCAAGGAGGTAAACCTCCTCCGTGCTGGAACCACCTTACTCGATTCCTCCGGGGAGAGGGTTCAACCTCTGGAATTCATTGTCTTGCCCGTCTCCTTCAGCGACGATAACGGCTACGCCATGAACATGATGAGCTTCGCCGTCATCAGAGCTAAGTCAGGCTACAACGCCATCCTTGGAAGGACGACACTCAATTCCTTTGGGATGGTGATTTCCATGCCTCACCTCTGCACGAAGTTTCCTACCTCCAGCGGCGTCGTCACCATCAGAGGAGATGTCAGGCAGGCTACCTGGTGTTTCCAGATCGCCGCACAGCTCGTGGTCGATCAATTGGATTTCAGGGAATCTCAACCCGTTGTACCGCAGGATGGGTTCATCAATGTAACCTTGGTGGGGGGGGGGGAGGGAAGACTCTTCTAAAGTTGTAAACTTATCCTCATCCATGAATGATAAGCAGCAGGCAGAAATCACTGTCATGCTTTCTGAGTACGTTGATGTCTTCGCATGGTCTTCTGAAGATGTTTTAGGCATTGACAGGGTTGTCTGCGAGCACCGCCTAAACATATTCGAGACTGCCTCTCCTACAAAACAGAAGAAGATGGTGACGGCAGGGGAGAGGCAGGACGCTATCAAAGAGGAGGTCAACAAACTACTTGGAGCAGGTTACATCAGGGAAGTTCAATACCCCCAATGGCTCACCAACGTCATCATGGTAAAAAAGGCCAACGGAAAGTGGAGAATGTGCGTAGACTTTCGCACATTGAATCAGGCTTGCCCCAAAGACACTTACCCTCTCCCACGCATCGAAATGATGGTGGATCGTACCTTCGGATACGAGGTTATGAGTTTCTTGGATGCTTTCTCTTGGTACCATCAGATTCGGATGGCCAAAGAAGATGAAGAAAAGGCTGCCTTTATCACTGACTTTGGCACATACTGCTACAACGTCATGCCCTTTGGTCTCAAGAATGTCAGCGCTACTTACCAGCGCAAGATTAAAGCCGTCTTCAAGGACCAAAGGGGGAGGAATCTTGAAGCATATGTCGACGACATCCTAGTCAAAAGCAGAACTCTTCTAAAGTTGTAAACTTATCCTCATCCATGAATGATAAGCAGCAGGCGAAAATCACTGTCATGCTTTCTGAGTACGTTGATGTCTTCGCATGGTCTTCTGAAGATTCTTTAGGCATTGACAGGGTTTGTCTGCGAGCACCACCTAAACATATCCGAGACTGCCTCTCCTATAAAATAGAAGAAGAGGGTGACGGCAGGGGAGAGGCAGGACGCTATCAAAGAGGAGGTTAACAAACTACTTGGAGCAGGTTACATTAGGGAAGTTCAATACCCCCAATGGCTCACCAACGTCATCATGGTAAAAAAGGCCAACGGAAAGTGGAGAATGTGCGTAGACTTTCGCACATTGAATCAGGCTTGCCCCAAAGACACTTACCCTCTCCCACGCATCGAAACGATGGTGGATCGTACCTTCGGATACGAGGTTATGAGTTTCTTGAATGCTTTCTCTAGGTACCATCAGATTTGGATGGCCAAAGAAGATGAAGAAAAGGCTGCCTTCATCACTGACTTTGGCACATATTGCTACAACGTCATGCCCTTTGGTCTCAAGAATGCCGGCGCTACTTACCAGCGCATGATTGAAGCCGTCTTCAAGGACTAAAGGGGGAGGAATCTTGAAGCATATGTCGACGACATCCTAGTCAAAAGCAGAACCTTAAAGGGACACCTCGACGACCTCAGGGAGACACTTGACACCCTCTGAAGGTTTAACCTCAAACTTAATCCTGTCAAGTGCACCTTCGGCGCGGCCTCAGGGAAGTTTTTGGGCTATCTAGTCTCAGCCAGAGAAATAGAAGCCAATCCAGATAAAATCTCGGCGATCCTGAGCAAGCCCTCTCTTAAAATGACAAGAGATTCAGAAACTGGCAGAACAGATCAACAGCCTGGGCAGATTCATCTCAAAAGCCGGGGATCGATGTTCGCCATTCTTTCGATGCCTGCGCAACAACAATGGGGGTCAATGGACCAACGAATGCGACGTCGCTTTCACAGAGCTGAAGAAGTATCTTACCTCGGCCCCGATATTAGTGATGCCAAAGGAAGGGGCGGTCCTGTCTTTATACTTGGGTGTGTCTGACACCGCAGTCTCAGCGGTCCTTGTGGACGAGGATAAGGGGGTATAACATCCAATCTTTTATATCAGCCATATACTCCTAGACGCTGAAAGCCGATACCCCACGCTGGAAAAGCTTGCTCTGGCTCTCCTGGTGACGACGAGAAAGCTACGCTCGTATTTCCAAACCCACACTATCCAGATTGTCACTGATCAACCACTCCTGAAGATACTACATACTCCTGAGGTTTCGAGAAGGCTGCTCAAATGGTCCATTGAGCTGGATGAGTTGACATCAAGTATGTCCCACGGACAGCAATCAAGGCACAGGAGTTGGCAGACTTCGTCGCCGAGCTTTCTACTTCAGAGCAACCGCTTGCCAGACATCGGACAAACCTCTGGTCCTTTCATGTCAATGGTGCATCTGGATCGCAGTCCCAGGGGGCTGGGATTCTCCTAACTAGCCCAATGGGAGCCACCTTATACCAGGTCGTGACACTTCAATTCAAGGCTACAAACAATCAAGCGGAGTATGAAGCTCTCATTGCAGGGCTAAACTTCGCACTTAGCATGGCTGTGAAGTTCATACAGGTATTCAGTGACTCCTAATTGGTCGTCAACCAGGTGAATCGAGTATTCAAAATAAAGGACGAGATTCTGAAAAAATATCTGCAACAAGCCCAGTCTTTAATCTCTCAGTTTGAAGATTTCTCCCTGACGCAATTCCTAGAGAAGAAAACCAAGTGGCAGACCGGCTCGCAAAGATGGGGCTCCCCGACCTCCGCCGAACTCAAATATTCAAAAGGCCCAGTTTCGAATGCACAGAAATCCACTCTGAGGAGCATCCGGTTTGCTGGATGGACAGGATCCTCAATTACCTGAAAGATGGGACGCAGCCCGATAACAGGTAAGAGGCGAAGAAACTAAAGCTTGACAGCACCAAATACGTCCTCATCAATGGGGAGCTCTACGGAAGGTCTTATGTCAAGCCCCTCACAAAGTGCTTGAGGCCTGGGGAAGCTCAAGAAGTCATGGAGGCTGTGCACAAAGGGGAATGCGGAACTCATGCTCGTGGCCGAAGTCTGGTTAAGCGAATCCTACGCTAGGGATTCTTTTGGCCAAATATCCACAAGGATGCTCAGGTGTTTGTGGAGAAATGCTCTCAATACCAGTACTACGCTGACATGCACAGGCAGCCCGCCGGCTATCTCAAACCCATCAATTCGTCTTGGCCCTTCGCTGTTTGGGGGCTGGACTTCCTGGGCCTAATGCCCATGGCCAAGAGGAACTACAAATGAATACTAGTGGCTGTCGACTACTTCAAAAAGTGGATTGAAGCCAAGCCACTTACTCAGCCTACTGCACAGAATGTCAAAAATTTGCTATTGGCTAACATCATCTGCAGATACGGCATACCGATGGTAATTATCACAGACATTGGTACCGCGTTTGCTAATTAGCGGGTCCATGACTTCTGTGGCAAACACCAAATCAACCTTAAGTACGCATTGGTCAGGCATCCTCACACCAATGGGCAGGCAGAAGCCGCTAACAAAAACATCCTGAATATCTTGAAGAAACGTCTTGACGACGCCAAAACCCGCTGGCCGGAAGAACTACCAGACGCTCTTTGGGTTTACAATACAGCTCCTTCCGAGATCACCCAGGAGTCTCCTTTCTCCCTTTCATTTGGGATGGATGCAGTCATACCAGTTGAGCTAGAACACTCCTCCCCCAGGGTAGAAATTGCAGCCAACTTCAATTTCGAAGATCTGCAAACCTGGATGGGCGAAAATGATGATTCACGATGAGTCGATCTAGACCTCTTGGAACAGAAAAGAGAGTTGGTCGCACTCAAGCGCCTAGAGCACAAACGTCGGGTTAAAAGATATTTCAACCGCAAGGTTAACCCCAGGACTTTCGTTTAAGGAGATTTGGTACTCAAACGGTGGCTTCTTGCTGGCAGTAACTTGGGAGTTCCCAAGCTTGAGCCTAACTGGGAAGGCCCTTACATCATGCGCAAGATTGTTGGACCAAACGCGTATTATCTAATGACTTCTGAAGGCATCCAACTCCCTAGAACTTGGAGTGAGGACGATCTTAAGAAATTCTACGCTTGATTCCTAGCAGCAATTCATCTTTATACTTCCTATACAAGATTCATTTGTACAGATTCATTCAGGAATCAGTTACACGGATTCAATCAACGACTTCCAGAAATTCTTTATTAATAGACATCTGGGTTCTTGCAAAATATATCTGGATTTCTTTATACTGTCCCAAAGGTTACATCTTGAACTCCGAAGTTCTTGTGACAATGAAGCTTACACCTATTTATTCATGTTGTGGTATTCATATCAGCCTAACGTCCATCGCTCAGGTATGATTTCAATCTCAAAACTCTAAACCATCGTACCCGAGGCTCCCGAGCTTCGTACACGATGGTTCATCATAACTAACCTTCCATATACGGAGGTCACTGAGCCTAGTTACGCCTGGCAGGCGGGGTCTCCTACCTACATCTGGAATCCTTCCATAAGCCCATCTGGCTAACGGAAGGTCCGAAGGCCTGCTCGTAACCTTAGGGCAGTCCCTATTATCTACTCATGATGCAGGTCCCCCCTAAGCAGAGTGCCTTCGCTTCCCACTAGGATCTGCCGCTCTAACGGGGGTCAGCCCTTGCCTCAAGTACAAAAATCGGCCACAATGTTTCAGACAATCATGTCCTTTTGGCATTGCGTCAGATAACTCCTCCTAAGCAGGATCTTCACTATTATTATTACTTCTTTCCTGTGTAGGCGCATAAAGGGATATGATTCCAAGCCCGAAATTATGAAACCGAGGTCAGCCGATGCCTGAAAGTAGAAACATTGGACACGATGTTTCAGATGCTCCAAGTCCTTTTGGCATTGGGTCAGATAATACCTATCAGGCGGGATTTTTCCTGTTATCATTGCTTCCTTCCTATGCGGATTTGTGAAGTTCAAAGTTCACGTTGGGAATATTCTATATGACTCAAAGACCTTTATTATTAATTTGTTATGAAGGGTTTTCTTATAAGAGTCACAATCAGAATATCTTAAACTTCATACAAAGGTACTTGTTCATTTCATACACATTAGAATAAAATAGGTATGCTAGACAAAACAAGCTTTCTATTCATTCATTTTCAAAATTACAAAGAATTGAGGTTACAATTCACTCATCTTACAAGAAAAGTGGTTTAGCCTTCACTGATCCCATCCAAAAGATCGAACACCTGATGGATGAGGTCGTCAGTTAAGTCAAAACCCTCCTCCCTATAAGTAGGATCAGCAGCCAGGCAAGGAAAGGGATCGACTTCCCCGAGGTCAGAGGCAGTAATTTTCCCCCCCTAGATCAAAGTGGAGGCCAATCCTTCCCATGCTCGCTTGATCTCTTCTAACCTCTCCTTTCTACAAGGTAAGCTTGTTTGTAGGCTTTCACAGCTGCCGCAGACCTCTCCGCAGCAACGGTCTCCTGGTCTCCGGTAACCTTATCCATCTTCTCTCGCAGAGATTTATTATCAGCCTTAAGTTCAACCATTGCAGATTTATAGACTGCAAACTCCTCTTGCAGCTTAGCCTTCTCCTCCTGAACGACATCAAATTGAGAAGACTTCACGGCAAGCTGCACTCTCAAGGCCTCAATTTCTTAATCCCTTTGATGAAGCTAGCATCCTTGTTCCAGTACTTGCTCCTTTGTCCTCAAGGCCCTGTTTAGAGCCAACGACAAGCGAGCAAGAATCTGCAATAAAAGCAGAGTTAGCTCACGGGAACAAGCGGAGGAGAAGGCCTGAGAGAAAATCCTTACCGTAGCTACCATGTTGGCGAAGCCTGAGTAGAGCTCTGGCGTTGAGGTCCTCTCCAACTTCTCCTCCAATCCTTTTGACACCAGGCCGCTTCCCAGGGCTAGACTCCCCTCGGTAGACACCGCCTTCCCACGACTGTCAATCTTCTCTCGTCCCCTCTCGTTCTCATCGCCATTCTTGTTCCTTCGTCCCCGAAGATCCCGGCAAAGTTAGTGCTGTAGGGGGGCTCTATGCTTCGCTGCTAGTCTTGTTCTCCCCCGGCAGCAAAGCCTTCCTCCTCCACACTTTTCGCCTTCTTAGATGGGGGCTCTGGGCTTGTGCTCTCGGAGGGACCCCTTTTCTTCTTGGGAACCTCGCTGAGAATGAAATCCAGGCAAGGTCCCCCTGTCCTCTCCTTTTCTTGGCTTCCGTCGACCTTATTCCCTTCCTCTTTTTCCCCTATAACAATCCCTTTGACACCCTCGGGGATTGCCTGGGGCTTGGCGGCTGACACGGGTCTCTTCCCCTTTCCTGTGTACCCCAGCTCAGCCAAAGTTTTCCTGTCGTCTGTGACATCCTCAAGAGAGGATACCACATCGATGGCGGTTCCGCCGCAGACCGGCTCCGGGACCTCTATCTCCTCTTCCTCCCCCACCTCAGTAATCTCTTTATTGAGCTGGGTGGTAGGAGGCTGCCCCCTCCTGGCCCTCTTCATCAGAACTGTGCCGGGAGGTGGGGCGGCTTCCTTGAAAACGACATACCCCAATGCCTTGGCGTGCAGGGATATATCGTTCCTCACATGTCTGAGGAAGTCCTTCAGGGGCTAGCTCTGCCCCTTTAGCCTCTCTAGGTTTTCAGGGTGTCTTGCCCAGCCATCCACTTGGCGTCGCCGACGAATTCAGGAAGGCACGTGCCGGGCGTCAAGGGGATTCCTAAATCCCCCCCGATGAAGAAGTAGTAGTTCCTTCAGTCCGAGTGGGAACTACTTGCCTTCGAAAATATCGCCTTCCTCATCCTTGACCGCAGGGCCAAGCATCCTCCGTACCCTGGCACCTCCGTCCAGCTAAACAAGCTCCTGAACAACTTCAAGGTCCACGGTATTCCCGGAGCCTGCAGTACTTTCAGGAATGAATACATGTAGGCAACGACGTTAGGGAAGAGTTGCGCCGGGACAATCTGAAACGAGTTCAGGATTTCCTTGAACTCCGGTTGTGGCGGCAACATTAAACCGTACTCCACCTGCACCCAGTATACACATACCGCCCCTTTAGGAGGACTATTTGGATGGAAGTTGGCGGTAAGGGGGATAATCGTCAGGTTGGGGTTTTCTCTAAACCCTCTGGTCGTGTTGAGCACCTCGTGCTCCATCAGGAGACTCTCCCGATAGCTGGTATCCTTATGAAACTGGTCGGCCAGCTCGGCCCACTCGATCTCTCCTCCCCCTCCCATGGCTTGATTTCGCAATGGACGGGGCGAAGATTTCTTTTTCTCTCTTAGGGTTTGAAGACGGACAAGTACTACGGTTTTTCCTTGGGAAAGCCTTTTATGGGAAACAGCTGTGACCTTTCATCTTCTGGTCGTCTGATCTCTTCGATCAGCGTGCGGACGCAATCAGACCGTCCGTATTTTTTGACAAGTTCAGAATTTGAAGCGGCGCACGGTTATCGAAGCGTCGCTTCCCCTCGTTCACGATAGTTTATAATCATGCGCAATGTATTGAGACGGCGTTCTATTCCTTCTCCTCTTTACTATTATCGTCCGATGTTTTATAATCGTGCACGAGGATAGTAACTTTCCTTTTTAACTTAGAATTTATCATTGGTTTTATGCTTTCACACTTATGAATTCTTTTTTCTCTTTTCTAATTTTGTGGTACCTGTCTCAAACATGAAAGAAAAGACAAACACAAATAGAATTCATTCAGAACAAGTTTTTGAAAGAAAAATGTATTTCATTAATGATAAAACTTGTTACAAATTTATTTTCTCTATTCTCTTACATGTTTCTCTCATGAGTATAGGAAAAACAAAGAAAATATAAGACTTCAGAACTTAGATACCTAGTGTAATAGTGCTGACCTCAAACATGAGGGAACCCCCCTCTTTGAGACCAATCTATTACATTACTAACAACAGGGAGCACACCACCCGGGAGCCACCAGAACTCCTCTCCTCAACTATGGTTCCTTCAAATATAATATTGATGATGAGGCTAAGGAGTTAGGAGAGGACATAAGCAAGTCACTTCTGGCTCCCTAGCTGATCTTGCTGCTGGACTTCGGGAGGAGCACCCTGGCCTAGCCATCTGGCCTCGAGGGGAGTAACTTAGCCCTTTTCAGGACTCCTGCGTAGGGGAGACAGATGATATCCCCAGTCGACGTATGACCTTGCTGGAGGAACCTCCTCTGGGCAGTGGCTCCCAGCGTCGAAGAACCTGTCTGGTCCCTTAGGACCACAGAAGGGAAGAACGGCAAGACTTCTGATATTCTTTTGATTTAAGATACTTCATCAACCAATGTCTGCAGGAGAACGTCAAAAGTTGCCTGGTTCTTCACATGGTGACCCACTGGCGAGGCGCTGACGATGTTCACCGCCCTCCTCACCGCTTCTTCCAGATCCTCCATACGCTGTCCCCGTCATCCGGAGCTATTCTCCACCAAGGCCCGCAAGGAGTGAACTTCATACTTCAGCAACTCCTCCCGATGATGAGTTTCGGAGGCCGCCTCCTTCACCCCCGACGATACCTCCCTGGCCTTTGCAACCTCATCCCTTAGCCATCTTCTTTCTTCTTTCAAAGCCTCCTTCTCATTATATAACTCCTTTATCCTTTTTTGGAGGTCTTTGACATGAGCTGAATGGGCCTAGTTCACATCCGATAGGCTGTAGTGGAACTCTCCCCTTGCAGCCTCACTCTTACTGGCCCATTCCGCATTGCTCAGAGCCAGAGAAGCCAACTTGTCTTCCAGTTTATACAACTTCCCTAGCTCCTCCCTATGATCACCTTAGGAACGCTTTGTGACTTGCAATAAAGCGCCCCTCTGTCCTCCGAAGATGGCGAGCCTCCCCTTCCTCCTTGCTCTTCAGAGATTTTACTACCTCCAGAACCTTGGAGGTGCTCCCCAGGATCTTCTCCTCCTCTCTCCTTATCTCGAGCAACCTTTCTCCCAGTACGCCCCATGTCTCTCCAGTGCTGGGGGCGACATTGGAGGCAGCTGGAGGAACCATCTCCTTCTCCTTAATCACTTCCTCCATCTTGCCTCCTAGCCCTTCAATGCCAAGGGTGGCTTCAGGAGCAACTTGCAAGGGCACCTCCTTCTTCCCCTTAGTCATCTCCTCCATCTTACTGCTCTCCTCCTTCCTTTTTTTTTTCTTTTCCTCGTTCGCTGGAAGGAAAGAAGGGAAGAGGGGCTTCCTTTTCTTCTCAGAAGGAGGGATTGATATACCAAGAGGAACGGGACCGCAAATCTTGAGGGGGACACTCTTCACGCTTTCTGCAGAAGGAACCCCGAACCTGGGAAGGAGCCGCTCAATCTCTTTATCATTGATCAGGATCTTCCTAGGCGCTAGTTTTTCCCCCGCAACCGTCTCACTCACCAAGATCACCTCCTTCAGCTCTCTAGCCTTCAGAGGCGGTTTGACAGGAGAATCGGATACATTTACCACTTCTGTGGCCTCTGCACCTGCTAGCTCTTGCACAGACTCCGACGTCTGCGCCAGCACCGCAGCTCCCACTCCTTCCTCTTGGAGCGCTCCAACAGGCTCCGTCGTCGCCGGTTTCGGCGACCCTTTAGATGGTTCCTATTGCCTCCTCTTCTCAGGAGGAGGGGCATCAACAGGAAGATCGCTGCCCTCTTCTTTGAGAAGCTTGACAGGGTCACCCACTTCTTTCTCTCCGCCATCTCTCTAACGATCTACTCTCTCTTGCAGAAACTCAGGGGTTGGAGAAATAGAATACAGATCGGCGGACGCTGCCCCCCGTCTTATCATAACAGATCTTGGGCAGCGCGTCCACCATCGCGATGGTTCACATTCAAGGACCCATATCAATATTCGCGCCCTGACAATGCGGGGGGCTAATGTTAACACGTGGTTCCAGCGTTGCATGCCTGCCGTACACGTGGCGTCTTGCTGGCATTTAGCCTTCATTTATTTATTAACTCATCTATCTATTCTCAATAGGTTTCAGACCCCGGTCAAATCTTGGACACGAGGGTTTAATCAAACCTCGGACACGAGGGGTCAACGACTAGCCAGGACCATCCACGACTAGCCAGGACCATCCCTGATAACGTCGATGATGATGTTACAAGGCAATGCTTGTCACAATCAGCTTGGCCCGATCGCACTGATTCCCGTACAAGGCCTTCTTTCCAAGACACGTAAATCAAGGGTCTGTATGCCCTAGCTGTCACGGATCCCCAAAAGCAGTACCAATATTAAAAGTTAGCATCCTCCTTTTGCGGTTTCGGTCACTCCGGCGGCCGACAAGCGGTGCGAACCCAGAGCTTGTTCACCTCCTTTCCCCCGAAAAACCAGGACAAAGCTATGCAATCCATCGCCTACAAATATCTCTGAACAGTCTTCAAGCAGAGGATCGGGCATCGAATATCCAGGATCAACAGATCAGAAGAGGGCACTCGCCCCAGGAAGAGCAGAATCCCTCCTCTTTCACCTCTTGTAAAAAAAGATCTTGAGAATAAGAAAAGCTCTCTTTTTCTCCTTCTTTCTCTCTCTCCCTCTTGTAAGCTTTTTGTGTTAGCCTTCACGGCTACCTTTTTTTAATAGTAAAACTTCTTTGTTGATCGCCCGGTGGACTTAGGAGATTTCCTCCCTAAACCATCTTAAATCTCTCTGTGTGCTGTTCTGGATGCCCTGAACTCTCTCTCTCTCTTAAGCCTCAATCATCAGGCTTATTCCTCTGCGCGCCGCTGTCTCTCAGGATTTTCTCTCTTTTTCAGTATTTTTTGGGATCCCCTACATCCTACTTCAATAAAAATAATAATTTAATTGTCAAATTTAATAGAATTTCTTAAAAAAAATCCATGTGAAATCATTTTGTATGAGAGAACTTAGATGACAAATTTTTATTTTTATAAACCTGCAAAAATTTAAATTATACCAGAATGAAATTATCCTATTTTTTGTTTATATTTTTTAAATTCTCACTTAAATTTATTTGTATTTTAAAATTACTGTTAGATATTAAATATTTTCAAAAAAATATAGATTAAAATATGATTATGACTGTTTATAGGGATCTATCTGTTTTTTTTTTTTAAATTATACCTTATTTAGTTATTTAGTAGTGACTATTTTTGGAAACGTTTTTTAAAAATTTGAATATCAAAAGAAATTTATTTCTTTTTTTAAAATTTGAATATCAAAAGAAAAAATTTTCTTGTGAAAATTTTAATTCAATATGTGAATATAAAATCTCAACATGAAGCCACATCGGAACGCACTAAACTAATTCCTCTGATTCCGCATAGTTTTAATTAAAACATTTATCTATACGATCGTCCGCATGCTGTATCTCATACGACCGTCAAAATCACCTTACAGCACACGATTTTTGGTGAAATTTTGCAATTTTAATCCCTAATTCCCGCACACTAAGAAAGATTAAACATTTTATGCGGTGACCCTCGCGAAACATGACTTAACTATAAGGTTAAAATTCGTGTCACTTCTATTGCTTTCCTTTTTTTTTATTTACACAAATGACCATTTTTTTTTGGTACATTACATCCAGGTCAACTATGATCTTATTTACAAAAATGACCTTAATATTTTGAATAAATTATATTTAAGTCTCTGATTTTGTAAGAAAATATCACACAAGCTCGTAATCTTAAATTTTTAATATTTCAATTCCTAACTTCTGGTTTAATTATTAATTAAGTCTTTTTAAAATTTTATATTATTATATTTTTAAAAAAATTCATAGTTTACTCTCTCTCTCTCCTCCCGTGCTTGTGCAATAGGGAGCACCTACCACTACTTTCTCCCTCTCCTCTCCCTCTCTCTTTCTCTCTCTTTTTCTTATGTAGGAAGGGTCTGCGGAAGAGAAAGAGAAAGAGAAAGAGAAAGAGAGAGATAAGAGAGAGAGAGATCGTAACAAAAGAAGGGTCTTCATCGGCTTTGCCTATGCAGTTGAGAGAGAGAGAGAGAGAGAGTTGGCTTGCTTGCTTCTTGTGGGAAACAAGAGAGCGAAAAAGGAGAGTGAGAAGAGTGCAAATATAGAGAAAATGGAGAAGAGAGTGAGGAGAGAAATGGAGAGACTGTGGGAGAGGCAAAAGCGTAAAAATAATATTTTAAAAAATTATATTAGATATCATTTAGGGACTCAAATGTTAAAAATTTAAAATTATTGATTTATGTGATATTGTAACTAAAGGCGGATGATCAAGAGAGAGAAAGAAAAAGAAAAGGAAAAGAAATTTTTTTATAAAATTTAATCATAAAAAGTTATAAAATGACCTAATTGATGATTATATCAAAATTCAGGGATCCAAATATTTAAAATTTAAAATAGTGGACCTATGTGACGTTTTGATTTAAAGTTAGACCTATTTGTAATTTTCTTGAAAACTTAAGATCATTGGTGTAAATAAAATAAAAGAAGACCCGCATGAAATTTACCCAAAAAATCATACTATGGTATTTGTGTAAATAAAATAAAAGAAAGCAATAAAATGTAACGCGTATTTCAACAAGTCAAAGTTTAGCGAATTTCACCTCATAAAACGTTTAATCCTTCTCAGTGTGCGGGCATCGCTGATTACAATTGCAAAATTTCACCAAAAATAGTGTGCTATAATAAGGAGATTTTGACGGTCGCATGAGATAAGGCATGCAGGCAGTTGTATAGATAAACTTTTAATTAAAACTATGCGGAATCAATGAAATTCATTTGAATGCGTCAGCACGTAGTTTAAATTGAGATTTATATTTATATATTGAATGAAAATTTTCACAAGAAACATTTTAAAAACTCGTTTCCAAAAATAATCCATACTAAATTTAATATTAGGATAATTACTTACATGCCACACCATTTCGCTTTATTTATGCGTTACCCATCCATTCTTAATTAATTACGCTATACACACTCAAAATATTATAAATTCTTACATACACATACTTTCACTTGTTTTTATTATAACGAGCAATTATAATTTTTCAATAACCTAACTATAGTTAGGTTACAAAAAATCTGAATCGTTCATCATATTATTTTAAGGATATTTAAATATATTTTGAGTAAAAATCTTAAAACTTTGATGTTTAGGTTGTGGTAAGGAAATGAAACATCCGCGACGTGAATAGATTTTAGGACAGATCAACGCTTTAGTGTGACATCGAGGAAGAAAAAAATATGTACTATTATGGGTAAAAATAAAATTTTAATGATTTACTAACGAAATATTTTTTTTCAAATAGATTTTGATTAAATTTTAATTTAAGTGTATGTATATAAGATTTTATAATATTTTGAGTATGTATAGCGTAATTAACTAAGAATGGATGGGTAATGCATAAATAAAGTGAAATGGTGTGGCATGCAGGTAATTATGCTTTTAATATTATATTTTTGAAAAATTATGATAGGTAGCTATGAACCATAATTATATATTTTCATCTATATTTTTTAAAAATTTTATCTTGGTCTCTAAAATTTACAATAGATGCCCAAAAGAAAAGAAAATTAGAGGTCTAATAATCCCTATAATTTTAAAATAGAAGCTTAAGTGAAGTATATTAAAAAATATAAATTACAAAAAAATTATAAGCAAACTATAAAATCTTATCAGTAATTTGCCCTTTCGTGTTAACAGCAATTAGATCCACTAATTTGAGTTTACTTGCATCTAATTTTCAATAATTCTTAAATTAAATAAATTGGTTATTTAGTTTAAGGAAATATGTAAATTAGTTCTTTAGTATTAATATACAGACCCAGTAGAGAATATTATCTCTAATTACTAGTCGTGTAGTAACAGAATTTATGTTTGTTTTCAAATTAAATAAATTGATTCAGTAATTGTTAACACGTGGTTCCTGCGCTGCATCCTAACCGTACACATGGCGCCTAGCTGGCCTCCATTTCGTTGATTGATTTGCTGACTCATCTGTCTGACTTTGTAGGACCTTTGACCAAGTCAAACCTCGGACACGAGGGTTCAACCCAACTTCGTGCCCGATAAGCTAGGATCACCCCCAGTAATATCGGGTACGAGGTTACAGAGCAGTGCCCGTCACAATCAGCTTCACCTAACCGCATCGTTTCCCGTACAAGACACCTTTTTTCCAGACCCGCAAATCAAGGATCCGCATGCTCCAGCCATCACGGGTCCCCAGAAGAGGTACAAATATTAAAGGATATCACTATCCTTTTACGGCTCCAGACGTCTCCGGTGGCCGATAAGCGGCGCGAACCCAGAGCTTGTCAACCGCCTTTTTCTCCGGAAAACCCGGGTGAAGCCACTCACTCCCCCAGCTACAAATACCGCTGAACAGTTCCCCACAAAAGGTAGAGAGAGAGAAAAAAATGGAGAGAGCAGAGGCGTCAAAAAATAAGAGATTTCTTCACTCTCATTGTTGTAACAGAGCTCCAACTGTGGAGCTCTCTTTTTTTCTTCTTTCTTATTCCTAAAGATAACACTGTACAATCCTTCAAGGCTACATTTCTTCATTAGTGAAACCTATTCGCTGATCGTCCAGTGGACGTAGGGGATTATCTCTCTGAACCACCTTAAACCTCTGTGTGTTTCTCTGAATGCTCTGAATTCACTCCCATGCTGAGCTTCCGTTAACAGGCTTATCCCTTTGCGCGCCGCCGTCTCCCAGAACTCTCTTCCTCTCTGGTGTTTCCTGGGACCCCCACATCCTACGTCAACATTTTTTGGTGCTTTCATTGAGACCTGAGAAGATGGTGGCTAGAACACGCAAAACCAACTCTGTGGTTTGCAGTCTGCACGCAGGAGAACCCTCTGTTCGAGCGTCGGACGACAGGACTTCAGCTTCAACTTCCCGGCGTCACGCCGAATCTGCTTCTTCCTCCAGGGGCACCCGTGTCTCAGAGCTCCAGGGGATGCTCGCGAATCTCACTGACATGGTCACCGGTCTCACAGCCCAGCAGGCTGTAATCCTCAGGCAGACTCAACCGGTATGTGCAGTGCTTCCTCTCCCGCCGGTTGCGGCGGCTCCTGTTCCTCTCCCGCCGGTTGCGGCGGCTCCTGTTTCTCTCCCGCCGGTTACGGCGGTTCCTGTCGCGGCGGCCCCAGAGTTTCTCCCGCCGGTCGCGGCGGTCCCAGCTCCTTTTCCTCCGGTTCCTGCACTAGCACCTCCGGTCGCAGCACCCTCCATCCAATCTTGTGGTTCCTCCAGACCACCCAGACATCCTTTCCGCCTCCAGGAGGCTCGCCAAAACTCGCTTCCACCTTGTCCACTACCACAACCCGCTTTCCTTCCACCCGCTTTTCCTCCTTTCCTCGCCGGAAGAGACCCCCTCTTTCCAGGCACTCAGGCCCCTCATCATGAGCCTGACCCCTTCTTTGGGCCGATGGACGGAAATGCCCCTTTTTCCGATGCCATCCGTTTGGCCCCCATACCAGAGGACTTCCGGCCGCCCAGGCTGGAGGTCTACAAGGGCGTGACAGACCCCCGTGAGCAATACAAGGGTTCGAGGCCGCAGTCCGTTACCGACAGCCGGACGAAGCCACAAGGTGCCACCTCCTAGCCAACACTCTGAAGGGGGCAGCGTTCAGCTGGTTTATCAAACTGCCCAGGGGTCACATCTCTTCTTACGAACATCTGAAGTGGGAGCTGATCGCTCGTTTCATCTGCCGGACCCGCATGGTCATCTCCGACATGGTACTCGCCAACATTGCAAACGTGGATGGATGAAAATGATGATTCACGGCAGATCGACCTGGATCTCCTGGAACAAAAAAGAGAATTGGCCGCACTCAAACACCTGGAGCACAAACGTCGAATGGAGCGATATTTCAACCGAAAGGTTAACCCCAGAACTTTCAATCAGGGAGACTTGGTTCTCAAGCGACAACTTCTCACTTGCCGCAATTTGGGGGTTCCCAAGCTTGAGCCCAATTGGGAAGGCCCTTACATCGTGCGCGAGATTGCTGGACTAAACGCATACTACCTTATGACTTCTGAAGGCATCCAGCTCCCCAGAACTTAGAGTGGGGACGACCTAAAGAAATTTTATGCCTAAAGACTCTGATGGCAGTTCATCTTGATACTCCTTATGCATCATTCATTTTGTACAGATTCATTCAAAAATTTGTTACACGGATTCAATCAACAAGTACAGAGATATTCTTCAAACATCTGGATTTCTTTATATACTATCCTAAAGATTCTCTCAGACTCCGGAGTTCTTATGACAATGAATCCTACATCTGTCAATACATACTGAGATATTCGTATCGACCTAAGCGTTGCTCAGGCATGATCTCAAAACTCAAGTCTTGATCCTCGTACCCGAGGTTCCGGACCTCGCGTACGATGATCCCATAATCACTAACCTTCACTAATAGAATGATCACCAAGCCTAGTTGTGCCTGGCAGGCAGGATTTCCTACAAATATCTGGGACCCTTCCATAAGCCCATCTGGCCAGCGGAAGGTCTGAAGGCCTGCTCGTAACCTTAGGGCAGTCCCTGATATCAACTTATAATACAGGTCCCCCCTAAGCAGGGTGCCTTCGCTTCCCACTAGGATCTGTCATTCCAAGAGGGTCAGCCCTTGCCTCAAGTACAAACATCGTACACGATATTTCAGACAAGAGTCCTTTTGGCATTGGGTCAGATAACTCCCCCTAGGCAGAATCTCCACTATTATTATTACTTCTTCCCTGTACAGGTTTACAAAGAAGTATCTACAACCCTAATGAAGGGGATCCCCGAGGTCAGCCCTTGCCCAAAAGTACAAATATCGTGCACGATGTTTCAAGACAAAAGTCTTTTTGGGATTGGGTCAGATAACCCCTCCTGGGCGGAATCCATCTTGACTATCACTATTCCCTTTCTATATGGATTTCGGGAAGTTCCAAAATTGAGCTTGGGTTATTCTATGTGGTTCAAAAGCTCTTTATTATCTTATTAAGGAGTTTTCTTTTAGAACCAGTCAGAACATCTCAAATTCATACAAAGTTACCTGCTCATTACATACACATCAGAGTAAAACCGATATGAAAAAATAAATTCTTTTTTATTAAATATCAAGAAATTACAAAAGAGGGATTATAATTCACTCTCCTTACAAAAAGAATGAGTTACCCCCTGCCGGTCCTATCCAAAAGCCTAAATACATGATGGATAAGGTCATTAGATAGGTCAAAACCCTCCTCTTTGTAAGTTGGATCAGCGGCCATGCAAGGGAAGGGGTCCACTTCTCCAAGTTCGGCGGCAGTAACCTTCCCCCCTTGGATTAAAGTGGAAGCCAATCCCTCCCAAGAGCGTCGATCCCTTCTAACCTTAACTTCCTGCAGGGAAGATTGGTCTTGTAAGCCTCCACAGCAGCCATGGACTTCTCGGCGACTTCGACGAGCTTTCCCTGCAGGGCTTTATTGTCAGCCTCCGTGGCAACTAAGGCAGACTGACTGGCTGCAAGTTCCTCCTGCAGCTTGGCCTTCTCCTCCTACAGCTTGGCCTTCTCCTCTTGCAGCTTATTCTTCTCCTCAAGCAGCTTGACCTTTTCCCTTCAACGGCATCAAGCTGTGAAGACTTCGCCGCAAGCTGAGATCCTAGCTCCACCACCTGCTCCTCGGTCCTCAGAGCCCTGTTCAGAGCCAGCGGCAAGCGAGCAAGGACCTGCAACGAAAACAAGTAATTCGCAGGATTAAAGTGGATAGGAAATCCTGAAAAAAAGATCTTTACCGTGGCTATCCTGTTTGCGCATCCTGAGTACAGATCTGGGGTGGAGGTTGCTTCCATCTTCTCTTCCAAATCTTTAGCCACCAGGCTGCTCCCTTGGGCCAGGCCTACCTCTCCTCGATAAATTTGACTCTTATTCTCGGATGGCACGGTGAGGACGGTCATTCTTCGATCATCCCCTGTCGTCCTCACCACCAACCTCATACCACCATCCCCGAAGATTTCAGCAAAATTGGTACTATAAGGGGGCTCTACACTTCGCTGCCAGTCATGCTCTTCCCCAGCAGCGAAACCCCTCTCCTCTACACTCCTCGCCTTCTTTTGTGGGGGCTCGGGCTCTGTGTTCACGGAGGAACCACTCTTTTCTCCATGGACCTCCCTGGGGACCAGTTCCAGACAAGGTCCCTTCACCTTCTCCTTTTCTTGGCCTCCGTCGGCCTTATTTTCTTCCTTCTTCTCCCCTATGACAACCCCTGTACCACCTTTGGGGATTGCCTGGGGCTTGGCGGCTGGCATGGGTTCCTTACCTTTTCCCGTATAGCCCAGCTCAACCAGTGTCTTCTTGTCTTCTGCAGTATCCTCAGGAGAGGATACCACATCGACAACGGCTCCGCCGCAGACCGGCTCTGGAACCCTTATTTCTTCTCCTTCCCCTTCCGCAGCAGCCTCTTTGCTGAGTTGGGTGACAAGGTGCCCCCTTCTGGCCCTCTTCATCATAACTACGCCAGAAGGGGGGGTGACTTCTTTCAAGACACTGTACCCCAGCGCCTTGGCATGTAAGGATACGTCATTCTTTACATGCCTCAAAAAATCTTTTAAGGGCCAGCTCTGCCCCTTCAACCTCTCCAAATTCCTCAGGGTATCCTGCCCTACCACCCACTTCACATCACCAGTGAACTCAGGGGGGCACACCCCGGGCGTCAGAGGGATTCCCAAGTCACCTCCGACGAAAAAGTAGTAGTCCCTCCAGTCAGAGTGGGAACTACTCGCTCCCGAGAACATGGCCTTCCTCGTCTTCGATCGTAAGTCCAGGCACCCCCCATATCCGGGCACCATCATCCAACTGAACAAACTCCTGAACAACGTCAGAGTCCATGGTATCCCTTGAGCTTGTAACAGCTTCAGAAAGGAATACACATTGGCAATGGCGTTGGGAGAGAGTTGTGCAGGGACGAGCTGGAAGAAGTTCAGAATTTCCCTAAACTCCGGCTGCAGTGGCAACAGCAGGCCGTACTCCACTTGAGCACGGTATACGCAGACGACCCCCTGGGGAGGACGGTTCGATCGGAGGTCGGCGAAAGGAGGGATAATCATCAGGTAATGCGATTTCCCTTGAAGCCCCTGGTGGTGTTAAGCACCTCATGCTCCATCAAGAGACTCTCCTGATAGCTGAAATCTTTGTGGAACTGGGCGGCTAGCTCAGCCCACTCGATCTCTCCTCCTCCCATAGTTAAGATTCGCTAAGGGCGGAACGAAGATCTCTCTCTCTTTTTTTCTTTCTCTCTTAGGATTTGAGGGTGAACAGGTGCGTCAGCTGCTCCTCTTGAGCAAGTTCTCCTTTTAAAGGAAAACGGCTGTACCCTTTCACCTTCCGACCGTATGATCTCCTTGATCAGCGCGCGGGCGCCATCGGACCGCTCGTACTTTCTGACAATCTCAGAAATCGAAGAGGCGCACGAGTCTCGAAGCAACGCATGGTTATCAAAGCGTCTCTTCTCCCCGTTCCTTCGTAATGTCGTTCACGATAGTAACTATCGTACACGAGGATTCGAGTGATGGTCCTTTTTTATTATCCTCGCGCAATATTTTAGTATCATGCACGAGGATAACTATCTCATCTTTTCACTTAGAATTTTTCTTAGTTTATCAGTTGAGCTTTCTTTACTCACTTATGAATTCATGTTCTCTTTTCGTAAACTTCATGGTACCTGTTTCAAACACGAAATAAAAGACACACAAAGCAAGAATTCATTCATGACAAGTTTTTGAAAAGAAAAATACATTTTCATTAATGATAAAACTTGTTACAATTCATTTTTCATTGTCCTCACATGTTTCTCTCATAAGTACAGAAAAAAACAAAGAAAATTACAAGGCTTCAGAACTTAGACACCAATCTGTAACTCTCCTAACCAGTAGCAGATCGCCCTGGGAACTCCTCAGTTTCCACACCTCAACGATAGTTCCGCCAGGCATGAGCTGAGGGACCTGAGAGCGTCTCTTCTCTGAATTTCTTCTTGGGGTTATCAATTTGAGAAATGGATCCTTCAAGTGCTGCAAAGGAAGAGGATCTCCCTCTTCCTCTGACCATGGTTCCCTCAAACATATTAGGCTGAGGAACTGGTTGAGGGTGGAAGCAGGTCACTTCTGGCTCCCTGGCTGATCCTGCTGCTGGACTGGGGGAGGGGGCGTTCGTCCCAACCATCTGGCCTCAAGAGGAGTGGTCTGGCCTTCTTCAGAGCTCCTACGGGGGGAAGGTGGTTGATGCCCCCAACCTGCATAGGACCTTGGTGGAGGAATCTCCTCTGGGCAGTGGCTCTCGACGTCGAAGAACCTGTCTGGTCCCTTAGGACCACAGAAGGGAAGAACCGCAGGGCTTCTGATGCTCTCCTGATCCAGGATGTTCTCATCAACCAACGTCTGTAGAAGAACATCGAAAGCAGCCTGATTCTTCACATGGTGACCCACCGGTGAGGCGCTGACGATCTTCACCGCCCTCCTCACCGCTTCCTCCAGATCCTCCATACGTCATCCCCGCCATCCAGAGCTGTTTTCCACCATGGCCCGCAGAGAATGGACCTCAGACTTCAGCAACTCCTCCCGGCGGTGAACTTCGAAGACCGCCTCCTTCGCCCCCAATGAAGCCTCTCTGACCTTGGCCAGCTCCTCCCTCAGTCGCCTTCTTTTCTCTCTCAAAGCCTCCCTCTCATCATCCAACTCCCTTATTTTCTTTTGGAGGTCTTTGACATGGACAGAGTGGGCCAGATTCACATCTAACAGACTGCGATGAAATTCTCCCCTCGCAGCCTCATTCTTCTTAGCCCACTCCTTGTTGACCAGGGCTAGGGAAGCCAACCTATCCTCCAATTGGTGCAACTTTCCTAGCTCCTCCTTATGGTCACTCAAAGAATGCTTTGTAACTTGAGACAAAGCGCCTTCCAACTCCCTTATCCTCTGAAGGTGGCGGGCTTTCGAGCTATAACCTAAACAAGAAGATATTTGGATGATTTTTTAAATATAAGTATTTTTAATTAACTAATTAATAATATAAGCATAACTAAGAAAAAATTAACAAGGGAGCATATTTTGGACGGCGTTAACTGCTGCCGTTAAATTAAGAAGTCTCCCGGCGGACGGGCGTGTGCACCGGGCGACTTCTCTTTTTTTTTTTTTTTTCAAGAAAATGGCCTCAATTTACTCTCATTTATTTTTATGTTACTTGTTCCCTATTAATATTAATTATAACAATATTAACTAATTAAAGTCGTAATGATTTATAAAAATATTTATACTTAAAAATTTAACTTAAAAATTAATATTAAATTTTATTATAATATTTATATATAAATACTTATCAAATTTCCCCGCTCTTTCATTTTATAATCTTTTTTTATGCGAGAATGATTTAAGTGATAGTAATAAGGAATTATTCTAAAATAAGTTAACATTATATAACATTAATTACAAATTTTTCATAAGTTAACATTTTTATTTCATATTATTCTAAAATTATATATAAATTTACCTATGATGAATAATTATAAATTTTTATTAACTAGTTAAAGTTTCTCAAAAATCACCTCATTTTCAGGCCTATGAACTTATTCTACTGCCCATTTTCAAATGGACCGTATTTCTCGAGACTTCTGTTAAATATTTTTTTTGTTTATAAGTATTTTAACTGAACCAGGATAAAAAATTTCATTAGTTTAAAAACATAAAATTTATAACTAAATTTTAGAAATAATATATGTATATAATAATAAATTTAGAGTTAATTTTTCAGATATTATTTCTAAATTTAGAATATTTCCATATTGCTATCACATAAATTATTCTCACTTAAAAAATATTATAAAATGAAAGAGTGTGGAAGTTTGATAAGTATTTATATATAAATATTATAAAAAAATTTAATATTAGCTTTTATGTTAAATTCTTAAGTATAAATATTTTTATAAATCATTAAAATTTTAACTAGTTAATATTCCGTCATCAAATTATCAAGAAGAGTGAGCGCTTTAGATACCTTGGATCAATTATACAAAATATTGGCGAAATAGATAATGACTTTATTAGCAGGATTCAAGCAGGCTGGGTAAAATGGAGAAATGCTTCTGGTGTGTTATGCGATAGAAAAATTCCATCCAAAATTAAGGGTAAATTTTATAAAAGTGTAATAAGACCAGCGATGATATATGGTGCTGAATGCTGGCCTGCAAAGAAGAAACATACAAATAAAATAAATGTTGCAGAAATGAGAATGTTAAGATGGATGTGTGGATATACACGAAAGGATAGAATGAGAAATGAGTATATCCGAAAGAAAGTTGGTGTTGCACCAATTGAGGATAAACTTAGAGAAAGTCAGCTTCGATGGTTTTGACATCTAAATCGTAGGCCAATTGAAGCTCCAGTTAGAAAAATTGAGTTATTGGATTTGCCCATGTACAAAGAGGAAGAGGGAGACCAAAGAAGACATGGCAAGAAACTATAAGGAGTGATCTTAATTACTTAAACTTAGATAAGAATTTGGTAACTGATAGAGCGCAATGGAAACAAAAGATTCATGTAGCCGACCCCACCTAGTGGGATTAAGGCTTGGTTGTTATTGTTGTTGTTATTAGATAAAGTTATTTAAGAATAATAAATAATTATAAAAAATTAATAATATTATTATAAAAATAATATTACAATTAATATTAACAGAAAATGAGTGACAGAAATAAACTGAGAGTAAAATTGAAGTCAATTTCTTGAAAGAAAAAAAAAATTAAAAAAAAAGTAGTCGTCCGGCGGACGTCGCCCGTCTGCCTAGCAAAGAAGTCGCCTATCCGTCTAACGAAGAAGTCGCCTGTCCGCCTAGCGAAGAAGTCGCCTGTCCGCCTAGCGAAGAAGTCGCCCGGCGGAAGCAGAAGTCGCCCATCCGCCGGGTGACTTCTTAATTTAACGGCAGCAGCTAACGCCGTCTGAAACATGCTCTCTTTGTTAATTTTTTTTTAATTATGCTTATTTTATTAATTAGTTAATTAAAAATATTTATATTTAAAAAATTATACATTTGCTCTTCTATTTATACTCATATTGTTGGTCTAAAGTTCTAAAAAAATAGCTGGGAATCAAACCTTCGTCATAGCACTAGCTCCTAGAGCCACTGAGGAGTAGCTACAAGTTACAATAGGTTATTGTGTGTATAATATATATATAATTCAATATTAGTTATTTTTTTAAAAATAAATTTTTTTATTGTAAAATAAATATGATCTTAAGTTAGCTTAATTTGATCCTATATCTATGCCACTAGAGATTAGCATGAAATAACATGAATCAAAAAGTTATTCATTAGTCGATTTATTTGAATCAATTTATTTTTGATGTGATCTAAAATCTGATTTTATTTTTGAATAATTTTTAATTTTAGATCCAAAATAATAGCTTTATTCATATGCAACTTCTAAGGCTTGAAGAGATAGAGGAGAGATCATCAATAATTTTCAAAATTCATTTAATGTAAATTGGGGGATTTCATGTCATTTAAAAATTTTATTTTACTTATTTTTAATTCTTAAAATTAGTTATTTATATGTCTTAATAATTTTAATATATAATTATAAATTAAATATCTCTCAATATCTTTAAAAGTCATTTGTTATACATAAGAAATAGAGGGATGGGATAATTTAAATTATATTTTAAGTGCCTAATGTTACAATTTATACTTTCTACAAGAACATAAAGATAGAAACTTTATTAGGTTCAATCAATCAAAGTAGTAGAATGCCAATGTCAGCACTGGGTTCACCTGACGTTAATGTGGCAGCCTCCTATAGGCTGACAAAACAATTCGGCTAGTCAAATCCAATTACTGCTCATAAAGATGAAAACGTATTGGCAAGTGGTGACTGTGTGTGGACTTCATTGATCTAAATAAAGCCTGTCCAAAGGACTTCTATCCCTTAGTGGAGATTGACTTACCCATCAACTCCTCAGCCTGTTATTCAGTAATGAGCTTTATTGACGCCTTCTCCATTATCATATGATCCGTATGGCCAATGAAGATGGAAAGCAACCTCGTTCATCACAGACTAGGAGATCTTCTGCTACAAAGTCATACCTTTTGACCTAAAGAATGTCGGCGTAACGTATCAGTACATCATCGATAAAGTTTTTAAATCCCAAAAGGGGAGCTACATGGAAGCATATATGGATAATTTACTGATTAAAAGCACTAGCATAGAATAGCACCTCAATGACCTCCGCAAAACACTTCAGAACTATCGAAATTGCCCACATGTTCTCAGCAAGGGGATTTAAACCCAGTCCAGAGATGATCAAAGACATTAACGAAATTGCCCAACCTAGAACGCTTGCTAACATCCAGAAGTTGAACAGAAAAGTCGCAACTATCAGCAAGTTCATATCGATGTTTGGCGGGTAGTGCCATCCCCTCTTTAAGGCACTTTGCGGAGGGGATACTAGGTTTGTTTTTTTCAAGGCCTACCTCACTTTATCACCCCTGCTAGCAGCTCAGCTCCTAAACAAAATCTCTCTCTACCTGAGTGCAGTCGATGCCTCAATCTTAGTCTTTCTTCTTTGTGCGAAAGACGGGCACCAATGCTCAATCCATTGTGTGAGTCATGTGCGCACGATGCTGAGGTTAGATACTCCCCACTCAAAAAACTTTCTTTTGCCCTCATAATTGCTGCATGCAGATTACGCCACCACTTTCAAGCACACTCTATCAAAGTGGCGATGGACCAACCCCTTAGGCATATCTTGTACTCCCCTAAAGTCTCTCGAAGGATGTTATAGAAATTGGTTGTGGTGCTCTCCAAGTTGGACACTGAATACCTCTCATAAATTGCCATCAAGGCCCAAGCCCTAACAGACTTCGTAATCGAAATAACCAGGTCAGAATAGCTGAATAAATCGAAGGACCAACTACATTAGGCCCTATATGTTGATGGAGCGTTATGTGAGCAAACGCAAGGGCATCAGGATTGTCCTCATCATCCCTTAAGGAATTTGACTCCACCAATCCTATCTAAACCAGTTCTTCGTTACTAACAATTAGGTTGAGTATAAAGCCTTCATCGTCAGGCTCAAGTTTGCCAAGGGGGTTGGCGCCTAGTACCTCTATGTGTACAGTGACTCTAAACTAATGGTGAGGCAAGTGAGAGGAGCTTATCAAACCGAAAACAAAACGCTAAAGAAATACTAGCGATCGGTGAAGATGCACTTACAGAGCCTCACCAAAGCACTCATACTCCAAAATTTTAATAAAATTTAAAAAATCTTATTATTTATTATAATAATTTTCAATTGTTTTTAAAAAATGCATAAATTTTTTGAAAGGTATAATGTTAAAGTTCAAAAATTATAAACAATTTTTTAAGTCGAGTTTTACTCGATTTGCTTCGAATTGATTAAATTTTATTCGGGACCAAGTTAATTATCAAGCCATAGTTTTAATCTTATTTTAATATTTATATATTCATTTTATATATCGTATATTATAAATTTTCAAACTTACATCATACGTATATCTACACTTTATTCTCTTAAATATATATTTTTAAAATATATGCATATACGTAGAATACCTTAAATATATATTAAAAAATTAAGATATATAAAATTACTGATAACAATTTGATTGTAATTTTAATAGATTTTATTTTAAATGAATTAATTTTAAGTGGAGTTTAAATTAAATAGAATATGAGCAAATTTGATGAGAATTTTGAGTTTTATAGAAAATTAGCAGCCATTTTATTTAATGTATTTTTTCATTTTCAATAAAACTCCTCTATTATATTTTCATGCTTTTGTTTAAAATTTAAATTCAATTTTTTTTATTTTTAATTTGGAAATATCATCGTTGGAAGAATTTCCGCATACTCGGAGATTACCGCATAATCTCGTAATTAAATGTTCTATGCGAATGACCGCATATATTGTTTCCTGCGATCGTCCAAATCAGCCGAAAAGCGTGATTTATAAGAAGATACGTGTCTGCTGTGGATACGTGTCCACTAGAGGTCCTCACATGATATTTGGCGCGACGACGTCCATTGGATATGCCTATGGAGGGCTATTCATGGGGGGTGACGATCCTCAAAGATATAAAAGACAGCTGAAGCGTAGCACGAGAAATCACGGGCCCAAAAGATAAAAGTGAAATTATTAAAAAGAAATTTACCCGTTACTTATATTGTTATCATTTCTATTTATATGCTGATATGATATTTTCTATGCAAATCATGATATAGTTGTTTAATATTACTGTTCACACTGTGCTATGTCATTTCTTTATCCTACATACATGCTTAATTGGAATCTATGTTATACATGTTATATATGCTTAATTGTTTGTTATTCTTATTCATCATGTTAATATGTTATTATTATAAGCCTTGGGAAAATTTTGTGAAATTTCAAATGGTCGGCTCTTCCGTTCCGCATAGAAATGTTTATGCGATAGTACCAGCAGCGACGGTCGATTGATAATGATATTTTATAATTTTAATTTTTTTTTTTGTTTGTGTCACCACTCACCACTATTTTTTTTCAAATTTAATTAAAAGTAATTTTTTTGCTTGACATTTTCATTAAAAGTATTAATTAAAATACAAGTTGTTGACGGAGAGAGACGGAACTCTGAGAATTAGAGGCATGCAATGTTTTTAGCTCAGAACGTTGGCGCAGAGGAGCTAAGAGTCGTCCAGAAAAATACATAAGAATGTAAGGTAGTTTAACTTATTATATTCATCAATAAGCTCAAATAAAGAAGATTCTAATTCATTATAAGAGAGAGGAGAGTCATTTACCGAATTTATTGCATCCTCCTCTTCATCTTCCTTGGCCATAAGACACAAATTGGTCACTTCATCCTTCTCATCACTACTTGAGCCATCATCCGAATCACTCTAAGCAGCAACCAATGCTTTCTCTTTGTTTTTTGTCTTTTTAGATTTGAGAAGGGGACAATTTGGTTTGATGTGCCCAGGCTTGTTGCAGTCATAGCAAGTTACTTCACCTTCTTTGCTCTCTTTCTTATCCTTGCTCTTGTATGACTTCTTTTGATATTGCCGAATTTTTTTTTGTTTCTTCATAAGAGAATTGGATCGCCTTGAGACTAAGCCGATTTCATCTAGCTTTCCTTCATCATCTCCATTAAAAGTTTCATCACAATTGGAAGTAAGTGGAGACATAGCTCTAAGGGCAAGAGCTTTCTTTCTTTCTGTGCTCTCTTCTTCTTTTTTTCTTTTCATCTCTAGTTCATATGTTGTTAGTAAACCCAATAACATATCAAGCTCTAGGATGGAGAGATCTCTAGCTTCAACAATGGCCATCGACTTGGCATCGTATTTCCTAGGCAAGCATCTCAAAATTTTTCTAACAAGTTCTTCATTAGTAAAAGTCTTTTCAAGAGAAATAAAACCGTTAGTAATGTTAATAAATGAGTAAACATTTCCTTAATAGATTCTTCTAGATTCATTTCGAACAACTTATAGTCATGAATCAATAAATTTATTTTTGATTTCTTGACTTGATTTGTTTCTTTATATGTAAGCTCTAATTTAGAGCATACCTCATATGTCATATTAAGATTGTAAATATGGTTAAACTCACTAGAAGATAAGCAACATTGTAAATAATTGAGTGCTTTGGCATTGCGTTGAGCCAATTTTTTCTTCAAGGTCTAGATCACCAAACTCTTTTGGCGTTATCTTGTCTTTCTTCTTTGGAATGACAAATGGTTTTCTAGTCACCTCCTATAGCTTTATGTCTATGCCTTAGAGGTAAATTATCATCCTTCTTTTCTAAAAATTATAGTATAGACCTTTGAAGAGAGGTGAATGATTTGCCGAAAGCCCCTCACAAATAGCATCATCTGGAATATGTGTGGGAAGAGCCACGGATCGTCTCTAGGCTGGTAGTCCTGAAACACTTAATAAAAAGGTTAAAAAGATCCGCTCTGATACCACTTGTTGGCCCAAAGGCTTCCCAAGAGGAGAGTGAATTGAGAATAATTAAAAATAATTTGATAATCGTAGGCATTGAAATACAGTTTTCTAAACTAGAAAACCAAAGGGAAAAACATTAGTAGAAACTTTGGCAAATATGCACATGCTTACATTAATGTCCTAGAGAAATAAAATAAAAGAATACTAGTAGCTCTTGATTTTTTGGACTTAAAAAATCTATCTTTAACGAAAAAATTATCCTGTGAGCACACTTAAGACAAAAGTTAGTACAACAATACTAAAGTAATTGGTATCATCAAAATCAATGGAGTTCAAAATGCAAGACCCTTCAAGGAACAATATCGTACACGACCCTTCGAAGAATAATATCATATACGACCCTTCGAAGAACAATATCGTATATGACCCTTCAAAAAACATCGTATACGACCCTTCAAAGAATAACAACGTATACGACCCTTCAAAGAACACCATCGTATAGGATCGTTCAAAGAACAACATCGTATATGATCCTTTAAAGAGCAATATCGTATACGACCCTTCAAAGAACAAGATCGTGTATGTCCTTTCAACCATCATACATGATCCTTTGTTGCTACACAAATCATAACGATTGTGCAAACCCTAAAACTTTGTACATGATCTTTCGTATCTCCCAAACCTCGTGTACGCGTTCTCATCGTGTACGACCCCAATTTAAAATCAATGGGGTTCAACAATTAACATTCATGAACTTTTTGTATAAAGTTCATGAACATGCTCGTTAATTGTAAAATTCGATATGATGCCTACATTTAATGGAGAATATTTTTTCTAATTACTGTTGACGTAGGATGTGGGGGGTCCCAGGAAACACCATAGAGGAAGAGAGTTCCGGGAGACGGCGGCGCACAAAAGGATAAGCCTGTTAACGGAAGCTCAGCAGGGGAGTGAATACAGAGCATTCAGAGAAACACACAGAGGTTTAAGGTGGTTCAGGGAGATAATCCCCTACGTCCACCGGACGATCAGCGAATAGGTTTCACTAATGAAGAAAGGTAGCCTTGAAGGCTTGTACAGTGTTATCTTTGGGAAGAAGAAAGAAGAAAAGAAGAGAGCTCCACAGTTGGAGCTCTGTTACAACAATGAGAGTGAAGAAATCTCTTATTTCTTGACGCCTCTGCTCTCTCCCTTTTTTTCTCTCTCTCTCTACCTTTTGTGGGGAACTGTTCAGCGGTATTTGTAGCTGGGGGAGTGCGTGGCTTCACCCGGGTTTTCTGGAGAAAAAGGCAGTGGACAAGCTCTGGGTTCGCGCCGCTTGTCGGCCACTGGAGCGGTCTGGAGCCATAAAAGGAGAGTGATATCCTTTAATATTTGTACCTTTTCTGGGGACCTGTGATGGCTGGAGCATGCGGATTCTTGATTTGCGGGTCTGGAAAAAAGGTGCCTTGTACGAAAAACGGCGTGGTTAGGTGGAGCTGATTGTGATGGGCACTGCTCTGTAACCTCGTACCCGATGTTACCGGGGGTGATCCTGACTTATCGGGCACGAGGTTGGGTTGAACCTTCGTGTCCGAGGTTTGACTCGGTCAAAGGTCCTGCAAAGTCAGACAGATGAGTCAGCAAATCAATCAACGAAATGGAGGCCAACTAGGCGCCACGTGTACGGTTAGGATGCAGCGCAGGAACCATGTGTTAACATCAGCCCCCCGCATTGTTAGGGCGCGAATATTAATATGGGTCCTGGAATGCGAACCATCACGAGGGTGGACGCGCTGCCCAAGGCCTGCAAGGATAAGATGGGGGCAGCGCCCGCCAATTCGTATCCTTGCAGCCTCACTCTGAAGTTTCCCCTGTATGAGAGAAAATTTGTTAGAGAGATGGAAGAGGAGAGGGAATGGACCGCCCTGGCAAGTATTTCGAAGAAGAAAAGAGCAGGCGGAGCTCCGGCTGAGGCCCCTCCTTCGGAAAAGAAGAGGCCGGAGGTGCTGCCTAAAAAGATGCCGCGAAAGGAGGCTCCGACATATGCCGGGGCGGCTCCTAGTGAAAAAGTGGGAGCCCCGGCAGTCAAGGTTGCCGGTGTTCTGGCGCGAGCACTGGAGTCCGTGCAGGAGCCGGTAGGCACGGATGCTGCTGAAGTGGTTGTTGTTTCTGACTCTCCCGTCAGACTGCCTCAAAAAGTCAGGGAGCTGAAGGAGGTGGCCCTGGTGGGTGAGACGGCCACGGGAGAGAAGTTAGCGCCTGGGAAGGTCTTTCTCAAGGATGAAGAGGTTGAGCGACTCCTTCCCAGGTTTGGGGTTTGTGAAGGGGGTGTGAAGAAATCTCCCTTGCTATTTTGTGGTCCTTCTTCCCTTGGTGTCCCAGTCCCCGCTTCTGAGAAAAAAAGGAAGCCTCTCCTCCTTTCTCTCCCTCCGTTGAACCTCCGAAGTGATGAGGAGAAGGAAGAGAAGGAAGAGAAGGAAGAGAAGGATAAGAAGGGTGAGAAGGAGGAAGGCACCAAGATGGAGGAAGTGACTAAGGGGAAGAAGGGAGAGTCCCTTCTTACTGCCTCTGTAAGCGCTCCTGGTACTGAAGGGCCAGGGGGTAAGATGAAAAAGGCGATTAAGGAGAAGGGGAAGGTCCTTCCAGCTGCTTTCAGCGCCGCCTTCGGCACCGAAAGGGCATGGAGTGTGCTGGGAGACAGATTATTCGAGATAAGGAAGGAAGAGGAGAAGATTTTGGGGAACACCTCTGAGGTTCTGGAGGTTCCTAGGAAATTTTAAAATATTTAATGATTTTGAAGCTAAATTTTTAATTTTCTTATTATATAATATTTTTTATTTGATTTAAATACATATATAAAGTCAAATAGGCAAATATAAAATCAAAAATATTTATACAAATTATAATTTTTGTATAATAATTTTTTTTTATTTTGTATAATATTTTTTGTTTTGTATAATTTTTTTTTATTTTGTATTTATTTTTTTTAAAATTTTATATGTAAATCAAAGTAAGAAATATTTTATAATAATGACAGGCAGAAGTCATTAGTTCATAACTCTTCTTTCGGATCTAAAACCGAAGCATCACAACCATCATCCACGGCGCCGGCGGCATCACCTTCTGCTTCCTTTCTCCTCTCGACGATCATGAAAGCCTCCATGGCGCTGATGACCGGCGGCAGCGTCGACTCCGACGTAGCCCGCAGACTAATCCTGGTGCTGTTCGTCATCGACAAGTCGGTGATGAAGAACTCTCCGACGCCTCCGAAGGGCGGAGTGATGGCGCCGGAAGCGGTGGCATTGTCGACGTAGATGATGAAGGATCGCCGGTCGCCGGCACCAAGGTTAGCCACCTCGGTGAAATACAGGTTGATGTAGACGGGGACCGGCTCGCCGGAGACGGGAGGAACGAGGGTGATGGTGTTTATGCCGGCGATCGGAGTGAGGGCAGCTTGCAAGACCTCCGACGGAGGGAGGTCGTTTATGTTGGCGGAGACGGTGGCGGCGGCATTCTCGATGAGTGTGAGGCTCGCCGGAGCTCCAGACGGAGTCCAAATCCGGTCGAACGGGTCGTCGGGATGCCTTCAGATTCAAGAGAAAATGCAGCTGGCTACCGTTTATGAGATTTAATATTAAAAATTAATTTTATTTCATATTCTACACATATCACTAAAATAATAACTAACTTTATATCATATCCCTCATGATAACTAACTTTATTTTACTTAATAATTTTCAATAAAAAAATATTTCTATCTAAATTTAATTTTACTTTTATTAAATTAAACTTTACAAACAAACAGATCCTTAAATTTAATAAACACCACATGGCCGTGCTTCTATTATTATATGCAAACTTAGCATCGATTAAAAACCAAGTTAACCTATTATGGGTAACCCAATGGACGCACATTGTAACTGCGGGTCGATGGTGATAGCCGATTGGTGAAGATCGCTTGCTGACGATTCTACCCATTATTGACATCGAAGGAAGAACACTAACCTTTAGCGAAGAAATACAATCTAGTAAAAGAAAATGAAAATATTGTTCTAAAAAACTTTTAGCTAGATTTTAAATTACGAGCTTCGATTATAACACAAAAATATAGGAACTATGAAAAATACTATTAAGGACCTTGTACTCAGTATAAGATAAATAATTATAAGAATTTTATGGGGGAAGTAGCATAGCCCACTATTGCCCCCAACAACTAGTTGGAATAGAATTTGACTTTGGAGGTTTTCTTCAATAATTTGATAACTTATTACAAGGACCTTCATTTAAAAATTACTTGGACAAAAATATAGACCTCTTCGTATTCTTCTCCTTCCCCTATGATGACGAATTTAGAACTTGAAGATTGTATCAACGCTATTACAAATCAACATTACTAGACTTCAATAGTCGATGATGATTTTTTTGATGTTCTTTATAATGGACCTCTAACTTTACTCTGGCAGAGTTTCCCTAAGAAATATTAATTACTACTACAATAAACTCACACTACTATCCTTTTTATAGTTGAAGAATGAGTGACATAATTTCAATGTGATATCTCAAGAACGCATTCGCACATTGTTGTCTCATGTAGAAGCTGCTCCTGGCAATTCAGTTATGGGCTAATGTGGCACATGTTCCACAGTTGTTTGCAAGTTTACTTAGCTATTATCTTATAACCAATTAAGATTCACGGACCTTCTAAAAGGAAATATTTAAGTTGATACCTTGTGAATGATTGAACTAGCAACTCTTCAAAATCTAGATCAGATACACCTATGAAAACTCTTTGAAGGCAACTTTTACGAAGATTCCTTCGAAAGGAGTTTGCTAGAAACCCCCATTTTGGATGGTGTTTTTTATGGGCCCTTCATTCGTAGCCAAATCTTAGTTTTTACCAATGTTTACACAAATATCATGCACATGGTTGCTTCTTTGTCCAGTCGCCAAACTTCATCCTAATCCTTAGTTTTGGTTGATGTTTCTAAGGAACGTTTTGACAACCAGGCTTACTGTCTTTGCAAAGTCTTCGCAGAAGCTTACTTTGATAATTACCGATTCCTTTGCTGAGATGTTTTTTTTATGATAACCTTCTTGATGAAGGTCTCTTCGATGAACTTTCTTTAGAGATCCCCAACACCTATTAGAGGTAGTTGAACAATGATCATCATTAGTGGCGAAGGTGTTTAGCAACATTAGTTATGTGATGCCATTAGTAGCATATATATGGGATGAATGAAAACTGTGAGACGATATAATATTTCAAAAAGTACTCTTACTTTAATTATTTATATGATAATTATAAAATTTTAATTATTAATTTAATTTGTAGATGTATATCACAGAACTTGAAAAAATAATTATGAATGTATGATTTTATTTATAAACTTTTATGTATATTAAGAATTATATTTTTTGCTCAAGCTTTGTTTTATGCAAATTTATTTTATTAATTTTAAGTTTTATAAGAGAGTAAATATTCTTTGTTTAATTTGATATTGACCTTTTAAATTTGTAAAAGAGTAAGTACTTCTTATTTATTTTATATTTGTGTAATATTTATAATAATTGATTTTTTTTTAGGAATAAAGCCTGATGAATAAGATTCAATGCCTCTTAGAGCGAAGTGCTTGTATAGATAATTAATGAATTTATATGAATAGGTTTATGTAATTTGATTTCAAATACTAGCTAAATTAAATGAATTAATGATATATGATTAAATAGTAATTCTATTATATGTCAGCTGTTACATGCATGTTATTGTGTATGTATTTTTGTTATAGTTAAATTGTGATTTCGTTATATATGAGCTGCTACATGCATGTTGCTACATATATATTTTTATTATAATTTTTTTTTTAAAATATAATATAAAGCTATTTTGTATAAAAAAATCGTTAGAAGGTGGTCGACTTAGTCAACTACCTTCTAAAAGATATATAGACGACAGTTCTTTACAGAAAACTGCTGTCTATTAGTCCTTTAGAAGGCAGATGACGACTATCAACTGCCATTTGAAGTCACCTATTATGGCGTTTAATAATCGCCGTAAAAAGCTTGTCAGCTACTATGGCGTTTAAATATGCGGCAGTTGCTTTACATATTTTAAGGCGATTTTGAACCGGTGTAAAAAAGTTATCCTATAATAGTGCCATGAGTCATCACATGTCCTATCTTACCCTGTTTGGCGCGAGGACCAAAATGGTGCTAATTTAAATAATAATAATAATAATAATAATAAATATTTTTTTTAACTTTCTACACAAATTCAAATATAAAAAAATATTATTTTATTTTACATAGTCAATAATTTTTAATGAAAATATTAACTTTATTTTACATCCTATATCAAAATACTTGATTCGAATATTTTAGTTTAGGATGTAAAATAAAGTTGATATGTTTATTGAAAATTGATGAATATATAATATTTTTTTATATTAGAATTTGAGTAAAATGATTAAAAAAAATTATTTATTATTATTATTGTTATTTTTAAACTAATACTATTTTGGTCCTCACGCCAAACAAGATAAGATAGGACTCGAACACTACTAATATTCCTAAAAGTGTGCATAGTAGCTCCAACTTGAACTCCTTAGCTGACATGGGATGATAATAAGAGTCTTGCCTCAATGCTTCAAGAGAAGGAGATATATAGTAAATAGCCTTAAGACCTTATGCTTTGGAGAAAAAATTGAAAATATAAGCACATTAGTCTATCAGACTATTGTTGGCTTCAAGGTCAAAATCACTCGAAGAGGTCACCCATCTTAGTGCTACTCCAGTTCTACTCCATAATTGGCTTTAGAAAAACTGCGTGCTTGAGTGCTTCTCAAGAGGTCACCCATCCTAGTGCTACTCCAGCTCAAGCACGCTTAACTACGGAGTTTTCCATCGTTAGCCTCACAATTTTGCCCCAAAAAGCGCATCTACTATTTAAAATCACGTTATCTGCTTATACAATTCAGGATTTCCCTCCCTTTCTGATGTGGGACGATTCATTCCTGTGCCCCTCTCACCACTCATTATTCGGCCTAGAAGCCTGCCAGAAGCCGCACTTTACCTTAATGATTCCTCTCTTAAGACATCACCCGGTGATCACTCCCCGCCCTTTTCGGCCACGGGCGTCACAGGCTCACAAGCTTCCGCCTGGTTCGTCCTCAAACCAACATCGTATTGCGGGAGGTCGGCTCTAATACCATATTGTAACATCCCGTGTTCTCATCGTAGAGGTATTGTCCGCTTTGACTTTAAGAAAACTGCGTGCTTGAGTGCTTCCCAGGAGCTTACCCATCCCAATGCTACTCCAGCCCAAGCACGCTTAACTACGGAGTTTTTCATCATTAGCCTCACGATTTTGCCCCAAAAAACGCCTCTACTATTTGAGATCACGTTATCTACTTATACAATTCAGGATCTCCCTCCCTTTCCGATGTGGGATGATTCATTTCTGTGCCCCTCTCCACTTATTATTCGGTCTAGAAGCCTGCCAGGAGCCGCACTTTGCCTCAGTGATTCCTCTCTCTTAAGACATCATCCGGCGATCACTCCCTGCCATCTTCTGCCACGGACATCACATATATAATGCTGAATGCTGGTCTGTAAAGAGAAAATATATAAATAAAATAAATATTACAGAAATGAGGATGCTAAGGTGGATGTGTAGATATACACGAAAGGATAGAATGAGAAATGAGTATATCCGAGAGAAAGTTGGTGTTGCACCAATTAAGGATAAACTTAGAGAAAGTCGGCTTAGATAGTTTGGACATCTAAATCGTAGGCCGATTGAAGCTCCAGTTGGAAAAATTGAGTTATTTGATTTTGCCCATATACAAAAAAGAAGAGAGAGACCAAAGAAGACATGGCAAGAAACTATAAGGAGTGATCTTACATACTTAGATTTAGATAAGAATTTGGTAACTGATAGAGCGCAATGAAAATAAAGGATTCATATAGCCGACCTCATCTAGTGGGATTAAGGCTTAGTTGTTGTTGTTGTTGCATATAATTGGTTCACTAATTTTAAATCGTAGCATTTAAGTTCACGAGGTTGATGATTTATTGACTATATATGCAAAACATTAAAATATAAAGAAATCAAATGACAATAAAATGTCAATCGCAATGACCTAAGCAGTGTGATTCAAAACCTATAGATTAACAAATAAAAAGTCAAGACTTCAAGAACCCAGGTATTATAATTCAAAATTTGCGAACTAGAATGAAAAAAATTCTATATGTAATTTACCCTAGTCAAAATCTAGGAATATCTTTTGCAATTTTCTATAAATGATATACCAAATTCAATAAAAGTTAAAAATATAAAGGATAAAGTGATTTTTTAATTATATATATTTCATTCTGAAATGGTGATTAATATATCTAATTCTTACTATATATTATTGTTATTATATATTTTTTTCTTCTATGTATTTATTTGTTTATTTTTTTTTAAAAAAAGCTTAAGGCTTTATTTAAAAGAAAAAAAAAAGCAAACTTTGACTGTAGACGATCTAACCTGACGACGTATCTTCCGGCGGCGACCCTTCCGGCGAGCACCAGCGCCGACGTATTCCGGTCATACCTTCCGTACATCTTCTCCCCCAGCGCCCTCACCTCGATCGCCGACACGAACGGTAGTTCTCCGGCCTTCGTCCTCACCACACAGATGCTCGTCCGGCCGCCCCTGGCCACGTAGATCGCCTCGTGCTGCACCACCTCGTCCTCCGCCGTCCGCACGGCCGCCCACCTGTTTCCGTCAAACTCCAGCCCGAAAGTCTGCGGCGAGTGTCTGCCGTCGTAGTTGCCGTAGAAGAAGCTCGCGCGCACAAGGATCTGCCCTCCGCCTGGCACATCGACGAAGTAGCAGTTCCGCTCTCCGGCGGAGAAAACCCGCAGAGTTCTCATGGGGATAGAGTATCCGTCGGAACCCGCAACGGATCTCGCTTTTCCGGCGGCGGTGAGGGAGGAATCGGAGATCCACGGAATGCTCCTCTCATCGTAGAAGGATCCTGAGCCGCCGCAATCAATGCTCGCTATAACTGCAGAACAGGGCAAAGATGGACGGGTTAGGGTTTTGAAGCCCTGATTTCAAGCGAATTAATGGAGGAAATTAGGATAAACGGAGAAGGAGAAGTACACGGCGACCAGAACGGGGAGGAAGATGGAGAAGCCTGGGCGATTGCGTTGAAGAGGAAGACGAGGAGGAGAGAGATTGGGTAGAGTCCAGCCATGGCTGAAGAACAGGGGCTTCAGCCGACGCCGAGAACTTCGAATGGTCAAAAGTAGGGCTTCGCTTAAGTTGACGATTGACTTTAGCTGAGATGCGTTGACGAAGGGAGCCAGATTGACAGTATAATTCAATTATTTTGGATATTATTTTAATATCAAATTAGCCAAAAAAATAAAATTAATCAAAATCTTCGTGAGATCATATTATAATAATTCATGTTTCAAAATTTTAGTATTTTTTTTTGACAAATTTAAATCAAATTTAGCATCAAATCCGCTAAATCTTTTAATATCATTTTTCATAACTTTTTTACTGATATTTTTTAATATTTGGTGACTTTTTCTCTAAGTTAAAATGTAATTTTCAGGTTATGAAATTTCCCTCAACAGTATTTACTAAATTGGCCCTTTTTTTATGTCACTTGATTAAATTCGATCAATGACATACGTATATTTGGTGGCTTTTTCTCTAAGCATGAATGCAGTTATCAAGTCGTGTAATTTTTTTTTTAGAGTATTCGATATCTAACATGCTGACCGATTTTTTAGCATGTTCCTACGTTAAATTCAACCAAATAAATATTCATACTAAGTTAAAAATAAAATTAATAAAAAGTTTTATTAAATCATATTTTGGTAATTTAAATATAACATTTTTCGTTAATTCTAAGTTAGTTTATCAAAGGCTTTAATAGATCATATTACTCTTTCATTTACTTCGCTATTATTATTATTATTATTATTATTATTATTATTATTATTATTATTATTATTATTATTATATTATGTCATCCCATCCCAAGATTAAAAATCAGCTGTACAGTTGACTATTCAATATATTAATTTCCCCGATTTAATATTTACTACATTTGCATCAGTAGATTTGGTTAAGTAAAACAAATTTTAGCTTTTTATTTTATT
>JAEMOT010000416.1:817-13623 GCA_019297695.1 Apostasia ramifera | reverse complement strand
ATATATAATTTGCTTAGATTTGAAAGGTAGGTATAAAATTATACAGGAAGTAAGATCTAAAAATATGGATTTCAAAGATTTTCTTGTAAAATAATAGTTTTTTTTATAAAAAAATAATAATTTAATTAATATGACTGGATTTTTTTTTATATAATAATTATTTATTATCAGTAACAATGTGAAACTTAGTAGATAAAATCCAAAATTTAAAATATTTAATAGATTTTAAAATTGCTATAAATTCCTTTTATTTTTGGTTTTGCGAATTTGCCAGAGGTGTAACCAATAATTTCCTTTTGATCCGCTACTAAAACGTCTGCCCAATAAAAATTACTAACATCTGTATAAAGTATTAATTTGTCTTCCGTTTTAGGAATTACTATTTTAGATATTTTGTTGACCAATATTTTAAGATATTTAATTTCTCTTTTCTCATTGTTATTTAATTGTATTTTTAGTTTATCAGTTTTTCATTTTGATTTTTTTTTTCTTTATTTTTTTTTATATTTTTTATTGATTTCATTTAGTTTTTCTTGGAGATATTTGATATATTGACTTAATCTAGGTAAATATTTTCTTCCATAATTTAATATGTCAAGACAGCTTTGTAATTGTTTTAGGGTTTCGAATGTATCAGAAATTTTTTTGATTTTAGTAATTATATATTCTTGTAATGCTATTTCTTCTTGATCAATAATCTTTTCTAAATATTCAATTTTTTATTTGCATAATTCTATTTTATTTTTTTCTAAAATAATTTTATATTTTATAAATAAAATTTTTGCTATTTTAAGACGTTGAAGATGATCTTCATTAAATTGACTTCATCTCAAGTAAATTAATGTTAATCACACATCAAAACTGAGCATAAATTATGTTGCTTGAGCTTGCCTCAAAATTTATTTCATGCTAAATTCTTCATTCATAATTAGAATAAAATTTTGTATCTAATTTTGAGTTGACTCAATATTTCAATGAATTTTTTTAAAAAAAAAACATTTAAACTAATTTGGGCTAATTTTTACATTTTGTTGCATTTTCATGGGCCATGGGACAGGGTTTTAGCTGATTTTTTTTTAAAATTTTAATTAATTGGGTCATTGTTTTAAAATATAAATTTGTATTACAAAATTAAAAATTGTTCTAAAGGAAAATTTAAATTAGATAAAATGTCAAATTAATACAACATTATTTGAAATTGTCACTTTCCAAAGTATTTTCAAATTATGAGCTATGCATAATCTAAAATACATCAAAACTTTGACAGATGGATTAATTTTAACCTCCAAAAAAAGAAATAATCCTCAGTTAAAATAATAATAAAAAAATATAAATTCAATGAAAATTGAAGATATATACATAAAATTTCTTTGACATATTTATTCTTGTAATACTAAAAGCTCTTGAAAAAAATGATGCACAAATTATGATTTCTCAAGCACCTAAAAGGTGTTAATCAAAATTATATATCCTTACAAATTTTTGTAATATAAAACCTTTAAGTTATTGAAAATTTGATTTATTTATATTATTCCACTAATTAAATTTTTTCTACAAATTATGAAAAGTTGATGAAGAAAAAAATCCAACAATAAAATCTCATGATCACTAATAAACTTTAACTGATCACTGAATCAACAAATCATGATCAATTGTTCAATTTTAAATCAAATGCAATTAAATAAAAAATTTTATTTATCTTTAATTATTTTTGTCTATATATATACATAAATATAATATACATATGCATGTACATATTAAGGATGGTTGGATATGCATGGAATTAAAAATAAATTGCCCAGTCCTTTGTCAACCTTTAAAAAGATATATAAATAAATTCCAAGTCATATTTTACTCTTTCAAAATAAAAAAAAATTAAAATAACAAAAGCTTCCTTGCATTATAAAAATAGTTTCATTAGATTTTGAAAAATCAGCTGGCTTTCGTCTTTTCGTCTGTCTGTTTTGTTAATATCCATCGTGAGTAGGAAGGTCAGATAATAACTGACAAATGTGAAAAGGCGAAGGGGGCGTGAAAGATCAGTGTGAAGTAGAAGGCTAGACAAAGATCGTTGGACGAGGCGTTGGCTTGATGGAGAAGGCTGGACGGTGATCTGTGGGAGCCTAACGATGGAGGCGACGTCGGCTGTCTACTAACAACGAGAGAATCGACAGGGATTGATGCAGGATCAACTTTTGCTGACAGCTAGGGTTTTATTTTGGAAAAGAACCTCGACCCAAGTGGCTAAAGAAGAATAACGGGACATTAAAGTGCAACAGTGAATATAATACATAATTAATAAATAATTAATTTAAAATATTATTATATTATATGATATATAATAAATTTATAGAGAATTTAATTAGGGGTGCAAATTGCAGGATCTGCCCCTAATCACGGCATTTGAAGCTTGTTAAATTTGTAGCATTAAAAAATATTCTTTAATTTTTCTAATATTTATTTCATATTTAATATATTCTTTAGTATAAAAATTTAATTTTATTTGATCTTATATGTAAAATTTCACATTTTACACACATTTTAATAAATAAAAAATCAAACTTGTTTCATGCACTACTCTCAATATTTTTATTTCACGTAGTATACAAAATAATATATTTTTAGGATAATTACCTACATACCATACTATTTCGTTTTATTTATGTGTTACCTATCCATTTTTAGTTAATTACGCTATGCACACTCAAAATATTATAAAATCTTACATATACACACTTTCACTTATTTTTATTATAATGAGCAATTATAATTTTCCAATAACCTAACTATAGTTAGGTTATAAAAAATTTAAATTATTCATCATATTATTTTAAGGATATTTAAATATATTTTGAGTGAAAATCTTAAAACTTTGATGTTTAGGTTGTGGTAAGGGAAGGAAACATCCGTGATGTGAATTAATTTTAGGACAGATCAGCGCTTTAGTGTGACATCGAGGAAGAAAAAAATATGTCCTATTAAGGGTAAAAATATAATTTTAATGATTTACTAATGAAATATTTTTTTTTCAAATAGATTTTGACTAAATTTTAACTTAAGTGTGTGTATGTAAGATTTTATAATATTTTGAATGTGCATAGCGTAATTAACTAAGAATGAATATGTAACGCATAAATAAAGTGAAATGGTGTGGCATACAGGTAATTATCCCTATTTAAAATAATCGACAGGATGATATGAAATTGTCTGATTATTGAAATTAATATGAAAAGGTTCATGATTTAAAAGCTAATTATTAGCACGATCTAAGTATAATGAATAAAATAGAGGAATACATTTGACGCATTGTATGATAGAAAAATTTTACTCAGATTTAAAAGTAAATTTTATAGAATAATTGTATGATTAATAATATTATATGATACTAAATATATAAATTGTAGGCTAAAAGAACCTCCAGTAAGAAAAAATGAATTATTGAATTTTATCTATATATAAAAAAAATATATTTTTAGAGCTAAATTGAGATTTATTATTTGATAAAGTGCAATGAAAATAAAGAAATTCATATAACCAACCTCATTTAGTGTGATAAAGTTTTGGTTTACTGTTGTTGCATATTTATATATTAAAACCAATTTGAATATTTTTGAAGTATTTTTTTAGATAAAAATATTACTATTGTAAAGAAAAATTTACCACCATGATCTTAAATAGGAGTTTTATTTAAAATTAAATGCGTTTCTTATATATCAATAGCCAGACATAATGGATTTATTTAATCTGCCAATGGAGAATAGGAAATTTAAAGGCCTAAAAATAAAAAATAAAATAAAATAAAATAAAAGTTTTAAAAAATGACAGCTAAAATTAATATTAAAAAATCATTTCAAGCCACAATAGATCGTATGAGTTTCGAATTTACTGCTCTTTATGGATGGAGACAATTTAATAAATAATAGTACAGAAGGGACCAACATTATTTCAATAAATAAATAAATAAATAAATAAATAAATAAACACCAACAGATCATAAGGGAAACGATTTTCTGAAGATTGTAAATTAGAAAATCAAACTAATAAAAATATTATTTTATTCAAGTTTCCACTGGATCACCTCAATATCAGTTTCACATTATAAATTTATATTATAAATGTATTTTAATGTATATCTCTGTGTGTATGTGTGCATATATATATATATATAATAAATAATTTAATATTAATAAATTATTAATAATTTAATGGATCATAATAATTCATTGAATTATCCACAGCTCTTAATTCAATATCACTTTCACATATAAATTTATAATTAATTGTATCTCTATGTATATCTCTCATACTATGCAATACGAATAATTTAATATTAATAATTAATAAATAAATAAATTAATCATAATTAAGAAACTTAATTCATTGAATTATCCATAGCTTTTAATTCACATAATAATTTAATAAATCAAAAATTTAAATCATAATTAATTAATTTATTGATTAATTATTATAATTATATAACAGAACTCATACATATATATACATATATATACTCTTGCCCAATTCACTAATCAGAGATTTGAAATATATTTTATCATTACTATTATCGTTATTTGGAGATTTTTATTTACTAACACCTAAAAGAATACACAGGTCACCTGAAATTTAAATGTTTATATCACTTTATAATGTATTAATTATATTTTTATAAAGCCTTGATAAATATACCATATATCATGTAAATACAAAGAATAAATGTGTGAAAATAATATAAAATTTTAAGAAAAATTTACATACAGAACATTAAATTCATCACAAATTACACATTTCACAATCGTTTAGTAAATATTATACATATCACACTCTGTTTATAAATTTTACATTTCTATTGTAATAATAACCAACATAAGCAGAGTGTGATATGCGTAATATTTACTAAACGATAGTGAAATGCATAATTTGTGATGAATTTAATGTTCTATATGTAAATCCACAAAATTTAATATCATTAATAATTTTTTAAATTATGATTATTTTAATTATGAGCCAAACAAAACATAGAAGTTTGATAAAACATTGAAAAATTAAAAAAAGCACCATAGTGAGAGTTGCCAGCCCCTTCAACAATGCTCCCATTCAATTTCATCGAGCACGGGGCCGAGATTCTCCCACCACTCTACCTCTATCACCGGCGATGGGGCCGACGGCCGGCCGGCAATGGGGTTCGAGGGCAGACATCCCTCTAGTGTAACTGCACTAGAGTTTGATTATATTTAAGACAATTTCTGGTGCACAATTTTAAACAGAATGGTTTCGTTTTCACCACAGATTCCAACAGAAGTAACAGCGCGTTTGAAACAGAGTACGTGACCTGCTCAAATAAATGAGCTAACGTTAACAAAGCGCCTGCCGCCGTCGCCGCCGTCGCCGCCGTCGCCGCAGTCGCCGCCGGCGAGGGTATGGGCGACTTTGACGCTGGCGGCGCAAGAAATCAGGCGGTGGAAGATGAGGTAGAAGAGAAAGCAGGACTTCTTCTCCTTCGAACTCGTATTTCTCCTCTTAGAGCAATCCTTACCGTTCCTGCGCTTGGTGCAGCAGCCTGCGCTCCGGTCGTCTTCTTCAGGGTGGACGATGCAAGGGAGGACGGCGGCGCTCCGCCTGACTTTCCCAAGGCACTTGACGGTCTTCTCCGGCACCGTCTCCTTCCTCGAGAACGTGTAGCTCCGCAGGTACATCTGCCGGCAGGAGTAGCTGTCCACCATCTCCGGATTGGACCATGGGATTCTCCGGCTGGGGCTGCCGGCGGCAGCACTTCGGGAGACGGATAGGACGAACTCGGCGTCAGACTGGGCCCACTTGCGGATTCTGACGTACGACGAGCGGTCCGGCGTGTGGGAGTCGGCGCATCCGGCAACCGACTTGCACGCGGAAGCCATGGCCGGCCGGCGGCGTCTGATCTTCGTTAGAGGAGGAAGGAGGGATTAAGGAATAAATTATGATTATTATACCTCATTATAAGATGGCACCCCTCTCACATGGCATATGGCGTTCAGCCGTTAAATAAACGGGAAAAGCCTGCAAGAAGAAGAAACTTATTATAATCATTTATGAAAGCGAGCTGATCGCAAAAACCAGAGAGAAATCTCATCCATCCACACAAATTATTTATTTTAATTTTGATCATCAAATAAAATTACTATTTTAAAAATAAAAAATATATATTTAATATTAAAAATTATTATTATTACAAGTTAAAATATAAAGAAATAAATTCATATTATAATAAATCAAGACGAACAGTTAAAACAAAATTCTGAAGGAAGATGCATCTCTAGAGTCAAGCATATAGAGAAACAGAGGGAGGCCAGCATGAAGAAATCACCTGTTTCATGAAGAATGATCCACATAATGAAGTTTGTAGATGAGCTCTCAAGGATGGAAGAAATTTCGGTGCCGGGGGCATCAGCTACTTCGAAACTGTGTGCCATAAACATCAGCTCTTCTTACTCTGGAAAAAGTAGACGATAATTTCGTCGGATATCTGTGTGCATTCTTGTTTTGGTTTTCCAGTTTCTTTCTTCACATGGAAGAAATACTCATCTGGCAGGCATTCCATGCATATACAAGCCATTAATAAAAATGATTCGGCTCTTGGGGTTGCATAAAATGGAAGAGTTGCAGTGCACTCTCGCGCATCTTCACATCCTCCAAATTGACAAACATTTAAAAATACATATTGAATTGAATCGCCGACAACCATGCGAAGCCAAATTCTGTGTGTTTGTGAGATATTGTGCAGAATAACCTGGAATTTGATACCCACAGGTAATCCTGAAATGAAGTTAAATGGATTCTCAGAGTCATTACCAAGGGCCTGCAGATTTGCCTTAATGTGTTTGAATTTCGCACACAATGGCACCATTTTAAGGTCAAAGTGTTGAAGAAATTTTGCAATGGTATATGATCTGAAGAATTCCCTTTCACCTTCTTCAGTGCAGAATCTCTTTACTTCTTCAATAAAATCGGATAAATTAAATCTTCCTTCTCCAAGAAGCTCCAAACGAGAAATTACAAGAGACATTTTTTTTTTTTGCTTGTCCTCCGAACAGATTCCAATCTTGTGCAGTCGAAATACATGACAGAGCAAGATCAGCTCCAAAAGATGGCATTCTTCCTCCATGGACAATCCAGGAAAGCAAAATATAATTCTTCGAAGAGATGTTTCTAGCTTTTCTATCAGAATATCCAGTGAGTTCATGCCAACCACTTGGGAAGCCTTTGAATGGAGTTGCTCCCATATCTTAGCAATAAGCATGATGACATGGACGTATTCTGATGCAAATGCTACTAAATCAGCTCCATATCCATTGTTATCCAAGCCTATCACATACAGTTCTTCCATACAAGCCCTGCATTGCATAAAAGGCACCACAATAAAAACAATATTGTCATCCTTTCAAAAAAAAAAACAAGATATTATCTGCCAAAAGACAAACTAACTTTAAAAATTACTGAACTATTGCATGTCAACTAAGAAAAGAAAGAAAAGGCAGATGAACATGAATTGTATGAAGTATGGAAAACAATGCTAGAAGACCTTAGCATCCTTTTGGCATTGAAGACATTTTGAGGTTGAACTTGTATAAGAGGCCAAATTTCTTGCACTTTTGCTAGAATAAGCTTTATTCTCTGCTCCAATACATCATCAATATGCCTCACTTCATGATGATACAGTACAAGGGGAGTTGATACCATACAGGCATGCAACATATTCGCACTGAACTCAGTCTTTGAATTTTCAAGTTCAAGAGGCAACATTGAGCTGCATTGGCCATTGCAATTTATAATATTTACAAGAGCTTCTTGAAGTTTTGTAGATGTTGATTGCCTCTCTTCAGATTTAGATTGAACCGCACTAAGATGCAACAAATGTTTCAAAAGCACATCTTGACTTATAAGACCTCCTAATGAGCGGGAAATCCTTCCACATAAAGGAATCGCGTAGGAAAATAAAACTGTTGGACTCTCAGAAATTATCTGTTCATTTGAAAATGTTGATGAGACAGCAAGCACCAACTGTCCTGCCACCAATGGAGTATCCAAGCTCAGCTCCCCTTCACCAGTTAGAAGGATCTGAAACAAAGATGATGCAACAAGGAAACTGATTTTTGTACGAGAAATTGACGCACATTAACTTGAAAAGGAAATGTAAATAAGTCATTAGTAGATGCTCAAATATATGATAAGTATAAGAAAGGGTTTTTTTGATAGTGAAAAGTACATAAAAGTTGGGACTGTCTAGCATAAAACGACCAAAAGTAAGATTCATGCCAGCAGTTGTGGACAAAAATGAAAGAGTTCTCATAAAAGTTGGGATCAAAGTTAGCCATTAGAATTAATTTTGTTAACAAATAAAAATGAAGGATAATCTAAGTTAAAGATTTTGCTGGCACGAAGTAACTAATTTTTTAACGGGGGAACCAGCGTAAATTAATTCTACTTTCAAATCAAAAGGCACATCTGAACAAAGACTACCAACAGTAATTAAATGCCCCTTAAATGGAAATTTAGTTGTTAAGTAACAACCCAAATGAGAAATATGAAACAGGAAGTGTCTTGCTTTTCAAAGTAAATGTTGGCTAACTCACATAAAAAACCTTGGACAAAAAGCATGAACCAAATATCCAAGATCAAGGTCCCAGTCAGTAAGATAACCTTAAGCTTTGGGGTCTGTGATTAAAAGTTCCAAAGCAAGCTTTAGCTCATTAAAGAATAGATTTACACTTCATCTAGAAAACCTTAGCCTGATGCAAGTAATTAGAGCCTTAAGCCATATGACTGACACCCTGTCCCTTTGCATTTGTAAGCATACTTTGGTGCCTTGCACTTTAAAGGACATTCTACTTTAACAAATATAAAAAACGCCCTTGTTAAAATACACTTTGTTTTGGTTTTTTTGAAAGATTCTTTATTTTTGTTTTGAAAAGCATAAATTATGTTCTCAGCAGCAAAATCTGAATCAATTTCAAAGGGAGATAAAGAAGTTTTCAATAGCATGCGACGACGCATCACAAAAATCCATTATTTCAACAATATAACCAAAGAATGGAATTGATTCATAAAATAAATAACTAACTGTTCCTTTACACATTACCTCTGATGTAAACTGATTTGCTAGCTTGGTTGCAAATTTTGCATGTTTCAGACCAATATAGAACAAGACAAAGAAGATATCTTCTTCTTCCTGAAAATAACAGAATGTAAAGCCAATAGTGAATAATGATATCAAAATGGGGCAGTTACTTTAGGGTGTACAAAATGTGAATACTAAGAATTAGGTGTTTAATATGCAAATAAGCCAGTTCTCAAGTGTTAAAACAAAAATCCCAGTTCTTTAGTGTTATGTATCTTATACCTAATAAAATTCAGTATATGGATGTTTGATTGTGTGGATGCACAAAGCAAAAGGATTAACTCATAGAGAATTTTGATGTCATTTTGTTGCAAACTAGCATCCTTTCATATGCCAATCTAAAGGAATATCAATTTAACAATTAATTCCAAATATAGGAAGTTAAGAACATAAACAGCTATTATTCATGCAACTCTGACAACTTATGTAAACCTACAATGTTGATCCACCTATTGATACCTCCACAGCAAAATTATAGAGCAAAATAGCAGAACATTCCAGCATAAGAACAAAACATGGCCCAGCCCAGAGTGTGAGAACATTCATTAAATGATACGTTTTATCATAAAAAGTTATCTCATTTAGGGTAAGTGTAATATTAACATCTTTAAGGCACAATCAAGCATAAGAGAATATATCACACGTTTCGAAACATGAACAATGTTGCAAAGAACAAGTACATTTGACTTGTGCTGCAGCAGAATTGGTGCCTAAAGGACTAGAAAGGTCAAAAGGGGCAAGTCAAAGTCACCATAGAAATGGCATGAGAGGCATATATTAAACTAGAATGAACTCTAACTGCAAGATGGCAGGCAACAGTTGAGAAGGCAGCAAAGAATAACTGACGAAGGCAACAAAAATTCAGGATAAAGCTTATGAAAGTAGCCCAAAAATGCACTTCAGCTTTCAACTAAGATAAAGAAAACATTGATAAAATATATAACAGTAATATCAAAAACAGGTTTTGTTGAAATGCAGGAACATTCATCTATATGCAGTGAACAAACATCATATTGCAGTTTAATTGTAGTACAACCTCCGGTTTTTTCTCCAAATTTGAGAGAAGGGAGCTTAATGTAGACTTAAACATCTCAAACTTAGACAGCTTCATCTTCAGCAGAAGTTTCCTTGTGGCATATCTGATTGAAGCACTAGCATCGCTTAACAAATCAAGGAACTGCAAAGATAACAGCTAGATTAGATAAAACTGTGATTGAGAACATAACAAGCCTCCTTCATAGACAGAATATGTTAAAAGTGGCAGAATACAGATAACATGGTTACAAAAATATAAAAAGATAAACCTGGATTATATAGACAACAGCACAAGCAAATATTATGAAGAAACCAATGTCTATAAAGGATTCCTATGGTTTGATTGGTGATGACAATGAGACAAGACTAATAAGCTCAAAGCAGAATGGTTTCCCAAGCTAACAAACGATGCCTAAAAATAAGTTACTGCCCTAACTGATGCAAAGACGTTATAATATATGGTGTAGGTTACCATGAATCTAGTTTATCAGAAAAAATTGCTTAACCAATTATGAGCTTCAAGTTACAATAAAATAATGTTAAAAAGAAAATCTGCTTGATTTCAAAAGTATAAGACCAATACAATGATGCAAAGTTCCAAAATCCAAGTTTACTTCATCACTTGCAAACAAGATCAATTAACATTGCACTTGCACCCATCAGAGTAACAAATAATAACAGTACATAAATAGAAAGGGTAAACAAATATCAAGAACAATAGTGAATTACAGTAGATATGACGTAGAAGAAACAACAATTCATGCCAAAATGCACGCCTCCTGTTTTATTAACGCCTAGATTATAAGTAGCACGTATTTACTTTCATTGTGTAAGATAGACCGATTGATCTAATTTTTTTTTTCTCTAACTAGAAGATCGGGAAGTATCAAACAAAAATCGAATAAATATTAAATTTTTTAAAAATTAAAATTAAAAATAAAAATTGATACACCATGTGATATATCAGATATGTATCAATAGAATATCAATATATGATACAGATATGATATAAATACGTCAAACTTTATTAAGTATCAGTGCTTTATAGCTCTTTTACATATATTGACAATAATCACTAGGAGAAAACATTTGAACAAAATGTATACCTTATGTCAAGTGATACATGATTGGGTTTGTTGTTACCCTCAGCTCATGAGTAGATGACAACTCCTTTCACATGCTAGGACTAATAAACTCCCAGTACAAATTGACGTATTTAAGTGTCAGATGATGAGAGCTTTCATTTCTTGTTTGACTAGGGTTGACTAGGGAATCCAAGTGGTGTGCCAAAGCCAAGGGGACTAAGCCTGGTTGGCTATTGTCTTCCAAGAAGGGAATCAAGTAGCTAAGATTATATATGAGTTGGAAGCTAGTCAAAATGTTGGTAGAAGCAAGGGAAGCGGAAGCAACCAGCCTTCTCCCTCCAAGAAGACCGAGAACAATGGCCTTCTAATAGTGCTTGCAATGCTTGGTTAGGAGAATACAGATGATATGGAGCAGAAGGATCCTCATTCTTCTTCACCAATGGCCATAGAGGAGGGAGTACAACCACTTTAGGGAGGAGAAGAGACCCGATAAAATCAGTGAGATAGGAACAAACTAATACAACAAATGGAAGAGGATGAACTTGATGAGACCATACTACGTGGATAATAGCATCTTTGAGATGGAATGCACAATGTACTTCTAGAAGGAGGCGCAACAACAAAAACTTTAGGGGAACCTCCTTAGTACCACGCCATGATGTTGATTCCTCTTCACCAAGAGCTCTTAGCAGCCTGATAAAGGACAATATTAGCACTCTAAGGGAACAGTGCAAGAAATGGAAGACACAAGTCAGCAAAAAACACTAAAAATCAAATCATAATGGCTCATGGGAGTTGAAGGTGTTGAACCCTTTGATTTTGATGACAACAATTAATTTAGTTGTTATAGACTAATCCTCTTGTTTAGTGTGTTAACAGGTTGCATTATCTCATTTGAGGATTGAGTCCAAATTAAAGTCCAGAGAAAAGCTGGATCTCACTGGAATTATTATTGTTTTCTTTTCTAGGACTATTATGTAAGCATGTGCATATTTGCCAAGGTTTTTACTCGAGTTTTTCCTTTTGGTTTTCTAGTTAAGAAAACCTTATTCTCTTTCGTATTTATCGTGTTTGATTGTTTAAGCGAAAATCTCTTTCAACTTATTCATGTTAAGTAATTTGAATTGAGAGTGTAGCTCACTCAATCTATTGATTTGAGTTTGAAGCTTAACTCAAAGTTTAATACTTATCATATATTAGGTTAAAAGTTATTTTAGCTTAACACAATCTCATGCCTATGATAGATCCTTACATGGTCATTAATTGTTCCTTTATTTTGGTATATGGCAACATATAACCTATTGGTTAATACCCATGTATTTTCCAAAAGGTTGCATGAGCCACATCAATCCAAATCAAGAGCCATCATTCCTTCTCCTTGTAACTTGGGTTTTGTTTCTCCCATGATTTCTTGGTTTGTGTTTTGATTTGTTGCAGCCTACCGTTTTTTCTTTTCTTGAATATCCTGATTTTATTTGTATGATGGCCACCATGTAAAATATTGAGGCATGCTTCAACTAATCATTTTTTATTCT
>JAEMOT010000415.1:0-36263 GCA_019297695.1 Apostasia ramifera | reverse complement strand
GCGGCAGCGCGAGGCCACCGGAGGCGGCGCGGTGACGGCGCGGCTGCCGGATCTGATGGAGAGAGGGAGGGGTAAGGGTATAATGGTAATTTTAATATTTTTAATAATAAAAAAATAAAAAGGACCAAGATTTTTTGAAAACTTAGGGTCCCCGATGTTATAATTTTAAAAACGTGGACCTGTGTGATAATGACCCTTAAACTCAGGACCTGGGTGTAATTTGCCCTATTATTTATATGTTTTTTTCATAAATTTTAAATTGACATATATTTAAAAAAAAAATATAATATTTATGTAAATTCTCAATTTCAAAAAACTACTTTGCATTTATATTCAAATAAATGTAGAGAAATCCTATTTTAGTACTGTATCGAAAATGTATTACTACAATAAGAAAATGTATTACACAATTGCAGTAAATATACATTACTTTTTATATTTACGAAGGGCCCCTTACCATAAAACTCGGGTAGGCCTGTAAACGAGTTGGATTCTAATCAGGTTAGCTTCGACCCAAATCTGTCCCAGAAAACATCCAGATCGGATCAAAAATCGGATCGAATCGGCATCAACCTGGATCTGATCCATGGCCAGTGATAGATCAGGTTTTCGGATCTCATTTCGGATCAACTTGAAACTTATACTAACTATAATTTAATTATTTAAATCATTGCTTTTTTTTTAAAATGTGAGAACTTTTCGTTCGTTTTCAATTTATATATGTAATAATAATATTAATTAATTCATATATTATCAAATAATTAATATTAAATATAAATTAAAAATATAAAAAATAAAAATAAATAAAATAATATATATTTTATATTATTTATTTCTATTAAAAAATAATTTTAATAAACCTAATTTAAAATGTTCATATACTATTATAAATTATTATAAAAATTATATATATAAAATAAGAGTAATAATATATGTAAAAATATTATAAAATAAATAAAATACTTAATTTTTAAAATAATATTATAAATAAAAATTTATAAAATTAAAATATATCAAAAATAATTTAAGTATAATATAAATTAATAAATATGGTCATCTAATAAGATTTTATATTACTAAATTTAAATAAAAATTTAAAATTAAATTTTATATTTCATTTTTTATATTTATTATTAAAAAAATTAATAAAAATATATAACATTATTTAAAAAAAATTGAATCGTATTTTTATCGAATCAAATCAGTACTGATTCGAATCCTCCCCGCTCAATATAAATTGACCGTGTTAAATTTCGAATTAATATTTTAAGTCAAAAAAAATTACTTCGATCAAATTGAATAATAATCTGACCCGCTGTCAGGTCTGCACTCAGGCATCGTCTTCCTAGGGGTAAAAAAAAAAAAAAGCTGAAATCAAATTGAATTGAATAAATCAAATCAAGATTTTCCACTACCCAACCAACCATTTCGATTTACAGTTAATTTTTTATAATTAAACTTATAATATTATCAAAAGAAGGTTTTTGTTATTAAAAATCAACCGTTAATTAAACTCATTTGCTCAATATATTAAATTACCCGAATTATTTTATTATCATGCTATATGTATGTGAATAAAATATCTAATTAAATTTTTTAGTAATTCTTATATTGAATAATAATATAAACATTTTTCCGTGAATTAATCTAAATTTTTTTATGATATATTAACTTTATATATTATTTGTTACATTTAAAAAATAGTCAAGTATAAATAATAAAATTTTAAATAACAAAAATACGATAAAAACAAAACTAACAGCTACAGTTAACTAACATAAAAATCCAATTCAGGTTATAACATTACAAAATAATCTGTTCAATTTTGGCTTCGAAATTATACAGCATAGCGATTAACAAAAGTCAAAGAATAACATTAAACTACTGATCTGATATTTGAGCCTAATCCCCTTTATTAATTTAACGAATCTAGTAAAAATCTGGCACATGATTCTGTAAATGATTTTTTAAACTTTTGTTAATTCTTATAATAGCAGTTTTATTATACAAATTATGAATAAAGAAAATAAAATATCCCAACATTAAATTTTTATTCAAATTTTATGTTCAAATACTTTATTTTAACCTTCTTTAAAAGCGTCTTACCCTAAGGAACCGGTTAAAAAAATTAAATTAAATTAAAAAAATTTACATTTACTATCCCAAAAATCACCTCATAAAAACCTTTATCATAGACAACCCCATAAATTACATATTAAAAACTTACAAACAACAAATCAATACATATAACACCTATTTTAAACATTAATTTACCTACGACACCTCACACTTAAAATAAAAATTTTAAAAAATAGAGTTAAAAATAACAAATTTTATTTATGAGCTAAATTACATCTCTCATATATTAATCCTAGTTAAATTAAAATAACATATACCAAACAAAAATTATGACTCTAAACTAACATTCAAAATAAAAAATATTTATAAATATTTAACTTAAGAAATACCAATTATAGAAAAATCTTTAAAGGTAAGAGAAGTAAATTCCCCATTTAGATTTGTATACCCACATAAAACAAAATCCAACCTCAAAAACCCAAAATGATATTTACACACATTTTCGTTTATGATCTGTATTTTAGCACTACTAACTGCAAACCAACTTATTGAAATAAATTTTATCAAAAAACAAAAACTTATTGAAATAAATAATTAATTAAAGGTCGGAATAATTGATGATCGCATTAAAACTTCAACTCGGATAACTTCTAGAACTAGCTACAAACCTTTTCCTTCTCACATTTCTTTTTATTATATACAAATTATAGAAAGATGTATTCTCGATCAAAGATCAAAAGCAGACAAATAACAGACAATATAAGATGAAAATGTTATAATAATGCCCATCAAACATGAAGTTGCAGAACTATCAAAAAAAGAAAAAAAAAAAACACTAAGTTGCAGATAGATATAAATGATTTGAACATTAATGAAGTGATCAAGGAATATCATTTCAAGAAATTTTAGAACAATCATATAACATAACAAGATATGCAAAAAACAGAAAATGAGAATTACATAAAAGCAAGAAAAGAGCACTGAAGATCTGAAAAAAAAAAATCTATCAAGAAGGCTAAGAATTAAAATAACATTTTTTTTGTGAAATTACATTAATTTTACATATATCCCAAAGTGGCGATGCAGATTAACACCAAATTGTATCAAGGATTCAGTGTTCAATGTGATACTGTTATTTGGATTTTTTAACTCATTATCTATTTAATTTAATATTATTTTATTAAAAATGAAAATACAACCTGAGCTTCACTAAGCCCATACCATGAAATTCCTTGCCGAGCATCCTGTATGTACATAACCACATGCAAACCAGTGCTACAAATAGTCCATTGAAAGTAAATATTCAAATTTACCGTCGAAAGCATAATTGACGGACAGTGATCACGGACAAACGAAATGGGTTAAAAATGATCTTACTACTACAATATCAAGTATCAAACTCGGCAACTATAACTGGAAGATAAAAGTCCATAACGGATAACATGGTACATGCTTTGCAGTTGCTACTGAGCTTGCGACCATGATCAACATGGAGAAGATCCACAGAACTTGCGGCGCCAAACAGACTAAATAAGTCAGTTTTGATATTATAGTTTGAATAACATAGAATAAGATATAGCCTATAAGATTATATAGACGTATGAATTAAGTACCAGGCATAAGGTGCTAAGAAAAGCAGTATGTCAATAAGAACGCCAGCAAACTAGAAAAAAATTTTACTAGGAAAAAAAATCTAATTTCATAAACTAATCATCCACTTTCAAACTAAGCCCGATGTTTAAATGTGACGTTCTGTATGTCTCACATAAGTAGCTACTTAATAAGAAGCATAATTCACCAAAATAATGATGAACACAATGTAATCATGTGATAGGCAAGTGATTTTAAATTTTGGTGGTGCACCATTTAAATGGTGTGCATGCAGCAACAAAAGTGTGCTATCAACTTCTGTGATGCTATACATGTGATACAGGGTGGAGTTTCAAAAATCCGAAGTTAGAATTACAGTAAGAAGTTATGTAGGCAAAATCACCTGGCAAAGTCAAGAGGACCTTGATCTCGACCTTGATCTGGAACTACAAAAGGAGCAACAAAATTGAGAAGATCCACAAACTGATAGCCACAATAAAAAATTTGTTGAAACTTATGTGAAGATGCATTAATATGGAATCACAAAGAAATAAGATGCCAGCATAGAACTCTATGTTACATATAGAAGGATTTCAATAAAAGCAATTTGGGATACCTTGGTCTGTCAGATGGAGAAGCAGATCTAGGCTTTGCGGGAGGAGATTTGGAGGCGGCATCATCCTTAGATTTGCTGAAACAAAGCAATTAAGGCATGAAGAAGTTCAACAGGAAACAGTAATAGTTTCATTAAAACAACATTCAGCAGTACCTGCGACTTCTGCTTCTACTTCGACTTCTACCACGGCTTCTACTTGGGCTTCTACTTGGACTCCTTGACATACTTCCATCATATACTTTTACCTTGTACATACAAAGAATAAAAGATTCAGTACAGAGATAAAAAGATATAGGGGAAATTACCTATAGGTTTCTAAGGTTTTCATGTTGCTCCTTGTTCTTGAAACTTCTGACATGAGTCCCCCCTCCCTCCCAAACGAGAAGAAATATAGTATAGAGAAAAAAACTATATAGGGTAAGTTACAGCTAGGACTTTGAGCCTGAGGAACATTTCAAGTTGGTTCATATTTTAAAGTAATTCTACTTGGGTCCTTTCTCCATCCATTCCTCTATCCATAACAATGAGAGGCACCACCAAGCAATCATCACACTAGATGTGGTCAACTACATGAATCATTTGTTTCCATTGCACTCTATCAATTAATAAATCCTCGTCTAGATTTAAGTGTGTAATATCATACCTTATGATTTCTTGTCATGTCTTGTTTGGTCTCTCTTTCTTTTTTTACATGGGGAATATCAAACAACTTAGCTTTCATTATTAAAGCTTCAATTGGCCTACGATTTGTGTACAAATCATCTAAGCCTATTCTCCCTATCTTTTCTTTAGAAATCATGGAGATTTCAGAGAGAAAATCTTATCCTCCCTCAGAAGAAGTGGACAAGCAAAGCAAAAAAGAGCATTTATAAACTACCATATCGAGTTCTTCTACAGAAGAGGTGTACCAACAGTAGGAACATGTGATATATAACATGTATTAATACAATTATCTCAAATCTCAGGATAATGGGATACTAATGCTCTCTAAACTTGCTCATAAAACAATTAAAATTCCCATAAAATTGCCTTAAATTTATCCCAAGCATTAATTGAAGATGATTTGTGAAGGTGGTAGAGATCCTCAACATCATTGACATGTAGCTTAGCCTAACAAAGAAGTATTAGTTTTGCAAATTAAACCTTACCCTATTCAATAAAGTCATGTTGACTAATACATCAATCAAGGTTAGCTTCCCACTCTTCGTAAGATTTAGTATCCAATTACCCAAAAAATATGAGATATTAAGTCTTCCATCATCCAAGTATGCTGATAACCTATTATAATCTACATAATTTCTTCTACCATTGAAACTAGGGGATTCTATTTTATCGCAACATCAAAGGTCTCATTAATGGTGAATATCTGGGTAATAAACATATAAGAAGTTGTATCTTAACCAAACCAACTAGACATATACAATCTCATAATAATATACAAAATGAGACATAATTGAACCCAAAAATAGTTAACTAAAATATTGAAATACAATATCCTAATCTAATGCAAAATAAAATGATAAAAAGTTTTAATGTGGGATGAACAGAAATTTATATGCTTTGATACCAAAATTGATATGAAACTTGGTGGAAAGGTAAGTTAAGGAACAACAAAAATAGTTCGATAACTAGAGGTTCAAGAAGTCTTCACCTAATGTTTCCCAACACTTTACTTCCAACAAATCAATCCCTTCTTGAATCTCTCACCCTAACATATTCCATAGCTAGAATGCACACAAACACAAATTTTTATTTATCATATAACTCTTCCAAGGTTCAAGTGCGATCTATTTTAAAGTGGGTTAATCTCATCCTAAAACAAAGCTAAAATATGTGGGACAAAACAAACGTACTAATAAGAAAATAAATAAATAAAAGAATTGGATTCTACTCAGACAAGACTAATCCCATCCTTTCAAAATACGAGGGATAAAACAAACCCACTAATAAAAAAATAAATAAATAAAAAGATTTGATTAACTCAAACTCATAACAAAATTTCTAAATAATAAAATAAAATATAATAAATATAATATGCACCAACCCATCCATCTAAAAAATCAAGAAGCACGATCTAATTTGGGTCATCGATCATTAAGATGTCCCCATCAATTCTCTCTGAAGGGTAAGAACTCGACCCCATAAAATAAAGGGCAACTCTACTAATGTATACTATCATATGATCCAAACGGCTATAAATCAACTTTGCTCATGTGTACCTCCATAGGATCTAATTAGTCTATACATCAAATGATCAAATATCATGTGTAGCTCCATATGTTTTAATAAATCAGCATGCCCAAATGAACAAATAAATCTCATACATATCAATATGGGATGTAGCCAATCTATATCTCCGAAATAAAAACAAGCTACATGTGATAATTCCTCCATCAATATCTCCAAATCATCTTAAAAAAATATTACATACATATCTCCACCAAACCAAATATTACCAATAACCTTATTTCAAATAAAAATTGCCTAATTATCAAGAATTATTTGAAAAAATTGTGGCTAATGGTCACTCAGGTATAGGTTCACACAAATAAAAATATAAAAGGATAAACCTCAATAACTACAGGTCCTAAGAACAACTAAACAAAATATCACTAGTAATTTCATGTCAAATAAAAATTACTTAATCATCAAGAATTATTTGATTTGTGATTTATTTAAAATAAATTTTGCTAATGGACACTCAGACGCAAGTTCACTCAAATAGAAATATGAAAAACTAAGCATCAATAGATATTACTATTGGTCCTAAAAACTACTAAATCTGAAATAATAAAAGTACAACACATCTCAAAATTTAGAGCTAACTACAAAGATCAACTGATTAACTCAATGTCATTTAAACATTAAAGTAGTCTTCTTCACTAAATAGATTGTCACTTGCATTATCACATAACTATTTTCAAAATATTTTGGCATATGAAGTAACTTTTCAATTAAATTCATCAATCTCTATAAGCAATGAATGTAAATGAGAGTAGATGTAGGATTGACTCAAAACAACTCTCATACGCAATAAAGAAAACTGAAAAAAACTAAATGCATGTAGAATTGCTAAAAAAAAACCTAAGATCTGCTTACTCAACCTCATCATAAATGTGTAGATAATAGGTTAAAGTGACAATCAATATGATCTCTAACAACTTCCATAATCTTCTACAAAAGTAATGGATGAACCTGATAGACCAACTTTTGGTTATCCCAATAAAGACTCGATCATGAATTGAGCTAGTTCCTAACTTTTTCAGATTCTAAAATAACTAAATACATATAGACTCACTAAACAAAAGCATAAGATCTCTATATTAGCTCAATCCAATTAGAGATATGTGGGTAGTACGTTAAAAGTGACAATTGAAGTGGTTTCTAGCAGGTTCCACAATATTCTACAAAAGTAACTAATGAATCTGTCAAATCAACCTTTGGTTATCCCTACAAAGACAATCATGAATCAAGAAGGTTCCAAACTTCTAACTTTTCCTTATTAACTCTCTCTCATATGAGTGTGTCTTATAATAACACGTTTAAAGAAACCACTTTTCTCTACAAACTATATATAAATATGCCTAAAAAATCTGATATAATATAAACATCTATACACTAAGTCTATTATCATTTTCATCAATTAATAGAGCATGTAATAAATCATTCTCAAAATTCAATTGCGGGTGACTCCATACAAGATATAATCTCATCTTTATAATTAAAAATTTCAATCAACTCACTTTGGCCTATGATAAATTTATGATGTTTATCTCGATATTTTCTTCAATTTCATCCTCATATTTTACATACTCTTATTAATTTAGCATCAGCAATATAAATTGAGATAGGTAAATAATATGTCCTCTATTCTTCAAAAATCATAAAGACTTAGCAAGATAACCCAACATGAGTATCTACTACCCTATCAAGATCCTCAAAAACGGTGGATCAACAGTTGAAACATGTGTGGTACTAAGTCTAACTAGAGTAAACTTATGACTCATAATACAATTATCTTAAATTACTAACAATAGTAGGTGTCAATCCCTACCCTCAAATGATCAAGTCTTGTGTGAAGCTTAATGTGATACAATCAATGAGCATCTCCAAATAACCATGCCAATCTCATATGTACACTGTGGGATGAAGTTGTTGACGTGGGATATAGGAGGTCCCAAAAAGAGAGACAAATGAGTAGAGTCCCAAGAGACGGCGGCACGCAGTAAGCTGAACCTGATGATTAAGGCCTAGATGAGAGAATACATATCCAGAAGAGCACATAGAGATTTAAGGTGGTTCAGGGAGGAGATCCCCTACGTCCACCGGGTCAGCCTTGATTTTGACGGACTTCCTGGGGAGGAATAGGGTATCTAGGAGGCTGAGAAGAGCCAGACGATAGAACGGAAGGCGCGACTGGCGGGAGAGGAGCAAGAGCTGCTGCGACCGGTGGGAGAGGTGCAGGCGCCGCAACGACAGGCGGAAGAGGATCACGGGCCGCCGCATCCGGTGGGAGAGGTACAGGCGGCAGGACGGCAGCGCAAACTGGCTAAGTCTTCCTGAGGATCACTGCCTGCTGTGCTGTAAGGCCAGTAACCAGATCGGTGAGATTCGCCAGCATCCCCTGTAACTCTGTAATACGGGTCGCCAGCATCCCCTGTAACTCTGTAATACGGGTATCTCTGGAAGAAGAAGTAGATTCGGCGTGACGCCGGGATGTTGAAGCGGAGACTTCGTCACCTGGTGCCCTGACAGAAGGTTCACCTGCTTGTGCGCTGCGGGCAGCTAAATTGGTTCTGCGTGTCCTAGCCATCATCTTCTCGATTACTCAATTGAAGCACCAGAAAATGTTGACATGGGATACAGAGGGTCAGAAAAGAGAGATAAATGAGGAGAGTACCAAGAGACGGCAGCACGCAGTAAGCTGAGCCTGATGATTAAGGCCTAGATGAGAGAATAAACATCCAGAAGAGCACACAGAGATTTAAGGTGGTTCAGGGAGGAGATCCCCTACGTCCACCGAGTCAGCCTGAAATATTCCACTATATCTCAAGAAAGAGAGCCGCTTGGGCTTAGTACAAGAGTAGAAAAGGAAAAATACAGTGGATCCAGCTCTCTTCCTCTTCCTCCCCTTTTTCCAGAAGCCTGTGCAAGGGCATTTATAGGCGAGAAGTGGTGGAGCTCTGTCCGGACTTTTCAGAGGAAAGATAATGTAAACAAATGTTGAGCCTGCGCTCGCAGTCCCACCGTTGTCGGCCACCGGGGAAGCCAGGAGTAGTGGAAGGAGAGCTTGACCTCTCGATCTTGGCAATTCTTCTGGGGGTCCGCAACGAGTGAAGCAGGTGGACCCTTGATTCGCGTGCCAGGAAGAAGTATGTTGTGTTGGGAATGGTGCAGTCGCAGCATGCCGACAGCGACAGATGCACCTGGGAGACATCGTCACCGGTGTTGCTGGGATGATCTAGAATCGTCGTGGACGCTGTGTGACCGAACCGTCGTGGCCGAGGTTTAGCCTAACTCTCGTGGCCGAGGTTTGAGGCCCTCAAGAATAATAATAATGGTTATAAACAAAAGGTTAGTGCCACATTGGCGCCACGTGTATGACTGAGATGCAGCGCTGGAACCACGCATTAATAGCAGTAAATCTATAACTCAAAAAGATGAAGGCTATGTATGATGATTTTTTTATCAATATCTCCAAATTAGTTGAAAAAAGATCTACATCTCTATTAAACCAAGAATTATTGATATATTGATTTCAAATAGAAATTATGTAATTATAAAGAATTATTTGCTTTGCCTTCACTTGAAGTAGATTTGGCTACTGCACACTTAAAGTGTATGTTTATTTCAATAAAAATTAAAAATACTAAACCCACTAAGCATTACCACCGGTCCAACAAATCACCAAAACTGAAATAACAAAAGTATGACAAATCTCAAAATCAAATGATAAATAAAAATCAAACCAATCTGTCTAATCTCCTTAAATAAGACTTCACCAGTTTGACATTTACTTAAACTACAAACCAATCTTTGGTCATCCTAATGAAGGCCCAATCATGTTTGCACCTAATGCGCACTCCGTACTTCTTTTCCATTGTCATCTTCTTCTTGTCGTGCTTTTACTCGTAAAATCTCACAAAGATGAGTGGTTATCACAAGTAGCAGGTTTAAAGACATCATTATTCTCATAGGTTAAATAGAAATATGTCAAATCAAAACTAACACAACAATATCAGCAAGATCATACCAGAAATTATCTCAATATACTCTATGTCCTTAACATTTAGATTGTCATGCTGCTTAATAACATAAACATCATCTATAAAAATAAGATTCTTATCATCAAGAAACGGAGCATGTAATAAATCATTATCCAAATTCTCAATTAAGGGTGACTAAAAAAAGATAATGTCATCCCTACAATTACATAACAATTTTAATTATCTGAGTTGGCCCAATGATCTTTTTCTTAAGACATTTTGTCTTTATGATATTTTCTTCAATATTTTCTTCAACTGCATCTTCATACTTTCATATTATTACCCCACTTTGGAATCTACAATTCAATGAGATAGGTCAAGAATGTGTATCCGTTTCTTAAAAAATAATAGAAACCTTATTGAGACATTCAACCTTGTCCTCTCCTAAGAGACATGGACCAACAAAGCGAACATGAGTATCCGTAGGCCGCAATATCTATCGAGTTTTTCTTAAGAAGCAGTGGATCAACAGCAGGGACATGTGCAATAATAACTCACAATAGTAGACTTACAACTAGTAGCAATCCGACTATCTCAACTCTCGAGAAATTGAAACCTTAACAATCTTTACGCTCGCTCAAATGTAAGACAATCAAAATAAATAATGGGAACATACTTTTTCTTGAAAATTCCCGTAAATTCATCCCAACAAACCAACTTGTTAAGATCTTCCAAGGCTGCGACGATCCTCAAGATCATTAATATGCAGCCTAACCAAACCAAGAAGTATTAGTTTCACGAATTGAACATTGTCCAATTCAATTAAATCACAATGCCTAAAACAACAACCAAGTATAGCTTCTCATTCATCATCCAATTTAGAATCCAAATTACCCAAAAAGTGAGGTGTTCAATCACCCAAGTATAATGATAACCTCTGATTTCTTCTACCATTGAAACAAACAGACAGTGTTTTATTGCAGCATCATAGATCTCACTACTGACGTGCACCAATGTAATAAGTATATGAACAATTATATCTTACGTGATCAAAACTGCTGGACATGTAGAATTCTATAATGATAAATAAAAGACAGAAATGAACCCAATAAGACTTAAATGAAATATTGAAATACAATAGTCTAATCTAATTTAAGATAAAATGATGCAAAAAATGATGTGGGACGAACACAAATTAATATGCACTGGTTCCAAATTTAATATGAAACTTCACTGGAAAGGCATAGTCAAAGAATGGTGTAAATAAGTGCATTAGGGCTTGAAGGATTCCCATCCAAGATTCTCCCAACTTTCTCTTTTGGGACATCGATCCCTTGCAGAATCTCTCATTCTAAACCATTCCACAATTAGATAACAAAATTTTATTCATCATAAAGATTTACAATCTTCAAGTACAATATCTATTTAAAGAAGGTAAATGCCATCCTAAACTAAAGGTAATATGTGAAAAACTAAACAAACAAATAATAAATAAACATAAATAAAAAAAAAGATATAACTAATTTAAACCTATAATAAATTTTATAAATAATAAAATAAAACAAAATAAATGCAATCCACATCAATCGTATCAATCCATTGCAATAAAAGAGAGTGGCCTAATCTAAGCCATCGATCAGCAATATATCCCTGACATTCTTTGTGTATAAGGCTTATATGTACTCCAACAATTCAACTTGAAAAATAAAAACTGTTCTTGTAAAAACAAAATATCATTTCAAATACAGGCAGTATAATATAGCCATTGTATTATACATCGACTTTCAATTTGTTCAACTTGAGGCCCTTTCAGACCATAAACCCCACAAGGGTACCTTAAAAGAAAAGGACGAAAATATCAGATTAGATTCCACAGCCCATTGCTGGGATTCATGATTCATGCATTCTTATCCTTACAAACCTTTCATTATTCAGCCAAAACAGTACCAAGTGTAATTCTCAAAAAACTTAAAATTACAATCTTTTAGATGAGTGAACATTCCCTTCCAATGAACCTTGATAAAGCATTGCATATCATGAGACTTCATCAGTAGTCAGACTTCATCAATCGCAAACATTATAAATATTTAAAATAAAACTTCATCAAAATATTACTCAGTTCATTAAGCAATATCCTACTATCTTACTCGAATGAATGATCGAGCAAAGGGATTTTTAAACTCAGTGTCATCAAGCTTGCGAACCTGACAAAATAAATCAAAATGAAAGATTATGACAAATTGAAAGACTGACAAAATTTCAATGGAACGCCAAAAGGTCAAGCAAAAACCACTTACAGCATACTTCATGTCATCATAGTTAGTATAGTCAACAAGACCCATAGCTCCTGAAAATAAGAGAGAAATTTCAGTTTCAACCTGTGATTAAATATGTTTAAAAACAATAAAACAGATTGTGCAGCTCATCCTACGCAAGTAACAATAAACAATGTAATCCTTCCATAATATCGAGCTCAATAAAGGCCATATGGAAATTCCAATTTTCTGTAATTTCAAAGAGTTCAATTATGTTGATTGAAGTAATTTGTAAGAAGCCAATCATAATAACCTAATTATGGTAATTCAAATTCCAGAAGAAGTCTTTTCCTGAAGTGTTAAATAGCGGACAAAAAATGCAACATCCTGATACGAGAAAAGCACTATTCATTGTCTAATGACCATGCAAAGTAGCAATAAAAGAAAAGAATTTCGCATCAAATCCAAAGCTGGTTCCAAAGACATGACGATCCAAATGATACTAGAAAAGCTATCTACGTCAACTAATCAATAGTAGCACAACTAATTAAGATTCTGTGAAGTCCAACAGAAAAAAGAAACAACTAAATAAGGGATCATCCAATCAAACAATCACCATTATTCACAGAAATTACAAAACAAACAGGACCAGATAATATTATAAACTAGAATAAATCAACAAGACAGCCTTAACAAGAAATAAGAAATTCGAAGGAACATTACAACTAAGGTACCTATTAATAAAAAAATCAAGCAATCGTCTTTCACAAATGATTATGAGAATCAGAAATAGTAGGTAACATAGAAAACAAAACAGAGCGAAGTGCAAGTTAAACCTGAAAGGCCAAATACTTTGACATTAGAAGTAAAATCTAACAATGAACTGTACCAGCTTCTTCAGTATTTAGTTTAATACTTTCATCCCATTGAAATATGGCACCTCTAGAGCAGTACATACCATCACCATCTCGGAAGACTTGGGCAAAACAAACATCCCCAGCTTTTCTCATATGATCCTGAATATAGGATTAGAAATATAGCATCTTCAAGAGAACAAATAGCGTCCAAATATTATCAATTTATTTGAAAATGTCCAGACCTTCAAATCTTGCCATGAAGCTGAAGAAGGTAGTCCACGAATCACAACTAAATATAAAGTTAATATGCATTATGATTTATTAGAAGTCAATAATAAGTATAGGCTTAAGATGGCCAAACTTAACAATGAAAATATTAGAGTTGCATATGGATTAAAACCAATTCTAAACCACTACAACACAAACCTCGGTATTCAGAACGGTGTGAGACCCCAAACTTGCTAGCTCCTCCACCACCATAACGACTGCTTCGACCACCAGAAGAACCTCTGCCACCATGGGCTAGCTCAACCTGTAGAGTAAAAAATAAATTAAAACTAGAACCAACTGAGTTTAGGATCACAAACATAAAATACATTTAGATTTACCCTCAAGTGGTAACCATCAAAATTATAACCATCACGACCACGGATTGCATCCTCAGCATCTCGAGAACTTTCGAACTAGAGAATGATGGAAATAGATTTGAAGCAGAAAAATTCAAAAAAAATCTGGGTGAAAGTTCTGATGAGACGGTATAAGCATATACCTCTACAAAACAATAACCAGGTGGTCGAGGTGGGTTTTTCAATTCAACTTCTACTATGCGACCATACTGCATCCAACGCATCAACAGTAAGAAAGCAAGCACTTTTACAAACAGAACAAAAGCGAATTTTTGCAAATTTAATAAGCCACAATGACCTCATTGAACTCTAAAACATGAAATGGATAGTATGCCTTTTCATTTTACAAGTTAAATTAATACATGGTGCAACATCATGGCTTCATTTAGAATGGGAGCACTTATTATTTATGTATAGATGGGATAGATATCAATCTAGTATTTTATGCTTTTCACATATACTTATAATGTGAGCACTTATTATTGTAGGGATAGATGAGACAGACAAAATATCTATAATATGAATGCATATTCTTTTATGTATAAATGAGATATAGATCAATCAAGCATTCTATGCTTTTCACATATTAGTTAATCTCAAAATTTATCCACAATAGCATAAGGTAATTCACTACCAAGAGAACCCAAAGTATCAATATAAAGTTCTAATCATAGAAGTGATATGAATCACAGTTACATGCACAGAGTATCATCCTTCAAACTAAAATTACAGGTTAGATTCACAAAAAAAGGTATAAATAGAAAAAACTAAGAGAAGTGAAACAAAAGCCTAAAACACATAACAACATGATTATGTAAGTTCATTATCAAAAGCTTATTTTATTATAGAGTTTACCATGAGGTATGACAATACAGCTAGAAAGGTATTTCAACATTATCAACTGTTGTTAATTTAACAATTTATAAAAGTATAAAGTTTGTTACATAATAAAACAATAATATAGAGCTGGTGCTTGAATCTTTGATACTGTTGATCCTACAATACTCAACATTTCAACTGATTATGAATAGCAAATGCTCTATAATACAAACTTACTCATTTTCCCTCGGAAGAAAAGGAGCATCATGAATTCAGTTCCAGTGATAACAATATGACTCGGCCACTATAACATACAAGCCATTGGAGCTAAATTGTTAAAATAGAACACAAGGCCAAGCAACCATGCCTACATAAACAACTTTTAACATTTGCTATGACACATAACAATATAACATAATAACTACCAGCTTGGCAATCATTTAACATAATATTTCTTTCACAATTACAAGAACTGACAGATATTCCATAAGAAAATGAATCATTTTATTTATCTCCACAACTTATAATTTGTATGATTTTTCTAATAAGTTGGTGAACATAAAGGCAAGAATGAGATAAACCATTATAGGAACCTCAAAAAAAAACTGAATTACATACTCAACATTAGTAACGTGTTGCATGAGTAGTAACCAATATTAACCTTGTGGAACAAATCTTCAATTTCCCATTGCCGTACATCTAAAGGAAGATTGCCCACATATATAGTACGACCAGCACGACCAGTCATGTCTGACAGTATATTATATGACCTGTCATGCAGAAAAATGCTTAAAACAGTACAAATCTGGATTCAAAATAAGGCAATCCTCTAGTGAATGAAATTTTTTCCTAAAAGATTATGAACATGACTGTTAAGAGTGTATACGAATCAAAACTACGAGGCAAACCAAGAGAGCAATCCACGGTGTATATGCTCCACAAGCTCCAATGATGCCTTTCTTCCATAAGACTCCCAATTATACATTATTCCATTAAAACATTGACCCATTCATCCTCTATCAATTTGTAGAGAACAGCTCCACTCCTCTCTGTATGACAGAATCAGCTCTATCAAAAAAGACCTACATCTCCACAATGAATTCTCACCCTCCTCTAAAGCCCTAGGACCAGCTGCAAAGCTCCTACTTGTCCAAGCAGCATTCATCTATCATGAAGAAAGCATCTGTTTTAGGATGCAGTAAGGTTGCCAAAACGTGTATGTAGACACCTTAAATAGGTTCTTTGCAATGTAATTCATGAAAAATAACCTGGGTAGTATGCAACATTAAATACTGGAAAAAAAATCTTAGAATCATTAGTACACCTTTCTGTATGATTATAAGACCTGCCTACCTCTTGATGGGGATCAAAAATGACCAAATAGCACAAAGTAAAACCAATACCATGCTGATAATATTAAGAAAAATCAATAATCATAATTCATGCAAAAACACAGAATTATGGACGTGTCCTTCATAATCATGGATCTTGAACTAATTTTCAATATGGTTTTAACTTAATACTCAGACTTGTGCATAAGAAAAGGAGACTTGGAATGATTTTCAGTAATCTGACTCCCCATACACTAAGAATCACAGTACACATGGTATCCACCCTTTCATATATTGAAAAACCATCCACATTTCAAGTTAATTTGCCCATAATCCCCTTCCACAATGGGGTAAGAAACGCCAGCACAAGCATGCATGAGCTTTTTACCCCACCAGTAATTAACAACACTTTGTCATCCAAACACACAAAAAAAAGAAAAAACACTTCACGATTGATATGAACCTTGGGAGAACCATACCCCAAAAGCTAGCTTATGGGAGTGGAGAGCCTAAAGTTCATATAAACCTCACATTAGAATCTCATACTTCCAATGTGGGACTCAAGTCTCATACCTTGCAATTAGATCGTAACAATCCACCATGCTCCGCACTTTCTAGCCCGGGCGAACACTGCAATACCAGCGTCATCATCGGCGCCGCTCGATTGCAACTATGGCTCTGATACCAATTGATATGAACCTTGGGAGAACCACATCCCAAAAACTAGCTCATTGGGGTGAAGAGCCCAAAGTACATATAAACCCCACATTAGAATCTCATACTTCCAACGTGGACTCAAGTCCCATACCTTACAATTGGATCTTAACAATGATCAATTACATAACTGAAAGAACCAAACAAAAAATACTTCGGATTTAAGTAAAGGAGCAATATGTAAACATGAACCTCGGAAAAAACAAAAAAAACAAGTTGAGAAGGTCGCATTTTTAAAACTTGAGGGAAAAGCCTTCCACCACAAAGAAAAACGCCAGATCGGAAGCCTAAACAACTTGGATCTTCACTGAAACAACGTGAAGAAACCAAGGCCAGTGAATATAGTGCCCTCGAATAGCTGCATCCGTTAGGATTTGATAAGACCTCTGACTCATCCTCGTAAAACCTAGAAAATCCAGCAAAGCGCCGCACAAAACTGGCCGATAAAAGAAGCAGGTTCACCATAGGAGCTAGATTGCTCCTCGTATTGGCATCCGCATAGACCGCCCATTATCGAAACCTGAAAAATCTACGGATGAGGGTTCGATTACACGAATGCGTACCGGAGAGACGAGAACCAGAAAGATGACGTTCTTCTTCTTCGCTTCCGACGCCAAGACCTCGGCAGGTGGAGCTACTAGGGTTTCCAATGCGACTACAGTCGACGAAGATCCGAAGCTTCAGACTTCGAAGATGTCCTCCTTTTGAATGCTATTGTTAGAGGCCATCTTGGCCTATGATTAAAATAGCTTTTAATTATTTTATTAAATAATTTTTTTATTTTTTATTATTAATACATAAATTTTAATATAAAAAAATTATTTTATATAATATATATTTTTTATTATTATTTTTTAATAAAATAATAGGAGGCCATTTTGGTTATGACTTGACCTCCAACTAAACAGGACTATAAATTAAGCACCGAATCTCTTTGAGTCTGTTTGATTGACTGTTTCGAGAAGTTTCAAGCAGAAAGAAGTTGATTTAATAAAATTATTTAAAGCTTTATTTAGCTATTGTATAAAAAAATATTGTACTGTATAGCAGTATTAAAAAGTGTTATTGAATTAAACTATTTTATATGTTTGACAAACTGCTGTTAAAAGCTGTCATCAAAAGCAGAATTGTTTGATTAAACTGCTGTGCTATCTAACATATTTTTATTTTTGACTAAATTAGATATTTAATTTAAGTACTTTACATTACATATATTCTATAAATATATAATAATTAATTTATTCTATTAAATAATTAAATTTATGTTCCATTAATTTTATAATATATATATTATATTATTTTTATAGTTTATTTGAATATTAATTGTAAATTTTTTAAATAAATAAAATTTATTTTATATATTTTAATTATATTTGCTATGAGTTAAATTTTATTCTATTATTTTTTTTACAAAAAATTAAATCAACTATTAAGTATATGTCAAAAATATGAAAAATCATATACACTAATAATACTTTTTTTAAAATTTTTATCACCAAGCTTTACTTTAGGCTTATTTTGGCTTTTATAGTTCAAAATTAAGGATTAAAAAGAATGATAAGGCATTTCTATCCATAAATAATTAGAGCAAAATTACTGTTTCAAAAAGCTATCCATCACATGCTCTTAGAAAAAGAGAAAGTGTGTAGAAAAAGGTAGGCAGACCTCCCCCTCTGCCTCGAAGCAAGTGCATGCAAAGGGAGGAGAGAGGGGGGGGACAAAGGGAGGAGACCCGCCCTCCCTTCGACTGCTCCCCGATGAGAATAGGCAAGTGAGTGATAGGAAGAAAGGGGTAAATTTAAAATTTTAATAACAAAATATTCTTTAAATATTAAAATAATTATTAATTTGAACCCTTTTATATAATAATTTTAATTTTTAGATATTTTTACTGTTTAGATTTATATGAATTTAAGTTATCCTAGTTTTTAAATTAATTAAGTATATTATCTAGTTCCAAGTAATATTTAGATAGGTTTTTCGATATTAATAAAAGAATTCAATGAAATATATTTTCTCTAATTATTGAATTAATTTGACTAATTTAAAGGACAATTAATATTTTAGATGAAGATAAAATTTAATTAATTTATCAATTAAAGAAAATATTTTTTATTAAGTATTTTAATTAATATTGAATAGTAGCATTTTTGCAACTATTCATTATATTAACGATAAATTCAAGTCAAATACAAGCATTTAGAGAATAAGTAATTGATAATAAGTTATTTTAGCTAAATACTATCAATTATATGAGTATTCACTTATTTTTGACTTTAATCTTATTTATATTAAGGCATTTTAACATAATACTTAAATTAAGAAATAAATATTTCATATATCGATATATTTTAGCTAAAAGCAAATATTTAGCGATCTATTAGAGACATATGATCAAATTTTAATGTAATGCTGACATTTTTTGATAGTATATCCATATATTTTAACTAATTAGGCATTTTTAGATATTGGTTTGTGACATGTCAATATTTTTGAATTAAGTATATTTTTACAACTATTTTTTTCATTAACGTTAAAGTTAATTTGAATGCAAATATTTAGAAAATAATTCACTGCATTTTTAACAAAATATTTGCAATTACATGAGTATTCTATTATTTTTTAATACATTTGAAGAGAATACAAGCAATTTTAACTTTGATCTTGCCTATATCATGGTATTTTAACATAATATTGAGATTAAAAAACTAATATTTTATATATCGATATATTTTAGTCGAAAGCAAATATTTATCGATTCATTAGAGACATATGATTGAATTTTAATATAATACCGGCATTTTTTGATAGTACATCGATTTATTTTAATCTATTTGGCAATTTAAGAGACTTAATTTGGAGCATATCAACTTCATTGCATAATAAATCATCTTAACGGAATAATATATATCGATGTTAATATTGAATTCAAGCGGAATACAAGCATTTAGAGAGCGATTCATTGCATAATAAGTCATTTTAATTGAATAAAAGCAATTATACGAGTATTCAATTATTTTTTATTAGATTTGAAGAGAATGATTGCAACTTGAATTTGATCTTGTACATATTAAGACATTGCAATATAATGCTCCGATTAAACAACTAATATTTGATATATCGATGTATTTTAGCCGAAAGTAGATATTTGGCGATCTATTAGGGACGTATGATTGAGTTTTATTATAATACCGATAATTACATATCTTTTTGATAATATATCGATCTATTTTAACATATTATGCACTTTAAAAGACTGATTTACAATATATCGATGTGTTTGAATTGAACAGTGATGTTTTTACGACTATTTATTGTTAACATTGAATTCAAGCAGAATACAAGCATTTGAATAGCGATTCATTGTATAATAAATCATTTTAACAGAATACTTGTAATTACACGAGTATTCAATTATTTTTTATTGTATTTGAAGAGAATTAAAGTAATTTGACTTTAATCTTATCTATATCAAGGCATTTTAACATAATAGTTGGATTAAACAACTAATATTTATTATATCGACGTATTTTCGTCAAAAACAGATATTTTGGTGATCTATTAGGGTCATATATTTCAGTTTGAATGTAATACCGGCAATTTCTCATTTTTTTTGCGGCATATCGATTGATTTTAAATTATTGGCAATTTTTTATTATATGAGTATTTTATTTTTTTAACGTAGATGAAGAGAATACATGTAATTTGACTTTGATCTTATCTATATCAAGGTATTTTTACATAATACTCAGATTAAAAAACTAATATTTTATATATCGATGTATTTTAGCGAAAAACAGATATTTATCGATCTATTAGACATATGATTGAATTTCAATATAATACTGACATTTGTTTATATTATATCAATTTATTTTAACCAATCAGGCACTTTAAGAGACTGATTTATAACATATCAATATGTTTGAATTGAATAACAATATTTTTACGACTATTCATAGCGTTAACATTGAATTCAAGCAAAATACAAGTATTTAGAGAGCTATTCGTTGCAAAATAACTCATTTTAACTGAATACTAGCGATTAAACGAGTATTCAATCATTTTTAAATGTATTTAAAGAGAATATAAGCAATTTGATTTTGATTTTGTTTATATTAAAGCATTTCAACGTAATACTTTGATTAAAAAACTAATATTTGCTATATCTATGTATTGTAGCCGAAAGCAGATATTTGGCGATCTATTAGGGACATATGATTTAGTTTTATTATAATACCGATAATTACACATCTTTTTGTCAGTATATCGATCTATTTTAATTTGTTTAGCAATTTAAGAGATTAATTTGCAACATATCAACATGTTCGAATTGAATAGTGATGTTTTTATGACTATTCATTGCATTAACATCAAATTTAAGTGGAATACCAGCATTTAGAGAGCATTCATTGCATAATAAGTTATTTCAACTAAATACTAATAATTATACGTGTATTCAATTATTTTTTATTATATTTGAAAAGAATTCAATCAATTTGACTTTGATTATGTCGATATCAAGGCATTTCAACATAATAGTTTGAATAAACAATTAATATTTGTTATATCAACGTATTTTAGTCTAAAACACATATTTGGTAATCTATTAGGGTCATATGTTTGAGTTTTAATGCAATACCGATAATTTCTCTTCGTTTTGGCAGTATATCAATCTATTTTAACTTATTAAGCATCTTTAGAGACTGATTTATGATATATCATTGTATTTGAATTGAATAGTGACGTTTTAGAATAATTCATTGCATTAATCTTGAATTCAAGTAAAATACAAGTATTTATAGAACTATTCATTGTATAACAAGTAATTTTAGTGAATAGTAATAATTATACAAGTAATTAACCAATTTTAATTGTATTTGAAGAGAATACAAGTAATTTGACTTTGATCTTATCTATATTAAGGCATTTTAACATAATACTCTGATTAAATAACTAATATTTATTATATCAATATATTTCAACTGAAAGCCAATATTTAGCGATCTATTCGGGATATATGATTGATTTTTAATATAATACCGATAATTATACATTTTTTTGATACTATATCGATCTATTTTAACTTATTAGACATTTTTGGAGACTGATTTGTGACATGTAAATATTTTTGAATTAAATATTTATGTTTTTACATCTATCTTTTGCAATAATGTTGAATTTAAATCAAATATATGTATTTAGAAAATGATTCATTGCATAACGAGTTGTTTCAACTAAATACTAGCAATTATACGAGTATTAAATTACTTTTTATTATATTTGAAGAGAGTACAAGTAATTTAACTTTGATTTTATCCATGTCAAGCTATTTTAGCAAAATACTCAGAATAAAAAATTAATATTTTGAATATCGATGTATTTTAACTGAAAGCAGATATTTATCGATCTCTCAGAAACATATAATTGAATTTTAATATAATACTGGTATTTTATGAGAGTATATCGATTTATTTTAACCTATTAGGCACTTTAAGAGACTGATTTATAACATATCAATGTGTTTGAACTGAACAAGGATGTTTTTTTTTTTTTTTTAACTGAACAAGGATGTTTTTACAACTATTCATAGCTTTAACCTTGAATTCAATCGGAATACAAGCATTTAGAGAGCGATTAGTTGCCAAATAAGTCATTTTAATGAATACTAGTAACTATACAAGTATTCAATTATTCTTTATTGTATTTGAAGAGAACACAAGTAATTTGAATTTGATCTTATCCATATTAATGTATTTCAACAAAATACTTCGATTAAACAACTAATATTTGCTATACTGATGTATTTTATCTATATCAAGGTATTTTAATATAATACTCTTATTAAACAACTAATATTTGCTATATCGTATATTTTAGACGAAATCAGATATTTGACGATCTATTAGGGACATATCATTGATTTTTTAATATAATACCGAGAATTACACATTTTTTTGACAGTATATCAATCTATTTTAACTTATTAGGCACTTTTAGAGACTAATTTGTGATATGTCACTATTTTTGAAATTACAGCTATGTTTTTATAATTATCTTCTGCATTAGGGTTGAATTTAAATCGAATATAAGCATTTAGAAAATAATTCATTGCATAGCAGGTTTTGTTTTGATAAAACATTGCATAAGAAGTTGTTTTAACTAAATACTCATAATTATATGAGTATTTAATTTTTTTATTCTATTTGAAGAGAATATAAGTAATTTGACTTTGATTTTCTCTATGTCAAGCTATTTTAACATAATACTTAAATTAAAACATTAATATTTTATATATCGATGTATTTTACCTGAAAGTAGATATTTATCGATCTATTAGAGACATATGATTGAATTTTAATATAATACCGATATTTTTTGATAGTATATTAATCTATTTAAACCTATTAGGCACTTTAAGGGACTGATTTGTAACATATCAATGTGTTTGATCTGAATAATGATGTTTTTACAACTATTCATAGCGTTAATCTTGAATTCAAATGGAATACAAGCATTTAGAGAGCGATTTTTTGCCGAACAAGTCATTTTAATTGAATACTAGTAATTATAGTACTATTCAATTATTTTTTATTATATTTGAAGAGAACACAAGTAATTTGAATTTGATCTTATCCATATTAATGCATTTCAACATAATACTTCGATTAAACAACTAATATTTATTATATTGATATATTTTAGCTGAAAGCAGGTCTTTGGCTATCTATTAGGGACATATAAATGAGCTTTATTATAATACCGGCAATTATACATCTTTTTTGACAGAATATCAATCTATTTTAACCTTTTAGGTACTTTAAGAGATTGATTTGTAACATATCAACGTGTTTGAATTGAACAGCGATATTTTTTCGACTATTCATTGCGTTAACGTTGAATTCAAGCTAAATATATGTATTTAGAGAGCGATTCATTGCATAGTAAGTCATTTTAACTGAATACTTGTAATTCTACGAGTATTCAATTATTGTTTATTGTATTTGAAGAGAATTTAAGCAATTTTACTTTAATCATATTTATATCAAGGCATTTTAATATAATAGTTGAATTAAACAACTAATATTTACTATATCGATGTATTTTAGTCGAAAACAGATACTTGATGATCTATTAGGTCATATGTTTGAGTTTTTAATGTAATACTGACAATTTCTCATCTTTTTTGCAGTATTCTAATTTAATTTTACATATTAGGCATTTTTGGAGAGTGATATATGACATATTATTATATTTGAATTGAATATTAATATTTTTAAAATAATTTGTTGTATTTACATTGAATTCAAGCCAAATATAAGCATTTATAGAACTATTCAATGCACAATAAGTAATTTTAATTAAATAATAATAATTATACGAGTAATTAATCAATTTTGATTATATTTCAAGAGATTATAAGTAATTTAACTTTGATCTTGTTTGTATCAAGATATTTTAACATAATATCTGATTAAATAATTAATATTTAGTATATTGATGTATTTTAGCCGAAAGTAGATCTTAGGCTATCTATTAGGGATATATGATTGAGTTTTAATATAATACCGGTAATTACACATCTTTTTGAGATTATATCGATCTATTTTAACTTATTAGAGTTTTTTAAAGACAGATTACACGTCAATTTTTTGAATTAAATAGTTATGTTTTTACAACTATCTTTTGCTTTAACGTTGAATTTTAATCAATTTAAATCGGCACTTTAAAGATCGATTTATAACATATCAACATGTTTGAATTGAACATTCATGTTTTTTTGACTATTCATTGCGTTAACGTTAAATTTAAGCAGAATACAAGTATCTAGCAAGCAATTCATTGCATAATAAGTCATTTTAACTGAATACTGACAATTATAAAAGCATTCAGTCATTTTTTATTGTATTTAAAGAGTGTATAAGCAATTTGACTTCGATCTTATCTATATCAATGCATTTTAATATAATAGTTTGATTAAACAACTAATATTTATTATATCGACATATTTTAGCCAAAAGCAGATATTTGGTGATCTATTAGGATTATATATTTGTGTTTTAATATAATATCAGTAATTTTCCATCTTTTTAGCAGTATATCGATCTATTTTAACTTATTATGTATTTTTAGAGACTAATTTATGATATATCATTTTATTTAAATTGAATAGTGATATTTTTAGAATAATTTATTGCATTAACATTGAATGCAAGCTGAATACAAGCATTTGGAGGACTATTCATTGCATAATAAGTAATGTTAACATAGTGTTAGCAATTATACGAGTATGTAATTAATTTTAATTTTATTTGAAGAGAATACAAGTAATTTGGCTTTGATCATGTCTATATCAAAACATTTTAACATAATCCCTAATTAAAAAACTAATATTTGCTATATCGATGTATTTTAGCCAAAATTTGATATTTGACGATCTATCAGGGGCATATCATTATTTTTAATAAAATACTAGCAATTATGTATTTTTTGACAGTATATCAATTTATTTTAATTTATTAGGCTTTTTTAGAAAAAATTTGTGACATGTCAATATTTTTGAAATAAATAGCTATTTTTTACAATTATCTTTTGCATTAGCATTGAATTTAAATCGAATACAATCATTTATAAAATGATTCATTGCATAACAAGTTATTTTAACTAAATACTAGCAATTATATGAGTATTTATTTTTTTTATTGTATTTGAGGAGAATACATGTAATTTGACTTTGATCTTATCTATATCAACGCATTTTAATATAATACTCAGATTAAAAAACTAATATTTTATATATCGATGTATTTTAATGGAAAACTGATATTTATCTATTTATTAGAAATTTTTTTATAGCATATCAATCTATTTTAACCTATTAGGCACTTTAAGATACTGATTTGTAACATATCAACGTGTTTGAATTGAACACCGATGCTTTTACGACTACTCATAGCATTAACATTGAATTCAAGCGAAATACAAGTATTTAGAGAGCGATTCATTGCAAAATAAGGCAATTTAACAAAATACTAGCGATTATATGTGTATTCAACCATTTTTAATTGTATTTGAAGAGAAGATAAGCAATTTAAATTTGATTTTATCCATATTAAGGTTTTTCAGCGTAATACTTCGATTAAACAATAAATATTTGCTATATCTATGTATTTTTATTGAAAGCAGATATTTGACAATCTATTAGGGACATATGATTTAGTTTTATTGTAATACTGACAATGACATCTTCTTGTCTGTATATTGATCTATTTTAATGGATTTGGCATTTTAAGAGATTAATTTGTAACATATCAATATGTTTGAATTGATGTTTTTATGACTATTTATTGCGTTAATGTCGAATTTAAGTGGAATAACATCATTTAAGAGTGATTCGTTGCATAATAAGTTATTTTAACTGAATACTAGCAATTATATGTGTATTCAATTATTTTTTATTATTTTTGAAAAGAATTCAATCAATTTGACTTTGATCTTGTCGATATTAAGGCATTTTAACATAATAGTTTTGATTAAACAACTAATATTTGTTATATCAACGTATTTTAGTCGAAAATAGATATTTAGTAATCTATTAGGGTCACATGTTTGAGTTTTAATGTAATACCGGCAATTTCTCTTCGTTTCGATAGTATATCGATCTATTTTAGCTTATTAGGCATCTTTAGACAATGATTTATGATATATCATTGTATTTTAATTAAATTGTGATATTTTTAGAATAATTCATTGCATTAACATTAAATTTAAGCCGAATACAAGCATTTATAGAACTATTTATTGCATAATAAGTAATTTTAACTAAACACTAATAATTATAAGAGTAATTAATCAATTTTGATTGTACTTGAAGAAAATACAAGCAATTTGACTTTGATGTGGTCTATATCACGGCGTTTTAACATAATACTCAGATTAAAAAACTAATACTTGATATATAGATATGTTTTAGCAAAAAACAGATATTTAGGCGATCTATTAGGGACATATGATTGAATTTTAATATAATACCAGCAATTATACATTTTTTAACACTATATTAATCTATTTTAACTTATTAGATATTTTTAGTGACTGATTTGTGATATGTCAATGTTTTTAAATTAAGTAGTTATGTTTTTACAACTATCTTTTACTTTAATGTTTAATTTAAATCAAATACAAGTATTTAGAAAATGATTCATTCTATACAAGTTGTTTTAACTATATACTAGCAATTATATATGTATTCAATCATTGTTTATTTTATTTGGAGAGAATATAAATAGTTTGAATTTGATCTTGTCAATATTAAGGCATTTCAATATAATACTCTAATAAAATAATTAATATTTGCTATATCGATGTATTTTCACCGAAAGTAGATCTTTGGCGATCTATTAGGGACATATGATTGAGTTTTATTATAATATCAGTAATTACATATTTCTTTGAGAGTATATCAATCTATTTTAACCTATTAGGCACTTTAAGAGACCGATTTGTAACATATCAATTTGTTTGAATTGAACATTGATGTTTTTATGACTATTCATTCAGTTAACATTAAATTTAAGTAGAATACAAATATCTAGAGAGTAATTCATTATATAATAAGTCATTTTAACTAAATATTAGTAATTATACAAGCATTCAATCATTTTCGATTGTATTTAAAGAGAATATAAGTAATTTGACTTTGATCATGTCTATATCAATACATTTTAATATAATAGTTTGATTAAACAACTAACATTTGTTAGGCACTTTAAGAGTGATTCATTGCTTTGACATTGAATTACGCATTTGTTTGATTAAAATGCCTTGATAAAAATAAGATCAAAATCAAATTACTTGTATTTTCTTCAAACTATTTATTATAATACTGGCAATTATGCATTTGTTTGACAGTATATTAATCTATTTTAACTTATTAGACATTTTTAGAGACCGATTTGTGACATGTCAATGTTTTTGAATTAAATATTTATGTTTTTACAACTATCTTTCGCTTTAACGTTGAATTTAAATCAAATACAAGTATTTAGAAAATGATTCATAGAATAACAAGTTGTTTTAACTAAATATTAGTAATTATATGAGTATTCAATTATTTGTTATTGTATTTGAGGAGAATACAAGCAATTTGAATTTGATATTATCTATATTAAGGCATTTCAACATAATACTCCAATTAAACAACTAATATTTAGTATATCGATGTATTTTAGCAAAAAAACAGATCTTTGGCAATATATTAGGGACATATTTTATTATAATATCGATAATTACATATCTTTTTGATAGTATATTGATATATTTTAACCTATTACGCACTTTAAGAGACTGATTTGTAACATATCAATGTTTCTGAATTGAACAACGAACTTTTTACGACTATTCTTAGCGTTAACACTGAATTCAAGCGGAGTACAAGCATTTATAGAGCGATTCGTTGCAAAATAAGTCATTTTAATTGAATACTAGCGATTATCTGAGTATTCAATCATTTTTAATTGTATTTGAAGAAAAGATAAGCAATTTTAATTTGATTTTTGTCCATATTAAGGTATTTCAACGTAATATTTCGATTAAACAACAAATATTTGCTATATCTATGTATTTTAGCTGAAAGCAGATATTTGGCGACCTATTAGGGACATATGATTGATTTTTAATATAATACCGGCAGTTACACATCTTTTATTGTATTTGACGAGAATGTAAATAGTTTGAATTTGATCTTGTCCATATTAAGGCATTTCAACATAATACTCTAATTAAATAATTAATATTTGCTATATCGATGTATTTTAGCCGAAAGTAGATCTTTGGCGATCTATTAGGGACATATGATTGAGTTTTATTATAATATCAGTAATTACAAATTTGTTTGAGAGTATATCAATTTTTTTAAACCTATTAGGCACTTTAAGGGACTGATTTGTAATATATCAACGTGTTTGAATTGAACATCGTTATTTTTACAACTATCTTTTGCTTTAACGTTGAATTTAAATCAAATACAAGCATTTAGAAAACGATTCATAGAATAACAAGTTGTTTTAACTAAATACTAGTAATTATACTAGTATTCAATTATTTTGTATTGTATTTGCGGAGAATACAAGTAATTTTAATTTGATATTATCTATATTAAGGCATTTCAACATAATACTCCAATTAAACAACTAATATTTAGTATATCGATGTATTTTAGCAAAAAACAGATCTTAGGCAATATATAAGGGACATGTTTTATTATAATATCGATAATTACATATCTTTTTGATAGTATATCGATCTATTTTAACCTACTAGGCATTTTATGAGACTGATTTGTAATATATCAACGTGTTTGAATTGAACAGCGATATTTTTACGACTATTCATAGTGTTAGCATTGCATTCAAGCGGAGTAGAAGAATTTAGAGAGCGATTCATTGTAAAATAAGTCATTCTAATTGAATACTAGCGATTATACGAGTATTCAATCATTTTTAATTGTATTTGAGGAGAAGATAAGTAATTTTAATTAGATTTTTGTCCATATTAAGGTATTTCAACGTAATACTTCGATCGAACACTTAATATTTGCTATATCTATGTATTTTAGCCTAAAGTCGATATTTGACGACCTATTAGGGACATATGATTGATTTTTAATATAATACTGGCAGTTATACATCTTTTTGACACTATTTCGATCTACTTTAACTTATTAGATATTTTTAGAGACCGATTTCTGACTTGTCAATGTTTTTGAATTAAATATTTATGTTTTTACAACTATCTTTTGCTTTAACATTGAATTTAAATCAAATACAAGCATTTAGAAAACGATTCATAGAATAACAAGTTGTTTTAACTAAATACTAGTAATTATTTTTTATAGTATTTTCGGAGAATACAAGCAATTTGAATTTGATATTATCTATATTAAGGCATTTAAACATAATACTTCAATTAAACAACTAATATTTAGTATATCGATGTATTTTAGCAAAAAACAGATCTTTGTCAATATATTAGGGACATGTTTTATTATAATATCGACAATTACATATCTTTTTTAATAGTATATCGATATATTTTAACCTATTACGCACTTTAAGAGACTGATTTGTAATATATCAACGTGTTTGAATTGAACTGTGATATTTTTACGATTATTCATAGGGTAAGCATTGAATTCAAGCGGAGTACAAGCATTTAGAGAGCGATTCGTTGCAAAATAAGTCATTCTAATTGAATACTAGCGATTATACGTGTATTCAATCATTTTTAATTGTATTTGAGGAGAAGATAAGCAATCTTAATTTGATTTTTGTCCATATTAAGGTATTTCAACGTAATACTTCGATTGAACACTTAATATTAGCTATATCTATGTATTTCAGCCTAAAGCCGATATTTGTTGACCTATTAGGGACATATTATTGATTTTTAATATAATACCGGCAGTTATACATCTTTTTGACACTACGATTTATTTTAACTTATTAGATTTTTTTAGAGACCGATTTGTGACATGTTAATGTTTTTGAATTAAATAGTTATGTTTTTACAACTATCTTTTGCTTTAACGTTGAATTTAAATCAAATATAAGCATTTAGAAAATGATTCGTAGAATAACAAGTTGTTTTAACTAAATACTAGTAATTATACGAGTATTTAATTATTTGTTGTTGTATTTACGGATAATACAAGCAATTTGAATTTGATATTATCTATATTAAGGCATTTCAACATAATACTCAAATTAAACAACTAATATTTAGTATATCGATGTATTTTAGCAAAAAACAGATCTTTGCCAATTTATAGGGGACATGTTTTATTATAATATCGACAATAACATATCTTTTTGATAGTATATCGATATATTTTAACCTATTACGCACTTTAATAGACTGATTTGTAACATATCAACGTGTTTGAAATGAACTGTGATATTTTTACGATTATTCATAGGGTTAGCATTGAATTCAAGCGGAGTACAAGCATTTAGAGAGCGATGCGTTGAAAAATAAGTCATTCTAATTGAATACTAGCGGTTATACGAGTATTCAATCATTTTTAATTGTTTTTGAGGAGAAGATAAGAAATCTTAATTTGATTTTTGTCCATATTAAGGTATTTCAACGTAATACTTCGATTGAACACTTAATATTTGCTATATCTATGTATTTTAGCATAAAGCCGATATTTGACGACCTGTTAGGGACATATGATTGATTTTTAATATAATACCGACAATTATACATCTTTTTGACACTATATCGATCTATTTTAACTTATTAGATATTTTTAGAGACCGATTTCTGACTTGTCAATATTTTTGAATTAAATATTTATGTTTTTACAACTATCGTTTGCTTTAACGTTGAATTTCAATCAAATACTTGCATTTAGAAAATGATTCATAAAATAACAAGTTTTTTTAACTAAATACTAGTAATTATACGAGTATTTAATTATTTTTTATAATATTTGCGGAGAATACAAGCAATTTGAATTTGATATTATCTATATTAAGAATTTCAACATAATACTCCAATTAAACAACTAATATTTAGTATATCGACGTATTTTAGCAAAAAACAAATCTTTGGCAATATATTAGGGACATGTTTTATTATAATATCGACAATTACATATCTTTTTGATAGTATATCGATATATTTTAACCTATTACGCACTTTAAGAAACTGATTTGTAATATATCAACGTGTTTGAATTGAACAGTGAAATTTTTACGATTATTCATAGGGTTAGCATTGAATTCAAGCGGAGTACAAGTATTTAGAGAGCGATTCGTTGCAAAATAAGTCATTCTAATTGAATACTAGCGATTATACGAGTATTCAATCATTTTTAATTGTATTTGAGGAGAAGATAAGCAATCTTAATTTGATTTTTGTCCATATTAAGGTATTTCAACGTAATACTTCGATTGAACACTTAATATTTGCTATATCTATGTATTTCAGCCTAAAGCCGATGTTTGACGACCTATTAGGGACATATTATTGATTTTTAATATAATACCGGCAGTTATACATCTTTTTGACACTATATCGATTTATTTTAACTTATTAGATATTTTTAGAGATCGATTTGTGACATGTCAATGTTTTTGAATTAAATAGTTATGTTTTTACAACTATCTTTTGCTTTAACGTTGAATTTAAATCAAATACAAGCATTTAGAAAACGATTCGTAGAATAACAAGTTGTTTTAACTAAATACTAGTAATTATACGAGTATTCAATTATTTGTTATTGTATTTACGGAGAATACAAGCAATTTGAATTTGATATTATCTATATTAAGGCATTTCAACATAATACTCTAATTAAACAACTAATATTTAGTATATCGATGTATTTTAGCCAAAAACAGATCTTTGCCAATATATTAGGGACATGTTTTATTATAATATCGACAATTACATATCTTTTTGATAGTATATCGATATATTTTAACCAATTACGCACTTTAATAGACTGATTTGTAACATATCAACGAGTTTGAAATGAACTGGGATATTTTTACGATTATTCTTAGGGTTAGCATAGAATTCAAGCGGTGTACAAGCATTTAGAGAGCGATGCGTTGCAAAATAAGTCATTCTAATTGAATACGAGCGATTATACGCGTATTCAATCATTTTTAATTGTTTTTGAGGAGAAGATGAGCAATCTTAATTTGATTTTTGTCCATATTAAGGTATTTCAACGTAACACTTAATATTTGCTATATTTATGTATTTTAGCATAAAGCTGATATTTGATGACCTATTAGGGACATATGATTGATTTTTAATATAATACCGACAATTATATATCTTTTTGACACTATATCGATCTATTTTAACTGATTAGATATTTTTAGAGACCGATTTCTGACTTGTCAATGTTTTTGAATTAAATATTTATGTTTTTACAACTATCTTTTGCTTTAACATTGAATTTCAATCAAATACAAGCATTTAGAAAAGGATTCATAGAATAACAAGTTTTTTTAACTAAATAGTAGTAATTATACGAGTATTCAATTATTTTTTATAGTATTTGCGGAGAATAAAAACAATTTGAATTTGATATTATCTATATTAAGGCATTTCAACATAATACTCCAATTAAACAACTAATATTTAGAACATCGATGTATTTTAGCAAAAAACAGATCTTTGCCAATATATTAGGGACAGGTTTTATTATAATATCGACAATTACATATCTTTTTTATAGTATATCGATATATTTTAACCTATTATGCACTTTAAGAAACTGATTTGTAATATATCAACGTGTTTGAATTGAACAGTGATATTTTTACGATTATTCATAGGGTTAGCATTGAATTCAAGCGGAGTACAAGTATTTAGAGAGCGATTCGTTGCAAAATAAGTCATTCTAATTGAATACTAGCGATTATACGAGTATTCAATCATTTTTAATTGTATTTGAGGAGAAGATAAGCAATCTTAATTTGATTTTTGTCCATATTAAGGTATTTCAACGTAATACTTCGATTGAACACTTAATATTTGCTATATCTATGTATTTTAGCATAAAGCTGATATTTGACGACCTATTAGGGACATATGATTGATTTATAAAATAATACCGACAGTTATACATCTTTTTGACACTATATCGATCTATTTTAACTTATTAGATATTTTTAGAGACCGATTTCTGACTTGTCAATGTTTTTGAATTAAATATTTATGTTTTTACAACTATCTTTAGCTTTAACGTTGAATTTCAATCAAATACAAGCATTTAGAAAAAGATTCATAGAATAACAAGTTTTTTTAACTAAATACTAGTAATTATACGAATATTCAATTATTTTTTATAGTATTTGCGGAGAATACAAGCAATTTGAATTTGATATTATCTATATTAAGGTATTTCAACATAATACTCCAATTAAACAACTAATATTTAGTATATCGATGTATTTTAGCAAAAAACAGATCTTTGCCAATATATTAGGGACATGTTTTATTATAATATCGACAATTACATATCTTTTTGATAGTATATCGATATATTTTAACCTATTACGCACTTTAAAAAACAGATTTGTAATATATCAACGTGTTTGAATTGAACAGTGATATTTTTACGATTATTCATAGGGTTAGCATTGAATTCAAGCGGAGTACAAGTATTTAGAGAGCGATTCGTTGCAAAATAAGTCATTCTAATTGAATACTTGCGATTATACGAGTATTCAATAATTTTTAATTGTATTTGAGGAGAAGATAAGCAATCTAAATTTGATTTTTGTCCATATTAAGGTATTTCAACGTAATACTTTGATTGAAGACTTAATATTTGCTATATCTATGTATTTCAGCCTAAAGACGATATTTGACGACCTATTAGAGACATATGATTGATTTTTAATATAATACCGATAGTTATACATCTTTTTGACACTATATCGATCTATTTTAACTTATTAGATATTTTTAGAGACCGATTTTTGACTTGTCAAAGTTTTTGAATTAAATATTTATGTTTTTACAACTATCTTTTGCTTTAACGTTGAATTTCAATCAAATACAACCATTTAGAAAAAGATTCATAGAATAACAAGTTTTTTTAACTAAATACAAGTAATTATACGAGTATTCAATTATTTTTTATAGTATTTGCGGAGAATACAAGCAATTTGAATTTGATATTATCTATATTAAGGCATTTCAACTTAATTCTCCAATTAAACACCTAATATTTAGTATATCGATGGATTTTAGCAAAAAACAGATCTTTGCCAATATATTAGGGACTTTTTTTATTTTAATATCGACAATTACATATCTTGTTGATAGTATATCGATATATTGTAACCTATTACGCACTTTGAGAAACTGATTTGTAATATATCACCGTGTTTGAATTGAACAGTGAAATTTTTACGATTATTCATAGGGTTAGCATTGAATTCAAGCGGAGTACAAGTATTTAGAGAGCGCTTCGTTGCAAAATAAGTCATTCTAATTGAATACTAGCGATTATACGAGTATTCAATCATTTTTAATTGTATTTGAGGAGAAGACAAGCAATCTTAATTTGATTTTTGTCCATATTAAGGTATTTCAACGTAATACTTCGATTGAACACTTAATATTTGCTATATTTATGTATTTTAGCATAAAGCCGATATTTGACGACCTATTAGGGACATATTATTGATTTTTAATATAATACCGGCAGTTATACATCTTTTTGACACTATATCGATCTATTTTAACTTATTAGATATTTTTAGAGACCGATTTATGACTTGTCAATGTTTTTGAATTAAATATTTATGTTTTTACAACTATCTTTTGCTTTAACGTTGAATTTCAATCAAATACAAGCATTTAGAAAATGATTCGTAGAATAACAAGTTGTTTTAACTAAATACTAGAAATTATACGAGTATTCAATTATTTGTTGTTGTATTTGCGGAGAATACAAGCAATTTGAATTTTATATTATCTATATTAAGGCATTTCAACATAATACTCCAATTAAACAACTAATATTTAGTATATCGATGTATTTTAGCAAAAAACAGATCTTTGCCTATATTTCGGGACATGTTTTATTATAATATTGACAATTACAAATCTTTTTGATGGTATATCGATATATTTTAACCTATTACGCACTTTAAGAAACTGATTTGTAACATATCAACGTGTTTGAATTGAACTGTGATATTTTTACAATTATTCATAGGGTTAGCATTGAATTCAAGCGGAATACAAGCATTTAGAGCGCGATTCGTTGCAAAATAAGTCATTCTAATTGAATACTAGCGATTATACGAGTATTCAATCATTTTTAATTGTATTTGAGGAGAAGATAAGCAATCTTAATTTGATTTTTGTCCATATTAAGGTATTTCAACGTAATACTTCGATTGAACACTTAATATTTGTTATATCTATGTATTTTAGCATAAAGCCGATATTTGACGACCTACTAGGGACAAATGATTGATTTTTAATATAATACCGGCAGCTATACATCTTTTTGATACTATATCGATCTATTTTAACTTATTAGATATTTTTAGAGATCGATTTCTTACTTGTCAATGTTTTTGAATTAAATATTTATGTTTTTACAACTATCTTTTGCTTTAACGTTGA
>JAEMOT010000414.1:11545-69154 GCA_019297695.1 Apostasia ramifera | reverse complement strand
TACTATAACAATCTTTGTACTCTATTCTCTTATGATTAGTAAATATTTTCTTCTCTACTCTTCGTTGTTTTTCCCTTAAGGCTTTCTATGTAAATCTCTGTGTCCATTATCTTCATTCTTCTTCTTATTCTTTTGGTTTACTTCTATGATTACGTGGTATACTTGTTGGTTACTTGAATCTTCAGTTGCATTAAGGTTCTTATTGAGCTCTCACTCTTTTGCTACTCAGCTACTAAACCATTTCCCACAAAAAATAGTACAGAGCAACATGATCGAAGGTGAGCTTCAATGGTGAACTGAAGATGAGTAGTATTTTGGTTCAGTTTTATTTGGATGGCTCCACTTTGCAGAGAGTAGAATCCCTTTGCCATGCTAGTTGAAGAATGGGGGCGAAAGGATAAAAAATACATTATCTCAGATCCATTTACAGTTTTCAAATGAAATTCTCTAGGATTACTCAAAGGAAATGAAAGTAGCGAAGTTGTGGTTCAAATAGGAGTTTTGCACATTATGAAGAGCTTGATGAACAAGGTCTTCCTCAAGTAGTGATTATACTCGGATAGACTTCCCAAAGGAGTTAGTATTAAAGCTTACTTAGATGAGTTTAAGAGTGTAGTGATTGATCTAGAAATTATTGAAATGAAACGTATAATGGTGAAGACTAACTCTTCCCTCTTCTTAGTTCATTTCTATGGTAGATGTATCCCAAGCATTATTGTCGAAGACTGTTAGATATAGATGTTGGTTCTTCAACTAAGGAACCTTATAGTGAAAATCTAGTAGCTCGAGGAAGTCAGAGAAGGTTTCAAAGAAGTGAAATAGACAGAGATCACAGTCGCAAGGACTATCATCAAAAGACTTGGTTCATGCTTTTTACTGTAGGTTGCCGATGTCTTTTTTGTCTGATGCTGCATCCACAGCCTGCTATTTGATTACTTGTTCACTTTACCCAACTTTGAAAAAGAAGGTTCCCAAGGAGTTTTGGTTTAGTGATCTTCCTGATTACGCTAATTTGAGGATTTTTAGCATTCGGCTCATGCTCACACAAAGATTTCATTTGGTTGGAGGGTTATTTTTTAGGTAAGAAAGAAAAAATGTTACTTTATAAATTTCATAAGAAATAATGTTATTTTACTATTAAGAGATGTGTGATGTAAAGTAAAGTTGATTTTAATATTTAAATTTATGTTTTTTTAAAGTTGATTTTTAATGTTAAAATTTGTGTTGGATATGAAATAAAATTGTTGAAATTTCTGATGAATTTGAAATTTTAATAAAATAATAATTTAGCTTCTTTGAGCCTTGAACCAAATGAAGCTAAAGGAAGGGAAGATGGTCTACAACCATCATCAACACCAAGCCTTAATCTCATTAGGTGGGGTTGGCTACATGACGTTATTAAATAATAATACCTCATTTAGCTTTAGATATGTAAAGTTATTTCTTATATTTTCTTTCAATGTCTAAAGGGAAGTTGGCTTGATGTTGAATAATCATTTATTTTTGATCTAGAAGAACAAGATCGAAAGGTTTTTTTATTCTAAAGCCTTGATGAATCGAAGATCATTTCAGCCAAGACGTTTTTTTCGATGAGCTAGATCCATTGGCAAATTTTTTCAACTCTTTTGAAGTTGTAATTCTAAACTGTAACATTCAGTTTTTTATTAATTCAAGTTTAATTTGTTGTTTAGTTAAATAATATTGTGTGAATTAATTAAAAAAATTGATATATTAAATTATATTATAATGATTTTTATAGTTCAATGTAACTTAAAATAGGATGTGAAATTTGTTAAAATTGAGTTGAGTTTTATATGAGAAAAATTAGATCTAAAAATAATAATTTTGGACCTATTTGTAAGGAAGTGAAATTGGGGATTAAATTGCAATTATCTCAATAATTGGGATAAGAACAGAGCATTCATTTTTATTTCTTTTGCTGGGCTTCTGGATTGCTCTCTGCCGTGGCTTGTGAGGAGGAGGAGGAGGAGGAAGAGGAGGAAGGAGAAGAAGAAGAACAAGAAGAATAAAAAGGTAAAAAAAAAAATATTATTTTATATATTTGATTTGTGTATAATAGTAATTGATTTGTTAGGTGTAAAATATAATTTCGGTAAATAGTTATAAATGAAATTATAACAAAACTCATAATATGGATCCAGTCAAAAATTATATTTGTTCAGAGAGATTTATAAAAATATGAAATATATATATATATATATATATATATATATATGAGTTAAAATTAATTAAAAGAAATAATTTTCAATTTATTTATGTTTTTGCTTTTCAGGGTATACACGTGAAAATAGGTTTTCAGACGGCCTAACTTTGAAAAAGACCTCATAGCAAGACTTCAATTTATTAGGGAGACTTTATAACTCATTCCTTAATTGGAGGCAATGCAAAAAGACCTCATAGCAAATTTTACTGCTGAATAGTGGCAGAGACGTTATAATTACCTATGGTTTTGATATCATGTTTTTTAGATTTTTTTTTTTGGGTCTTTTGTTCAGCCAATTCCCATTGTTTCAGACAAATAATATCTCTGTTTTGTTGTTTAATATTCTCTTGGTATTCATTTATTTTGTCCAATTCTTTGCTGTAATTATGGATCTTATAATTAGAAGGCATTTGTTGACCAAATAAGAAGAATTGTATCTGTTGCAGCCGTTACGCATCTTGCTTGGAGTATCTAGAGAATCTCAAGCCAAATCTTCTTCTGGATATTCATTTACATGATCATGTTGAGGCACTCTATACTCAAATCCGCCATAAAGCAATTATTCAGTATACCCATCCCTTCATTTCTGTGGATTTACAAACCATGGCAAGCGCCTTCAAGACTACCATTTCTGGGCTGGAAAAAGAACTTGAAGCTCTGATTACTGAGAACCAAATACAGGTTAGTGTCTTTTGTTATTCAATTCATACAACCTTTAGCTCTATATCCACCTAGCTTCAACTTTTTTTTTTTCCATTCATCATATACAACAGCAGTGTTGAATTTATAAGATCCACCTTACCAGCCTCTCCCCTACTTTTTCATTTATTTTTTAATTGCTTTTATTTTAAATTCAAATTTATTTATTTTAGTACATATACTTGTCTTGATAGAGTGTAACAGAAATAAAGGTTTCATGTAGTCGACCACATCTAGTGGGATAAAGGTTTTATTTGTTGTTACGTACATATACTTGTCTTGGATGTAGTATTTAGGGTTTGGTTTTTAGGAAAGAAGAAGAGGAAGGCCAAAAAGGATATGACAAGAAACTTTAAGGAATGAACTTGCATACTTGGAGCTAATGAGGAGTTGTTATCTGATAAGGTGCAGTGGAAAATGAAAATAAAGGATTCATGTAGCTGATAAAGGCTTAGTTGTTTGTTATTGTTGTTGTTGAGTACATATACTTTTTTGTGAGTTTTATCCTATTTCTATTGGAAATGCACTTGAGTAATTATCTTACATTAATAGTTCAACAAGTTGTGTTCATATAAAAGTGGGGCCCCCTTATCTATTGGCTTTGGCTTTTGGATTAATGGATATTCATTCACTTGTGTTTTGGGCTAAACCTAGGCCCCGTGGATTTTTTCCCCTTACAAGTAGTATGAGAGCCGATAGTTTAATTGAGATCAAGTGGTTCATACAGATTGTGCTCTATGGTGACTCCCAATGTAGCTCCAGGTAATTGAGTGGAGTTTTTATGTGCATGCACTTGATAGGTTAAAACGACCTATTAGACTGGAAAAGACTAATGTAGATAATGCTCATGTGAGGAAGATTGTTTGGAACGCACGTAAGAGCAAGTTGTGTTATATACAGGTTATACTGTTTACCTATTGGCCTAAGTTTTTGATCCAATATTCAGTTGTTTACTGGGCCCATTTTGAGCTTCTGGTATTTCTCTATTTTGTCCTTTAACCTTTTTCCATTGAGGTCAATGTTTTCTAGAATTAGTCCTTGAGGCCTGCCAGTTGTTTGATGCAGGTTTTTTTATTGAAGTTACCTTTAATTTGAAATGTGGTCGTATTATCTTTTACACTTTCCCCCTCTTCTAACCCTTCTTGCAGCCCTCTCCTTCTTGTTATATTACCCGAGTAATTTAATTGAAAATTTTGAACCACTGTTGAAAAGAGCCAAACATCATGGATCAGGTGTATTTTACAATTTATATTTGTTTTTTCATATATAAATATTATGTCTCCTTTGCAGGCCCGAATAGATTCACACAACAAAATCCTGTATGCAAGACATGCCGATCAAAGGAACACAACGTTCCAAAAGGTTCTCCAAACTGGAGTCGAGTTTGACAGAGATGTGAGGGCAATGTTGCTCAGGGCCAATCTCATCAGACACGAGCACAACCAGAGAGCAGCAGCTCGAAAACTATGAGTCGGTCATCATCTTCCTACACGTTTGCGGACTGAGTTCAACGGGAGCACTTTCTTCTAGCTTTGCTCCCAATCTCGGGCTATCTGTTCGACCATCATGGCCATCCGGTCTTTTAATTTTTGGTGAACTCACCGAGGGGTATAGATTTAATTCCCGAGGTCTCGGTCCGGGTTGGAGATGTTTTTTATATCGTGGTGGTATATTAACTGGGTGTACATTGTTTCTTCATTTGGAATATCTCGACCAATAGATGGTTACATAACATTGCACATTGAAAATGTTTTAATTTTAATGTAAACAAAAGGGTATCGGAGTTTAGTTATTAGGCCATATCAAAGATGATACTTTACTTTTTTAGCTTGTTTATGTATTTTATCGAGACAATTTTCAATCACTAAATCGTTTCCATATAATATCGTCATTATTTTTCGTAGTTTGTCGACTTAGCTAAAGGTTTAGGCTCTTTCAAACAAAAAAAATGTGACATCGCATCGAGTGAATTTTGTTTCAGGTTTGCTTGCCGTTTACTGTGTGCATGCCTGCGTGCGTGTTTGTGCGATATTGTAGATTACATATTTATATTAGTACAAGTAATAATGATTTTTCATTTTATTTGTTTAAAAATTTTAATTATCTTAGGAGAAAAATAAATGCTGATTTAAAGAAATAAATTATATATATATATATATATGTAATTTTGATTATATAAATTTAATAGAAATAAACTAGAAGCCGGTTGTTTTCCAAAGTGTGTTAATTTATGAATTTGCCACACTGGTTGTAATTTGACTCTATATTTATAAATTGGCAATCTTTAAATATTATAATATATTTAAGATAATTAATTTATATTTTATGACTTATTACTAGTTTCTTTAAAAATATTTAAGTTATTTATGCATAAATATATAAATATTAATATCATTATTTATTATAATAATTATAATACTTAAAATACATTTTATGAGACTGTGTATGGCAGACCATTTAGCTAAAATCAATTTGACATTTAAGTTAAATTCAAATGGTAGTAATTTGATTTTAACTCAAAAAATTAAAACTTGAAATGGGATTAGTTCACTCAAACATGACTTGTTTACAACCCTAATATCATGTTGGTCTCAATTTTCTTCTCTGTCTCAAGTTTTAAAATCATTTTCAATTTAGTATCTGAAGTTGACATATATTTCAGTTAGATTTTTTAATAGATTTTGTCATCAAAAGTAAATTACTATTTTAACAAAATTTAATTTTAAGCAAATATTTTACCTTCAAAAATATGCTCTCATTGTCCATTCGCTTGTCCTTGTACGTTACTTTTGTTATTGAAAATTCAGCTAAGCAACGGTGCGATACGACACCGTGTAATCCATCACATGAGGCTGTAATTTCACGCTTGGGTGACTTGGTCGCAACCAACTGTGAAGCCTCTTGTGCATATGTGGCGACAGTTAACAGACTGGCCACAACCTTGTTCTTACCCGTAGTGATAATACTGTAGTTATCACTCACAGTTATATGCCCAAACACTATCCGCGAGCGACTGTAGCCGGAACACTGTCCTGAAGCCACACTATTACTGAGTGTGGAGGGGAGAGGGAAATAGATAGAAGGTTTAAATGGTAAACTTTTATGTTTTTCTTTTTATAGTTTAACAGGAAGATTCGAATATATTATTTTAAAGCTTAGACATTCAGCTGAAATTTTTTTTAAATTATTAATCTACATGAGAAAAATATTGAAATTTCTCCTTAATAATTTTACCTTTTTATTGTCAAAAAATAATTAAGCTCCTTATAAAAATAATTTTACCTTTTTTATTTTTTAAAAATAATTAATCTCCTTATCGTGATCAATGTCACTAGTTAGCCATTTTTGACTTCCATCACTAAAAGGGGGCTGAAAGTAAACGCTGGCGGACTCCACCAATCAGAAGGCGGACACGATTTCGACGGGGAAAATTACTCACAAGTCCACTATAATTTTATGTATTTATAGCAATAAAAATGTTTTGAAATTAGAGATGAAATATTAGAATTCTTGCACACTTGTGTATGTCAAAATGTAATAGCTGAACTTATTATTATTCTTGCGTGATTATTTTAAGAATCAAGATCATCTTATATTCACAATATAATATAAAATTTAAAATCAAAAAGTATCATTGTCTTACATATGATCTAACAACTGGGCTGCAATACTTTTTTATATAACTAAATAGATACGATAAAAAATAAAAGAAGTAAATACTTATCTGTCTGCATATTAACTTTCATTCTAAAAATGTTGCACATAATTCTAAAAAAATAAAATAATAGTAAGAGTTAAAAAGCCAAATATATCAAAAGTAAAAGGCAAAAAATCAATTTCATCAGTCTGATAGTCAATCAAGTGCCTCTTCACTTTACAAGTAGCAACATAATAAGTAGCTTTCTCAGGGGAGCATTATGAGTAATCTAATTTGATAAAAAAATATTTAAATAATAAATAATTAGTTAAAAATCTATTATTAGTTATTCTTTTATGCATAAATTTAATGAAGATAGAATTGAGCATTAGATAATTTTAATTTGCAGAACGATGAATAGACCAAATTATAATAAAATTTAAAATTTAGAAATCTACGTGTTAGATAACATTTTAAAAAGAGGAAATGATCAAAACTATGTGTTACCCAAAGCAATGTTTTTGTATTATATCACATATATATATATTTTTTTTTTCTTAACCACACTGTTCAGATTGTGAACAAGTTTAGGAGTTTCAAAATTTTTTAAAATATGAATACCTAAAATTTTCCTCTTCAATTGAACTGTGCATAATCATAAAACATTAATTTTTTGGAGTAAAAATTATATAACCGGGATTAAGTGAAAGGTTTATCAATCATAGGAATCATTTTAAAAAATTGTTCAAACCAATTTTAAATATATCTGAAGATATGGGAACCTTGAAGTAATTGTTTTCTGATCGGAGAACTTGAAGCAATCGTCCTTTTGAATCGGGAAGCGGACCTAATCGTGTTAGAGATTCGTCGCCGGCTGAAGGAGAGGCAGGCTGAACGGCCATGCGGGAGGTGGACGAGGATTTGATGAAGCGGTTCCGGGATCTAGAAGCTAGCCAGGAGAAGCTCCGGGAGCAGCTCGATCTCCTAATCTGCGGAGGCGGCGACAAGAAGGCCGAGAGGGCGGAGTTGATGGCGGGGAACTTCGTGCGGAATCCGTATCAGGTCGTCTTGCATCAGCTTGGCCACGCGCTCCACATCTGCAGGCCGGTGTCCGGCGAGATCATTTATTGGTTCGTCGCCTATCTGTGCTCTGTTTGAATCTTTCGTTTTGTTTGTTTCATCTTTTTGCCTGCCAAACATTTGATTAATTTCGCACCTAACCTGGAGGGCTATTGTGACGCCCGTGGCCGAAGAGGGCGGGGAGTGGGTGATGTCCTAAGAGAAAGGAATCACTGCGGCAAAGTGCGACTTCTGGCAGGCTTCTAGGCCAAATAATGAGTGGTGAAAGGGGCGAAGGAATGAATCGACCCACATCGAAAAGGGAGGGAGATCTTGAGCTGTATAAGTAGATAACATGATCTCAAATGGTAGAGGCGCCTTTTGGGGCAAAACCGTGAGGCTAGTGATGGAAAACTTCGTAGTTAAGCGTGTTTGGGTTGGAGTAGCACTTGGATGGGTGACCTCCTGGGAAACGCTCAAGTCACGCAGTTTTCCTAAAGTTAAAGCGGACAATACCTTTATAATGAGATCACAGGATGTTACAATATGATATCAGAGCCGATCTCTCGCAGTACGATGTGGTTCGAGGACGAACCAGACGGAAGCTGGTGGGACTGTGACTCCCGTGGCCGAAGAGGGCGAGGAGTAATCACCTGGTGATGTCCTAAGAGAAAGGAATAACTAAGACAAAGTGCAGCTCCTGGCAGGCTTCTAGGCCAAATAATGAGTGGTGAGAGGGGCGCAGGAACAAATCGACCCACATCGGAAAGGGAAGGAGATCCTGAGCTGTTTAAGTAGATAACGTGATCTCAAATGGTAGAGGCGCCTTTTGGGGCAAAACCGTGAGGCTAGTGATGGAAACTTCGTAGTTAAGCGTGCTTGAGTTGGAGTAGCACTGGGATGGGTGACTTCCTGGGAAGCGCTCAAGTCACGCAGTTTTCCTAAAACCAAAGCAGACAATACTTCTACAATAAGATTACGGGATGTTACAGCTATTATGTCGGCTAATTCAGCAATCGACGGTATTGTTTCATTAATCAGATTTTGTTTATATTTTAATTGCCTTTTGAGTTCCTTTCTTCTTGTCGACGGAGAAAACCGACAACAATCTGAGATCATCCTTTCGCAAGCCTGGCACCATCAAAGAAACACAGCAAATAGATAAGTAGAATGTATGAGAGGAAAAATGGGGAAGAAGGTGACTTTTATTAAGTATGAGAGGCTGTTGTTGGCTATTAAGTATTATAGGGTATAGCTAAAGAACAGAAGACTTAAATGTAAGAGTTAGGGGGTATTTATAAGTGAAGGTAGCTGTCCAAGGTGACCAGTCCTTCCAGTATCCCTTGTAAATACTGCCAGTAAACATATCAGCTTTCATCCAATGTGGTGTCACCACTTGTAAACTCGACCTGCCAAGCAGTTGATTGACTGGAGCAACTGTTGGTCTGTTGTAAGAAAACAACCTCCTTTAGTTGCGTTGGTTAAGGCGACTGCGGTGCTGAATCAGCTTGTATAATTGGCAGGATAGCTGGCATAAAAGCTAGTGAATGGTTGGCTAACAACTGTAGAACAATTGTAAGGGTTGACATGGCAAGGCGGTTAGGAATATGAAGCCTTTACTTGACATTTTTGTAGCATGACGTTCGAGGTTGGTGAAGAAGATCTAGGCAAACCACATTGGACTAGAGGTTAAGGACTTCGTACTAAGGGTTGGGGTTTTGTGCCATGCTTAAAAGAATGCTGGGGTACACAATATCCATACTCTTTATACTAAATGTAGACCCATAAGATCTGGCTAGCACATGCCATGTGGACGACTGAGATTAGCAAGAAAAATTGTGTTAACAATTATGTTAATTTTTTTTTAATAACTGCAATCGAGCTAAAGCGAAAATCGAGCTTTGGAGGAATACTTTAGAATCTAAAGTTTTTCATCTCATTAGATCAAAAATTGAATATATAGAGTGCACATTTAGTTAAGAAAAAAATATTTATATTGGTGATGTGATAATTGGTGATCAAATTATCAAAAAGAGTGAGCGTTTTAGATACTTTGGATCAATCATACAAAATAATATGGTGAAATAGATAATGACGTTATTAGCAGGATTCAAGCAGGATGGATAAAATGGAGAAATACTTCTTGTGTATTGTGCTATAGAAAAATTTCATGTAAACTTAAGGGTAAATTTTATAAAACTGTAGTAGGACTAGCGAGGATATATGATGTTGAATGCTGGCTTGCAAAATAAAAATATATAAATAAAATAAGTATTGCAGAAATGAAGATGCTAAAGCGAATTTATGGATATACACGAAAGGATAGAATAAGAAATGAGTATATCCACGATAAAGGTGGTGTTGCACTAAATGAGGATAAATTTAGAGAAAATCAGCTTAGATGATTTGGATATATAAATTGTAGACCGATTGAAGCTCTGGTTAGAAAAATCGAGTTAGTGAATTTTGCCCATATTCAAAGAGGAAGAGGGAGACCAAAGAAGATATGACAAAAAACTATAAGGAGTGATCATACTCACTTAGACCTAAATAAGGATTTGTTAATTGATAGAATGCAATGAAAATAAAGGATTCATGTAGCCGACCCCACCTAGTGAGATTAAGGCTTGTTTCTCATTGTTCTTGTTGTTGTTAACTGCAATCAAGCTAAAAGTTTTTGAAATCGCTTTGTTGATAGTCCTTTTTGGGAAAGTGGCGTGGAGAAGCTGGTAGACTTTTAGGACCAATCAGGAAGATCTTTTAGAATATATATTACTATGATAATGCCAAATGATCAATGGATTTCATCCGTTTATTGAGAAAGAAGCTGCTATAGTAGGCATATTCTGGAATAAGAGAGTGGAGAAAGGATCCAAGATGTGCTAGAAGTGCTAAATGGTGAAGAGAGTTATGTGAGATGGGCTATGAACTAAAAGAACTTGGATGGAGAAGTTCATCCAATCTTCTTTAATGTTGTCAAAATTAAAGTTGAAGTAGCCTTTAGCAAAATCATAAAGGAAAGAAGATTTACAGGCAGACTTTGAATATTTTTCATTTGCCTATATCTGACTGTGATGATTATATGCAAGTGAACTTTATGTGGTCTTTAAAAATTCTTGGAAAATAGTCAATATGATCATCTAGATTCTGATCAAAGTAAACCTTGCATAAGAATTCACTCATCAAAGTACAATTGTAAGCAATCCAAGACTAGATTTATACATTGCTTAACATCAATCTACGCTGATTGAAGCTTCTATAATCTTTTCCATTAGGTTTTACTATGTTTATCAAATTAATTTTTACTGGAGAGGAACTTTTTCAGATAAAGAATTAGATATTTGTGCGGTTTGGCATACCTAACTTGCAGTTGAATTCTCGTAAATATAAAAGCTTTGGTAAATTGCTATAAGATCCCTATATTTATATCATAATTACAAATAGGTCTAACAAATAAAAAAGCTTCTGTTTATGTCCCTACAGTTTGCCATTAAACAATATAGGTATTTGTCACATTTTCCATTAATTTTAATTGTTCACTTTGTTATGTCAATAACTATGGGGACCTATTTAATATGCATATATAATATTATCATAAATACAATATTATGAATAAATATATCTGATCATTATTCATTATTGTTTGAATAGAAAGTCGCACTCCTATTGCTACAATATGCACTTTTTACGAGAAACGACTTATGGTTATCAAAAAAATCTTACACATCATAATAATAAAATCTATTTTCATTAAGCAATTCACATATCGCATACTACATCTATTTTTAAACTTCTCTAATGTTATGCTCACCTTAAGCTAATTTTTAAATATGAAAATTGGGAAGAGGTCAAATCTACCACTTATTACTTTTTTAAATCCGAACAAGTAACTAGAGGATTTGATACATCATATATGAATGATTAATTTAGTTACTATTGGAGTGTTAGTGAGAATGAAAAAAAAGAAATACCTAAGTTTAGTTTAATTTAACTTATCTGATTTGTTTATTTATATTTTATATACATTATTCTTTTTTATTGATATGTTCTATCTTATTTTTATTATTAATATATTTCTTTTTAATTTTATTTTCTTATTTAATATTAAGTTGATTATATTTAAGATTTTTTAGCTATAGAGACTCACATCGTTATATCGGTTAAAGTACAACAACTTTAGTGAAAAATTTTTAAGAGTAAATTGATAATTTTATACTGAATTAATAGGGAAAATGATGAAAGGACTCACATTGTTAAGCAACATAAACTATAGGAACCTAAATGAAAACTTTTTTATTTGTTGGACCTATTTGTAATTATGGTAAAATTATAGGGACCTTATATTAATTTACTTGAAAAAGGTTATTCTACTCTTTCTGGATCTTTTCTACTTATGTGGAAATGATGAACTAGTTGACTTCCGGAAGATTATATAGAAAAATAAAATGGCTTTCTTCATGCAGCTCCTTAATTATCTGTGCACGGAGTGAACAGTTAAACACACACAACTGAATTCCTTGGAATAAGAATCCTTCTTCAATTTGAAAGTCAGCCTTCTTTCCTTTTTTGGACTTCCTTCCAAATAGCTCCAAAGTGAGCTTAGAGTTTCTTGAAAACTTTGAATCCTAGTACCTCCACTCTCAATATTGCAAGAATGTAAGTTCACCTACTTAGTGCATTAGCAAACTAATTTTTGGCTCCAACTTTATGCTTGAGTACAAAGTGGTATTTTTGTGGAAAATTAGCCCACTTTACATGTTTATTACTCAACTTATTTTGCCAATTGATATACTTCAAAGCCTAATGGTCAAAAAATTAAACGAACTCCTGCTGCACTAAATAATGTTTCCAACGACACTGCTCCTTGATGACAGCATAGAATTCAATGTTATTAGTGAAAGACTTCAACTTTGGCCCATACAGCTTGTCATTGAAAAATGCCATGGTTTAGCCTCCCTGACTAAGAATAGTGCCTACTCCAATGGAAGAAGCATCACAATGAACTTCGAAAGGCTTGTTGAAATCAAGAAGAGCTAGGACTTGCGCACTGTAAATCTTCAGCTTAATCTCTTTAAACCCAACATGTGCTTTTGGTATCTACTAAAATTTCTTCCCTTTAATACAATCTGTGATAAGACACATGACTGCACTAAAATTTTTGATGAATCATCAATAAAAGAAAGTCATCCCATGGAAACTTTTTACTTCAGTGATGTTAGTGGGAACAAATCACTCTTGAATTACACGCACCATTTCCTGATCTAGTTTCAGCCTTTCGGTCGAGACTACATAGCTTAGGAACTTTAGGTTCTCTACTATGAAGCTACACTTCTTAGATTATTGTACAGTTTCTCCCTTTGAAGGTTAGATAAAATTTCCCTCAAAAGAGCAACTGAATACAAGTATATCATCAAAATAAATAGTAAATTTACTGTTGAATGGTTGAAGAACGTGACTCATAAGCCTCATGAAGATGCATGAGCATTTGAGAAAACAAAAGGCATCACCATCCACCTGGTGATGCTTTTTAGATCAATATTGGAGAAGATAGTTGCTCTTGTTGACTAATCCAACATAACGTCTAACCTTGGAATCAAAATACCGTATTTAATAGTGATCTGACTGATAACATTATTGTCAATACATATTCTCCAATTTTCATCCTTCTTCGAAACTAAAAGTCTAGTACTACATATGAACTCATGTTGGGACAAATGAATAGGGTCAATCAAATCCTGCACATATCGCTCAAACTTCTTGTACTTAGTTGAACTCATTTGATATGCTCGTCTGCTCCTGGGATTAAGTCAATATGATGTTAAATGTCCTAGGTTGGTGGCAATCCAAAAGGCAATTTATCGAGAAAGACATTAGAGACCTCAATTATACACATGATTGGTTCTGAAATGTTTGCCTCAGTCTCACCTCCTTTCTCCACAACAGCATGAAAATTTTTGTTGTTGAGGGCCTCCTTCGTAAAACTCTACATCGTCAATAAACTAATAGTTTTCTCTCCTTTCTTTGACTTAGATTTAGGAAGATTCTCTTCTTTGTAAATGTTATGATGATCTTCATCTTGTCCTTCCAAAAAGTGTAGGTATTCTTTCTCCCATCGTGTTGCGTAATCCGATCATAGTGCTATGGTCTTCCCAATAAAACATGCATCTATAACTACTACATCATGCCATTTGGTTAAAGATAACAAACAGTGTCAATCTTCTCTTGTATTTTGCTATCCTGGTCAGCTTGTAGGATTTAGAATATCTCTCGATGGTCAACCCAACTTTGTAACTACGTTTTTCTAAAATTATGTTCTGAAAACTACCATCGTCAATGATCAATCTGTATAAGTTCCCATTGATGGTGCAAATGCTGTGAAAAATTCTCGTCCGCCTCTAGTTCTTTTTCTTCCTACTTAGGAGATAGGAAGATCTTCATTGTTGTAATGCATCTCCATATTGATCTTCTAACAAGACAACCTCTTCTGCATAATCGCCTTCCTCAATGTCAAATCCCAGATCTCCTTGGTTCTCCTCTTCAAGTGCCTCTTTTCGACTAGCAATTGTTTCCCTAGTTGACAGGCCACCTTGCACTCACTACGCACATGGCCGACTTCTCTACAATTAAAACAACAGATACTAAATTTACCTCCTTGGGTTGGTTGTCGCTTAGCCCTCTATAATGTGACCAATTTGGGTTGGTGCAGAATTATGCTTGGGATTAGCATAAGATTTTTTTGTTCACTCTTTAGATTCTAATCAAATTGAAAATTCTCTCTTGAACAAACTTCTACTGTAGCTTCCTGATGATGAGCTTCCTTCACACTTCATATAGGATGCAAACAAAGTGCTGCTTGGATCTGTTGATGAAGCTCATCGATGTACCTCGCCACCTTCTGATCCTTGCTCTCTGCTAGGTCACACCGGATGATGAGTTGAAAGAACTCTGTGTATTCATCCATCAATTTGGAGCTTTCTTTCAAGTGTAGGAGTCATTGTTATATCCTTTGTTTATTGTTGAATAACAGAAACTCTTCCTCCAATTTTCGCCTCAAATTTTTCCATTTGATAATCTACATTTTTCCTTGACGGTCCCAATCTTCATATGCTCCCACCATGCGGAGTCATATCGAGTCAGTTTATCACAACAACTTTACCTTTTTATCCTCTGGAATATCCTTGTATTTAAAGATGCACTCAACAGCATTCAACCAATCGAGAAACTCCTTTGAGGGGTGCTAGAGAACTTGGATAACTCCATCTTTTTCATGTCCACCCACTAAACAGGATCGATAGGCCCACAGTTAAAGCCTCGCCCATGCAATGGATTTTTGAAATCAGAAGTCTCCGAAACCAAACTTTCTCATTTTGACTTTGTTGCATGCGATATAAGTACAAACTGCTTCTGAAGACACATGACCATATCCACGAATTGTTATTTCTACTCTTTGTTCTCGACATCACACATATCTCTCTCCCTTTAGAGTCCTCCAACACTATTGTTGTTCATCGCCTTTTTGCCATGATTGCTAGTCATAATCGATCGAGGGGAAACACAACTACAGAATTGAAACTTATGCTCGATATCACTTGATACAACCTTTATTACAGTTTGCTGAATTCGAGAGAGAAACATGCACACAACAAATGCACAGAACGTGAAAAAAAACTTCACAGGAATTTCAAGATTTCAATTATGCCAAAAAATTGTTATTACAATGATTTATGGGGGGCTTATATATGATGACCCTAATAATTGACCCAAAATAAAGATATATAAATTTTGACCCACAAATAGTTTGAATCATACCAGATTGGTAGCTTAAAATCTGGCTCGATTCGAGTTTATTTGAACTTCCAAGAAGATTGTTGATAAGTACTACTAAATGATGGAATTTTGAATCGAAAATTTGGTCAACTAGCCATAGGCAATTAATGATGGGTCTGTCTCCTTAAGAGCTTTTTAGATTGGTATTGAACGTTAAAAATGAACACCTATGGTGAAAGTTGTGGTTGATTTGCTGAACTTGTGTCAAATATGCTTCGGAAGCAGGTCAATTGCATCGAGTCAAAACTTGGTCAGTCAACCTTGTCTAGGTATTTTAGTGCTATGATATCCGCATCAACTCCTAAGTAGTCTCAACTAGTCTCGAGATCCAATCAGAAGGACTAGGCCGAGACTAGAGATCTTCACAAGTTTGGCATCTCGAGGTTGTGATCGCGATCTTGAGTTTAGTTTTCTTGGGCAGCAAATGCCCAGTCTCTCTCTCTCTCTCTCTCTCTCTTCCCTCCCTCCCTCACTTCCCTTTAGAGCAACACTTCAAGATTGATGCTTAATTTGGAACAACACCTCGAATGATGCCGAATGTTCATAGGAATAACACAAGTAGTTAGGATTTAAGACATTACCCAACAAACTATTTGATTGATTTAAATTTCTTAAAGTCTGTATATGCTGTGCATTGTACACGTTATATTATTTTTGTTGGAAAATGCTAGAAGTAGTGTTATTTTGCATTGATATTAATGATGCTCAAAACTATTTTGGCAAATCATCAATAACCCTTCAATTCATTTTCTGTAGAGATTAAACCAATTACAGTTTTTGCCATAAGAATCTGTTTTTGTATTACTTTTATTTTGTTCATTAAATATCAAACTATTTATAAATTTGGAGTTCAAATCTATGAATGGCAATTTATATTTGTTGACTATAAGGAAGATCTCATCAATGTCACTATCAAATTCTTCTGCAGGAAGACCATTTCACATGGTAGCATACTTCCCTTTGGAATTATCTAAGAGCACCTGAGCTTGTTTTGTTTTTAGTACATATTATATACAATATATATTTTTATACACATATACATGCATGCATAATCTTGCATCACTCAAGCAGATTTCTCTAAGCTAGAAGCCAATGGTCATTGAAAATGGAACCCCTAGGATAGTGGCATGATCTCATGCGTAGGACATGCTGAAGTAGAAAATTCACATGAGTCCAATTGATTATTTAATTTTTCATCTACCAGGAATCGATCTGCAGAAAATCTGTATGGATGGAAGAGTTATGAAGCACTTGAACAAAAGATCACTGATCTGCTTATAGATATAAACAGGTATCCTTGTTGGGAAAGTACCTTGGAAAGAGTGTACTCTGGGCAAACTTGGTCTGGACAGTTTCCATTTAAGAAGAGATCAGGAGAATTATTCATGGCAATGTTAACTATGAGCCCATTAAATGAGAGTGGTATTTGTATCGGTGTAATTACTGTCTCAAGTGATGCATCCATGTTAAATAATGGAAGCTCAGAAAGAACATGGACACATTCTGATGAAGCTGTTGGAGAGTTCGGTGAGCCCAAGTCAAACTTTAAAAAAGTACATTGGTCCCCTCAACTCCAAATTGCGTCATCTGTATCAAATCTGGTACATCCTATTTGTACAAATTAGTATTATGCTTCTTTCATGTCACCTTTCAAAACGACTAGTATGCATCATATAGTTTAAAAATAGGCTTTTAACGTTGTACCCAACAATTTTTATACTTGAAAGAATCTGTCTTTGGTAAACGTTCAATATTCTTTGAATATTCATGTTGCCAATCCTTAAAAATGCTTATTAGATACAGATGTGGGCCTTTATAAGAGTCTACCAAAATCCCACAAGGCATCAAATGTTATCTTTTTTTTTTTGAAATGTAAATGTGATCTTCAGTTAAAAGCAGCAAAGATATACAAAGTATATCATATCTGATTATGGTGAGACAATATTAGAACTATTTTGGCAGTTTAGACATGAGTGGCGTGTGTCTAAATTGACATATTTTTTTAATAATGTGCATTCTTTGTATTGGTCAATGTCACGACTTTAGTTCACAAAGTTCTTGGGGGTGTTTTTATTGGGTTGTAATTTTCATCTTTTAACTATCAGGCTGGTAAGGCTCTTGCTACCATGTATGTGCTTGAGTCATGGCCAACGTTGCTAATGCTTTGCATAGTGATTTCATATGTTGATCAAAGTTCAGTTGGTTGTATCAACTAGTGTCACTAACATGTTAACATATGTAGTTGAATTAAACTGTTTAGTTTCTCTATCTTTATGTGATTTACTTGGAATATGCGTCAGATTTTGATAGCTTTCACAATAAATGGTGATAATTCATAAATCTTTCAGGTTCAAGGACCAGATAATGCTAGAGAGAATGTGAAGGATAACGCATATTGTGCTTCGTGCTATCGCAATGTTGTAGTTCAGAGACAGAGCAGCAGTGTTTCAGATATAAATTCTACAGAGGAAATGAGAAATTTGGTTTCTCAACTAAACAGAAGTACTAGTAAGCGTGCATTTCAGTTGCTGCAACAGAATCAGACATCTGTCTGCTCTTTTTGAGTACTGGAAAATTAATTGTCTGAAACTCTCTGTCAACTGTAGGTTTTGCACATTTTCGCAATGCTATCATGCACAATACTGCTTTGCACCATAATGGAGAGCATTTACCTGATGATGCAACAGATAAAGCAACAGTGTTCAAGAAAAATGCTTCAACTAAGATGGAAGATTTCCAGCCTGCAAAATCTCAAAATTCTATGGAGACAAGTTGTAGCAGCCAAACTGGTTCATCGACAGTTTGTGAGATGGAAGCATATTTGGTTGCGGACTCTGAGATCAACTGGGAAGACCTTCTGCTCGGCGAGAAAGTTGGTGAAGGTATATCCTCTATAATTAGTTAAGATATTTGAATGAGGTTTAGTTTAATAAAGATTTACTTTCATAAAAGTGGTATCAGTGATCATCTAAGAGGAAAAGTTTTACCATATGCTTGAGCCTCATACCATATGAAATTTAGAGAATCTTGAAACAAAACACCATCTTACATGATAGAGAGGGTATACGGAATTGAATCGTGAACCTTGAGGTTAAGGTGGGGCAACCTTGTGGTTAAGAGGGTATACAGAATGGAGTCGTCATAGTGTGATTATTCCAAGCTAGCTCAAATGTGGATAACTAATCAAAACCTGGACATATACATATTTTCAAAAATTACATTCATATCACCTTTAACTTCATTGTTTACATATTTAACCCATTAAAATCCATATTTACTCACAATGCACTTATCATTTATCTAATTACTCTTATTACTTACTATTACCTGCTTACCCAAATGTGACATCTGGTTTAGTGCGAGATATTTGTTGAAGTGGTCCTGAGGTGTTACATTGTAAGTGAGATATTGGTAGATGAACATATACTTCAATGATTGTAAATTTGAAGGTATTTTAGAAGATATAAACTTTGCTAACAATTGGTTCCAGATGTCATCTGTAGATGTCAAATGGTAATATTTGTAGATTTTAAGTAGAAGTAAACATTGACTTTAATGTGTGAGATACATGAACAACAAAACACAAAATGGTATGCATATAATTCCCCTAAAATTTAGCAAATAGTACATAAATTTCAACTTATTCACAGATGCAAGAAATCGTATGTTATCTTTGGTCTACCGCTCTACTATCTTTTCAGGTTCTTATGCTGTCGTTTATAGAGGAATTTGGAATGGATCGGTATAATAACTTGACTTGGAGTTCTCATTTATTTTAAAGTCTTGATCGAGACTAAAATTTATTTCTTTTCTTGTTACCTAGGATGTTGCAGTAAAAGTCTACACTGGAATGGATTATCAAGAAAGTGTCTTGCTAGATTACAAAAAAGAGGTAACTATAATCCTATAATAAACAACAAAGCCAGCAAAATACTGTAACGTAATGCTATGCTGGTGTTCATTACAGATTGCTATCATGAAAAGATTGAGGCATCCAAATGTTTTGCTGTTCATGGGAGCCGTATATTCACCAGAGCATCTAGCCATTGTTACGGAATACCTGCCTAGGTAATGCGTCAGTGCAGATTGGGAATTATGTTTACGAATAACAAATCTTATATCATATTTGTTGTGTAATACTTTGAATCCTATATGTATTATTCTTATGAGCATTTGGCATCATTTGAGGAGCAGCTCGAGATGAAGTGTTGATCTCGAATTCATTGTTCTATTTTGAAGAATTTAAGATTTGACAGCTGTTGCCCCAGATAGTTCTGATCAATATTGAGATCCTACCTTAAGATTAATATTCTTATGATCAAGTTCTCGAACTCAACATGGTTTTAGCCTCAATATCAAGATCCTGACCTTAGGATGGTCTCTAGATGAACTAACGCTTGTATTTGCCTCCTATGGGAATGAAACAATCTCCTCGACTATGACAGAAGCTTTGACCATTTGCATGTACCATTGCAAGCTGAAATATTTCGTGTTCGACTATCTGTTGTATGTAGACATGTTCATCGCAGCTCGGGTTTTGTCAGTTGAAGGCCTTTCTTAGTTCTAAATTTGATACGAAGGATCTCAGAGCAGTATGAAAGATTCTTTAAATTGAGAGGTTCAGGGATTGTGATTTAAAGAAGCTTTTTTATCTTGACATTTTTACATTCTAAAGATTCTAAAGAAGTTTAGAATGAGTAATTCAAAGCTGTTGAATCCTTCATCGTTTGTGAATTTCTATCCATTGTTAGCTTTTATTTCTTAATCTTCAAGTGAGGTGGAATATACTTGTGCATTTCACGCTAGTGTAGTTGAAAGTATGATGTATTATTTTATCTATATGAGACTAGACGTAGCACCTATTAGCATTATAAGCGCTTTTATGAGCCATTATGGCAAAGGAACGCTGGACAATAGTTAAGTGGATTTTCTGGTATGTGAAGGTAACATCTTATGCTGATTTCATCTACGGAGTGGGTACAGAGTGTATAGTAGATGGCTATTTTGATTCCGACTATGCAGCAAACCTTGATGGAAGGAGATTGATGTCAGGCTATATTTATACATTTGGAGCTTCCCCTCGCAAACTGTCAGACGACAGAGCACCTCTAGCTATTCCCCGTCTCCTTTTCTTTCTCTTTTTCTCCATCACCCTTCTTCTCTGGATCGCCTTCCTTTCCCACCGCAGGTAGCTCATGGCTTGGAGAGGCTCCTCCTTCCTTCTTCTGCTCCAGCCCCAAGGTAGATGATCCTTCTACCTTGGCTACTGTGGGTTTCACCAATTGGTCGCCTATGATTGAGGGGAGCTTCACTGGTGATGGATGCCGGACTGTATCGTCCTCGTTTATAGTATGTGGTACTGCCCGAAGTTGACTCAGTTAGCATGACTCGGTGCAAGGGACACACCGGCTACTATCTTACTACGGAGATTCGGACCTTCGAGTTAACAGCGACAAGCAACTCCACTAGAGGGTTGACATCCTCTTCCTCATTATCGGCTCAGCACATTGGCTGCCACGGAGGGAAAAATCCTCCGAGTCCATTTCGATAAGTTCACCCGTCAAATCTTTCTGCGGGAGTCTTCCAGATCGATGGTCGCATGGCTCAGTAAGCCAGCCACCCTTAGCAGCATCGCCGCAGCAATTCCTTCATCCTTAGTAGGTTACAATGATGCCCTCTTCATCTCTGACTCATCGGCAAAAGGGGATGTGCCCTTTTTCTGGAATTAGGAAAGGAACCATGTCATCGCTAGATTTCTCTTTGGCATCATCTTCTCTACGGATCCACAGGAAAGTCGCTCACATCGGTCATTTTTGCAGTTTTTTGGCCGACTAAAGAACGCAAGATTGAGAATGAGCAGTTCGGTTGAGACGTCGCCTCATGTACCTCTCTCCTCAGCCACGTCTCGTGCAATCCATGGCCATCAATGTTTGCACTTAACGATCGAGGGGGCTGATATTTGTGAGGGAAATTCAGTCATCTTGGTCGTCCATGCAGTGTAGCTACAGCTATTCACTTCATCGCCAAGCTAAGACAATTGGCCCACAGTGAATAGACTATGGAGAGCTTCATCTTATCAGGGGCACAGTAGCAGACGTTCACTAGACAATCCGTGCCCCATGCCCATTCCTTCTGTGAATGCGGTCCCAGTCAGTTGCCTCAAGACAGTCAAGCCACCGCTTCCTTCTGCGTGCTTTCTCCTACTGGTTTCCCATATTTTAAATAGGTGGCGTGTAAGAGCGACAACCGCAGATAGGTCCTTTTTGCCATCTCCGTTCGAAAGTGAGAAAGGATTCCTGCAAGCACCGTCAGGCTGATCGTCCAGTTGCTCCCTGACACCATGGACTGTCGAGCACGTCCTTCTGCTACAACAACTACGCACAAACCATCATGGCATGGTCTAGTCCATCCTAGGCTCCAGCTCATCTCGTGTGGCTGAGATGAGAGCTTTAGTCTCCCTATAGCTACTATAAATACCGAGACTTAGCTGATGGGAAGGGATTCGGATCTTTGTATCCTTGGGCTCTTTCTTTCTCACTCTCTCCTTCAAAAACTTTGTACACATAAAGGGGCTTTGGAACACATAGTAGAACTAGTATTGGCTTGGTCAATGAACGTTGGAGGACACTTTACTATTGCTCTTCTTCACGTCCACAGTCTCTCCCCTCTCTCCGTCGCCTACTAGCAAAACTCTCTCATTTCATTTGTTCTCGGGAGGGTATTTGAAAACTGTTTTTAACTTTTAAATTTTTTAATTTAAGTCTTTAATATGCTATTTTGTATACCTACTAGGTCCTAAATATGCTTATCGTCTTTTATCTGGTTCTTTTGAATAAAATTTATCAATTTTAATGGAAAAAATATAATAAATTTTTAAATAAGACAAAAAAGCCCTCAGCATGGTCGTTCCATACTGCATGTGGCAGCCCTGAAGTCGGCCAGCCATGCATGACCACGGTGCTGAACTGGTTGAGTTAGGTTCTAAGATAATACAATTATATCTGTCTTGATCCATGATTTGATATTAATTAAATAAAATTATATTATATTAAAGCTAAAATAAATTAAATAGGTATTATTTTCCCATTTTAATTCAATAAATCATTAGTAGCTATGATGCTATGGTTTGTAATATTTTATCCTTGAGTAGTAATATGAGATTATGTTTTTGTTCAATTAATTAGGGGAAGTCTGTTCCGAGCATTGCATAAAAACAATCAATCCTTAGTTCTTAGAAGGCGTGTTCAGATGGCACTTGATGTTGTAAGTTCTTGATGTTAAAAATTTATCGAATTCTTCTTTAAAATGTAAAATACTTTTTTCATGTTTTATTCTATTTTTGAAAAAAATAAGATCAACAAATAACTACTTGCAGGCTAGAGGGATGAATTACTTGCATCGAAGGAATCCGCCGATCATACACAGAGATCTTAAATCATCAAATTTGCTTGTTGACAAAAATTGGACAGTGAAGGTATGAATTTTTATGCATTTTTTGGGACAAATTATTTGTAGTTCATTGAGATCATTTTTCACATAAGCTCATATTTTTTAAAATTTATTTAACATGGGTTCTTTCCCTCAATTTTTTTTATTCGGTTCCTTAAATTTCCTATTTGATCTCATTGTGGTCCATACAGACAATTTCCATCCATATTTTAAATGTTTTAGGTACTGATTGATCAAAATGTCCCCCCGGCTCTTCTCTTTTCTCTTCCTCTCATCTTCTTACAGTCACCCCTCTTTCCTCTCTCTCTCTCTCTCTCTCTCTCTCTCTCTCTCTCTCTCTTGCGAGGGGGGGGGGGGAGAAAGCAGGAGAGGGCAGCACAAATATAACTGGGGGAAGAGAGGGAGAGAGTGCAAAGATGAAGAGAGACAAAGTTGAACGGCGATATCCTTAAAACAATTGAAAGATCTCGGCGTTTCAGTGAGATGATTTAAAAGGCAGATCATTGTGAAAAGTGGGATTAGCCTCAGTGCAGTTGTCTTATTAACGGTATCCATTTATCATTATCTTCCAACATGAGCATCCAGTCTTTAGCCAGGAGATCAAGGCGTACTGACCCACTCTTCTAAAAAGCAAAATTAAATGAAATGAATGAAATTCTTTAAAAAAAAAAAGAACTTTAGTTGGATGCATTATTTCATTGTATATGATGGAAATTTGTTCAAACAGGTTGGAGATTTTGGCTTGTCGTGTTTAAAGATCTCAACTATACTAACCGCACAGACCGGAAGAGGAACAGTAAGCTCCTTTGCCTTCATATCCACTATCCAGAAGGATATTTTTAAACAAAAATTATTCTTCAAATTAGTCGTCCTCTTCACTACTAACTAAATTTTGCCATCATCAAACCTATATATCAGAATTGGCTAGCTTAATATCCTTGTGCTAATCCTGCTTTCCCCTTTTCTGGGTTCCTCAAATCAAAACTAGCTCAATTAATTCAACTAAGGAGAGGTTCAAACTAGGAATATCCCCGCGGTACAATGGCAACTACAAAGCCTTGATCTGACCTCTACAACTCCGTTTAAAGCAACGCTCTCTTTGACGGCAACCATTATCTCAAGTTATTTTCGAATTTTTCTTTGATATACCGAAGAGAAATCCATCACAAGGGCCTACAAATTCTATCACAACCCTCTTCTATTCTCTGTGTCTGGCGTCAGCCATTGAAAATTGAACAGTCATAATTGAATCTTAATCCACTGCATATTAACAAATGATATGAAAATCTCGAATTTTAAATAATCTTGTTTTCTTAAAATTCACTCCGCCTATTTCACAAAATACTAACGCTGTGCTCCAAGTGCTGAATTGCTGCAGCCCCAATGGATGGCTCCGGAGGTCCTTCGCGGCGAATGCTCCAGTGAGAAGTAATATGTATTATAAATATTATCAACCATTTAATATTAATATTATTTACTTTGGAGAAAAATAATATGCAGGTCGGACGTATTCAGCTTCGGAGTAATCCTATGGGAGCTTATGACAGAGTCCATCCCCTGGAGCCATCTGAACTCCATGCAGGTAAAAGCTGCTGTTCGGTGTTTGGTGCTAAACACGTGATTTCATATTACTTCCTCTTCGTGAAGGTGGTCGGGGTGGTGGGTTTCATGGACCGCCGTCTCGATTTACCGGAAGGGATCGATTCCCGGATCGCCGCCGTCATCTCTGATTGCTGGAAGAGGTAATTTTTTTAAGGGAGATTTACATGCAGAACATTGAATTTATCACAAATTACGCATTTCACCATCGTTTAGTAAATATTACGCATATCACACTCTACCTATGGGTTTTATATTTCTATTGTAATATTTCTATTATAAGCAGAGTGTGATATGCGTAATATTTACTAAACGATGGTGAAATGTGTAATTTGTGATGAATTCAATGTTCTGTATGTAAATCCCTTTTTTAATATTATTATCAAAAATGCAATTAACAGCATCATACAAACGGGTGGTCTTAATTGTAATTATTCTTTTCCCGCAGCGATCCATCGCTGAGGCCATCCTTCCAGAATCTGGTGGAGAGAATGACGAATTTAATGGGCGGCGGCGCTGCACCGCCAGCCCAGCCGCCTGCTCGCCGGAGATTGGAGGAGCCGGCCAGTGTACTGCTGCCGGATCAGTGCTGATTAACGTGCGACTTCATCACGATTGTTTCATATGGTAATACGTTTTCAATCGAGAATGTCCGGACGGCGAGATGATCCCATCCTGCTGCGAGCACGAATCACGAAGCGGAATGTACGGTGGATGGCATGTTTTCAAGGCAAACTTAGTTGCGCGTGAAAATCACGTGCACAGTTTAATTGAAGAGATACCAGGTGAATTTTACTTCACACACGCACACGTGTATATATATATATATATATATATATATACGTACAAATAGAAGACAGTAAATAAATACAGAGGGAAAAATCTGTGAGTAAAGAAAAAATCATTATGCATATATAAATAATGACTTAAAAAACAATTATAAGAGGTTATTCGGGTCATGAACCTGCTCTTTCCAGAAAGATGAGTTTCGTGTGAATATTTGTCGACGTAAAGTCGAGCTACTTTAGCTTAAATGTAACCCCAGTGAGGTTTGAAGAGCGAGGCCCGCGTGACATTCATTTGGGAGGAGTCAACTACACGTTAGAAGAGTTGATGTAATCAACGTGAATAGTAGAATGCAATATTATCTAATTGTTGGTGAAGCCAATCATTTGACGACTATCGTTGAGCGTGCTCGAGTCAGCTATCAAGTTTGGATTAAAAACGTGAGAGATTTTAGGTCCTTGGCGAGTTGGCGGAGATAGAGAATAGGTTGACAAGAGAACTTGGAATTTTTTTTAATGAATTGCGGTGCTTGATTTGTTAAAAGTCGAGCTTCAATCTAGCACGTAGGTGATCTCATTGTTTGTTTGTTTCTGTAACTAATGGTACGTGTATACATGGCTTTGATAAATGTGAATTTTAGGACTAAGTTTGTAAAATTTATGAAGACTTTAATTATAAGTTATATTTTATACTTTTTGTTTATTGTCGTCACAATATTTTACACAAATTTGGCATTTGTTTTAATCATGATTAGAAATTTTAAATTTTAATTATTGATTTGAATGAAATGAAAATCTGATTATTTAAAATAATAATATATTTAGTCATTGATTTATGTTGATTGTGATTCGAGAGACAGTAAAAATTAAAGTGAATGATTGTATTTGATGTTAATTCACTTAACTACGAAAGCTAGGATATCATTTGTCTAAGGCCGATCAAAAAGTATAAATAAAATATTTCATTTCAATTAAAGATACTTGTTGGTGAGCGATTAGGGTATGAAAAGTATAATTTATAATTAAATTTTTTTAAGTTTTATAATTTTTAAAAATTAAATATTATATTTATTAAATATGATATTGTAGATGTTTCAAATTTACCCAAATTTGGTGCTCTTGATGTCCATTAAAAGTGTCAAAACTCTAAAGTAAAAAAACAAAAAAAATCAAAACTAAAGATATTCCAAATTTGCTTGGTTGGTTGTGTTTAATTTGGTAAAATAGTGATTGATGTGATCGTTTTATTTTGAAATTTATGATAATTTTAAAATAAAATTAATTTTTTTTTAGATAAATTATTCTTGATCAGCAAGAAGAATATACAGCTCTTCTAGAATGTGGCATTTTGAGTATTCTGAAGATTTGTTTAATCGATATAAATTGTGATCCAAATCTTGCAGATATTTCTATGAGTATTGAGAATATCCCCGTTCATAGGTCCGAGAGTTTTACCGTATCTTTTATTACATTTCTTCTGGAACAATCACAAAAATTTTATTTCAATTAGTTTGATATAAAATAAATTAAAGTTATTTTTATTTTAAAATTTATATAAAATATAAAATAAAATTAATTTTAATGTTGATGTTTGAGCTGAATTAGAGTGCGTGGAATTATCTTCAAGTTTAAGCTTTTTCTTTGAAGAGCTTCAACGTCAAGCATCTTTAAAGTTCTTGAAAATAACTTAAAGAAAATTTAACCGTTTGGTAGATAGATAAGATAAGCAGATTATACTTATTTTAAAGCAATTTATCGTTATTTTGAAACTATATTTAAACAGCCTTCAAAAAAATATTATTAATTTAATATTAAAATTTATATATAATATAATTTATAAGATTAATTGTAACTTAAATTAAATTGGTAAAATATATAAAATTTATTTTTATTACTACATATTCTTTAGTTTATTGTAAATTTTAATTAAGGTAAATTGCATTCGAGTTCTTGAGATTAAAAGGGCATTACAAATTGATTTAAAAGTTTTAAAAAACACAATTTAGGTTCCCATGGTTGTCCAAAGTGTGTCGTTTGATCTTGATGTAGCGTGGGGATCAATTTAAGACAATCCTAACGCCACCAATATTAAGTTAGCGTCTAAGTTTTTATATATATAAATTACTAAATGCAAATGGAGAGGAGATTAAACTAAGTTTTTTAAATTATATTAAATATAAATATTTACATATTCATATAAATGTCATGAATTAAATGCAATGATTAAAATTCTAGCTAAACATATTCATGAAATTTATGCAATAAGATATCTAGACTATCAATCTCCAAAAAAATTTAACATAAAATTCCTGCACATGATAATTTTAATCATACCATTCAACATATAAAAACCTTCACTAAACATGAATGATATAAATCTATTTAGAATGGAAATTAATTTGAATTTAAACAGAGAATTTGATTCTAAATACCAAGCACAGAAAATTCATCTTCAACTGTGAAGAGAAATGACAGGATCATAGCATTACAGAAATTAAGTCTATTTGAGAACATAACAGCCAACAGGAATTAATGGAAATACTAAATTGGAAATTTTATGTAAACAACACCATGAAAGAGAAAAATAGGAAAATACATAGTAGGACTCGAAAAAATTAAGAAACACTGCAAGCAAACCAAGGAACCTCCAGCCACTGATCTCGAAGCCTCAACCCTCTGCCATAGCCTCAGTCTAAAATGAATCGTCCTTGAAACAAGCTGCAGCCACCTGCTCGGCTCAACCAATGAAAGAGAAAGCCGTATGCAGCTGCCTGCTGTAGTGCCAGTGACAAATCAGTGACCAGCTCTGTTTTATAGGAGAGGGAGAGTTAAGGCGCAACCAATCACATACGCAAAATCGGCGAAGGAAGAGCACTATTGTGGAGGAAGTGGCCGATGACATGCGCGAGTGCCACAAAGGGGTCGGCGACGTGCGTGGAAAGGCCAGCTGCGAGCGATCAGAGAAGAAGCTCTATCTGCGATGATTTAGGGTTGCTCCATTTAATTAGGTGAAATTGTAAGCAAGTCCTTCTCTTTTAGCTTCTTTCACAAACAGAGTCAAAATGTATATTACTTAAATCCAATTTGATTCGAATTGAATCAAACTCAATCCAATTAGAATCAAATTGACCCAATCAAGACTCATATTGATCCCAACTAATCTCAATTGAACCTAACTCAGTATACCTGGGTTCAATTGAATCAAATTCAACCTAATTTGATTAATTTGAATTTAATTTGACTCAAATTGAATATAAATAATTCAATTTGAATCTAATTAACCTAAATTGACAAAATAATACTCAAAATAATTACATTACACCAAAGTGGGCATTCTCACCGATATAAAAATATATTATTTGATTTAATAAACAACGCAAATAAAATATACAGAAATAAAAATAACTATATACAAGATAATAAATTATTATAATGTACTCTTGAAGTCACAGATTATAACGTAGTCATTGACGCTGATGATCTGGCTCTGCATCAGATCTCAACGAAGATATAATTTTTAATTTTTTACTATTATGGTGTAAAACTATTGTTAATTATTAATTTTTTGACGTTTTAGGATATAATTTTAAAGTAATAGGTATTAATTGGTTTAGGCCTACAAAATTCTTATACACCTTAAAAAATATTTGTATTAATATTTTATATTTGCTTCACATTATATATAAATTTAGATATTAAAAATCAATTTTATTTCACATCATACAAAAATTTCAACCTTAAAACTTAATTTTATTTTGCATCCTATATATATTTAATAAAAAAATAAATATCATCTCACATCCATCATAATTCTCGATAATAAAATAAATTTATCTTACAATATAATATTAAAATAGTTTTTTCTATCGAAAAAAAATTAATTTTTTTCTGAAATTTATTCCAATCAAATGAGTCATCAGTACTTATATTTTTAATTTTAAATTTTTGAGCAAAAAAAAAAGCAAGAAATTAAATTTTAAATTTTTAGTAAATTTAAAAAAAAAATATGAGAGTAAAATAGTATAATATTATTTTAAAATAATAATTTTTTAAATTTAAAAAATAAATTTATATTTTTTTAAACTAAAGAAATTTAAAAGGAACTAAAATTATAGCAATTTTGCAAAATAAGAGTTTAAATCAAAATTTTAGAAAAATTATAATCAATTTAATACGTGGGCCCGGATGCAATTTGCCCCTTTAATTGTTCCCCCGTTGGTTAGCCCGCAAGGCTGTGCGCTCGGCACGCATCCTTCCTGCTCAAATTGAAGACACACGATTCAGAATGCCACGCGGCAGCGAATTAAAGGACATCTTTTCACGGAGCCGCTCAAATATCATTAGGGACCGTTGGATAACGATCGGACGGTCCCGAGGTCCAGCTGTCACGCTACACGGCTACAGGTCGAGATACCCTGAATGGGCTGCAGGGGTAAAATCGTAACTAGAAAAAAGATACAGTAGAATTAGAGCTTTAACGAATATAAACTTGTCCTGGAGGTCATCTTCATCTTCACCCTCTGCTCTCCGCCAGAGGGTTGGGCGAGAGAGACGAGCGAGCGGACGAGCGGGCGAGAGAGACTGTTTTGCTAGCTGAAGTTATTCGAGATGGTAGCGCGGTTTGCGGGATAGCCGGAGTCGACAGGAAGGGTTAATGGGGAGGGCGGCGAGGTGGCTCCGGGGGCTTCTTGGAGGGAAGAAGCCGCTGGATTCCGGAGCGGCGACAGAACACCAGCCGGCCAAGAAGAAGGGATGGGATTTCAGGAAACTCATAAGAGTGAGAGCGAAGGACAGGCAGCCAGAGTGCCCACCACCGGCTTCGGAGAAGCGGAAGGGGTGGCACAGGGAAGCGAGGGGGGACCGCGTTGCTGTGGATGTGGATGAGCAGAACAAGCGTGCCATCGCTGTGGCTGCGGCTACTGCTGCGGCAGCGGAGGCGGCTGTGGCAGCCGCACAGGCGGCCGCCGCTGTCGTGCGGCTTACGAGCAGCAATAGGTCTGTGGGTTTTGCCCCGGCAGAGGCGGTGAAGCAGGAGGAGTGGGCTGCTGTCAAGATCCAGTCGGCATTCCGTGCCTACTTGGTTTGTTCGCTATCTTCTTCTTCTTCTTCTTCTTCTTCTTCTTCAATCCAATCTCTTTCAAATCCAGCTACTCTGATGGGTGTTGGTAAACGCCCCTTTCACTGCCTCCCAGCTTTTCCTCTTTCTCAAACATGAGCTTATCGTCATCCTCAGTCATCTCCATGCCTTTCTGTAGATTTTTCTTTGAGATTAATTACTAGTGGAGTTAATCGTTATTTGGGTTCTATCTTGAAGGCGAGGAGAGCTCTGAGAGCCCTGAAAGGATTGGTGAAGCTCCAGGCATTGGTTCGTGGGAACATCGTGAGGAAGCAGGCGGCGGAAACTCTCCGTTGCATGAAATCTCTGGTTAGGGTTCAGGCCCGCGCCCGTGCCCTCCGGTCGGTCCGAACGGAGACCGTCAGATCCGGCGAGATCTCCCGCTCTATCCCCGTAAGCCATGGAAGCTCAATCCCTCCTCTTTAGCCATTCGCCATTCCTTTTCAATCTTCTACCTCTGTCCCCTCGCAGGGTCCTCCGACACCCGACAAGTATGAGCCTGCAATCCGGACCAATGCGTCAAACCCTAATCGATCTTCATCGTCTCCCAAGGTTAATCTCGATTTCAGCTCCTTTGATGTGGATCTTCCCGCTAGATCTGAGTTTTTTCCACTCTCCTGCAGAGGACTGATTCCGCCATTAAGGAGAAGGGTCGTCCCACAGATTGGAACTGGCTGGATCAATGGATGGAGGCTTCGAAACCCGTGGATGACGAGAAGAACGCGAAGATTCTGGAAATCGACACCGTGAGGCAGCCGCAGTTCAACTCACGAAGAAGGATCAGCCACCGTCAATCTTCGTCCTCCACTATGAACTCCGAGCAGCACTTCCTCCGCCGCGATTCGACGTCAACCGTCGACGGATTCCCGCTCCTCGAGGCAGGGGATTTCGGCGAGAGCCCTCAGTTCTTCTCGGCAACTTCCCGGCCGGGGAGCTCGAGGTCTAGAGGAACGTTCACGCCGGCGAGGAGCGACTGCTCCCGGAGCTTGTTCAGCGGGTACTCCGACTACCCGAACTACATGGCGAACACCGAGTCGTCGAGAGCCAAAGCTCGCTCTCAGAGCGCTCCGAAGCAGAGGCAACTGTACGAGAAATCGAGATCTATCAAGAGGTCATCGCCGGCGGCCCCCGGCCGGAGATCTTCGCTGCCGGCCAATTTCGCCGATAAGGGTTACCCAGGCTCCGGAAGGCTGGATAGATTAGGATGCCGTTGAGAATGTGATCAAAGACTACTTGGTATTATTAGACCGTTTTATTTTGAAATTAAGATTATTGTAATTTTAACATTAAAAAAAAAGATTATTCTAATTTTATATTAATTTTATTTTTAAGTTATTCTTATTCCATTAGATTTTCTATATTCTCTTTGTGACAACTCTCACTAAAGATGATGAATAGTAATTATAGATTGACGTCTTGAAGTAAAAAAAATTATTGGTGCACAGTGTGACTCCTTACAAGTTTATAATTATCTGATGTCGGATCGATATTCTTTAATCAAGCATAATTATATTAATGTGTCATATTGCTCATGCCGTTTAAAAGATAGGAGAAAACGTTTTGAGTACATGCGAGACTAGAGGGGGAGGTAGATATAGCAGGCTAATTAGAGAATTATGAGAATTTATTTAGGGTGCGTTTGATTTAATGCTATTTTGATGTTATGCTGTGTTATTTAAAGAAAGTAATTATTTGATTTAATGATATATAATATTTTATAAAATTATAAAATTATTAATCAAAAGATAACGTCTAGATGTCATGGCATCTATATTATATGATATAAAATAATAATGAACCAAACGCTCTCGTAAAAAGAGAAAAAATTACAAGCAAATCATATCTGTCTTTCAATTATACTGGGGGTACAACGAACAATGGCTATCAAATACTTAAATATATATTTTTTATTATTTAAACTAATAATTTAATAATAAAATTGAACAAAATTTATTAAAAAGGACCAGCATAAAAAAACTTTTAAAAGCGAGGGACCCAAATAGTATATTTTTATTTTTATAAATCTGTGTGAAACCGGAGTTTACTTTAGGGAGCTCGAATGAAATTACTTCTTTTCATATCATATAAGAAATGCTATATGACTCGACAAATAATCTCAAACTTTAATACAATTAAAATGTTCTATGTGACATTATTATTATTGAGTTTAAATTAATTTTTTATCTATATGACACCATTATCACATAAAAATTTTAATTATATCCAAAATTTTGAGTAATTTATTAGGACTATAAAATATTTCTCCCTTTATACCTAAGAACTTATTATATATTAAAAAGATTAATGTATAAAAATATGTACAGCATATACAAATTTAAACAAAAAATTATAGTTAATATACGTTATATATAAAATTAAGTGTCACATACCTTGTAATGTTAAATATAGCCGACCCCAATTAATAGCCAATGCAATAAACATTTGGTTATTATTATTATATAAATTATTCATAAAATGAATATTTAAATCATAACATAAAGATAAAAAATTGAACTTGACTCAACTAAAAATTAACTCAAAATTAGATGAATTTAAAGCTACTTGAATTAAACTCGATTTGAACTTAAAAATTTTATTTTAAAAAAATTTAAATATGAATTGAAATAAATTCACTTGAACTTGAATTGCTTTCAAATTCTTATTATTGTATTTTATAATTAGTTTAATTATATAGTTCCAATTAGAATTTGAATCTCATTTGATATTTAATAATGTAGTAAAAATTAGTCCATTTACGAGCTAATAATCTAGCTCGAGTCTTCAAATTGAATTTAAGCTCAAGTTGGCTCAACTCGATAAAAACTCGAACCATTTTGAAAAAAATAATTAAATATATAAGTATACATATTTCATATTTATTTATAACATATTATTTTTAAAGATATTAATGTATTCATTTCGAGCTTGTTCAAATTCGTTTTTGAGTCAAACTGATTTGACTCAAAATTATTTTAAATTTAAATCGTATTTGAGCTAAGTTAAATTCAAAAAATTTGTATTTGAGTTGCTAACAACTCGCGCAAACTCAACTCATTTAAAATTATTTGTACACTGATTTAGCAATAATAATAATAATAATAATAATAATAATAATAATGTAGTAAATTTAGAAATATTAATTAAATAAATAACAATTAGAAATTTAAATAAAATAATTTAGTGTCATTTCCAACGTGCGACACGTGGTGGGGGCAGAACCCATTAGGCGAACCCGTGATAAATCTGCATAACCAGGCCGTGTAAAAAGACAAGAAAAACAAAACAAAAGGCCAATTATTTTTATAATTTCATTATTAGCATTTTTCTCAAAAAATAAAAATAAAAAATTCCTTATCCCCTCCTCAGATCTCTCAAATTTTCCAATAACTCCAATAATATTTGCACATTTATATATCATAAGCTTTAGTTCATTTAAATATTTTGGCAATAAAAGTATAAGGATTTTAATAGCAATTAATTACTACTAATTTGTACTTATATTCAACTAAATTTTTTAAGTAAAATATAAATAATTTCTTTAATATTAATTAAACTATTTAATAGAAAATATATTTTCTAATTGATAGATCAATTTAGATTTTATCATTATCTAAAATATTATTTTAATTTTAAAATTAGTTAAATTAATTTATTAATTAAAAAATTATTTTTTATTAAAATTTTTTTATTAATGTCAAAAGACTTATATATTATTTCAAATTTGAATACTTACTTAATTAATTTAAAAATTAAAGAAATTTAAAAACATATAAACTTAAACTATAGGAACTAGTTGCTATTAATCTATTAATATATTATATCAATTTAGTCTGGGAGCTGGAAACTTTTGCCACTTAAAGTAAATTTATTTTAAAAGGATAATTATATATCTATTATTAAAATTTAATTATTTTCATATTTAATATCTAAAATTTTAATATTACACATTAATTGTAATAATTATACAAAAATTGTAGTATTTATTTTATACATATATTTATATATCACATTTTTGATATAAATTATATATGAGTTATAATTTGTATATAATTTTTATGACAACTAGCTGAAATATAATATTTAAAGTTTACTTGGAACTAGCCTTCAACTTGTTGTTGTTGTTGTTGTGAAGTCAGAAAATAATTAATTAGTAAAATTCAAAAGAATAAAAAATAATTAATTAGTCTAAAATATATTTTGATATTATTTAAAAAATAAAAATAAAATTTTTAACTTAAAGCATCGTCTAAATACTACCTCCTTTACGATTATATTGATATCAAAAGAGAAGATAAAGTTGGAATAAAGGAGGTGAGAATATGATTCCATGCCAGGGAATTTGGAAGATGCAATTTTAGGGCTTGTTTGACGTGGGGATCAAAATCAGAATCAAAATAATACTAGTTTAAAAAATAACAATAATAATAATAAATAAAATTTTCTAATTATTTTACATAAATTTTAATCTAAAAAAATATTATTTTATTTCACATGCTCAATAATTTTTAATAAAAATATCAACTTTATTTCACATTCTAGACCAAAATACTAAAGTATAGTATTTTAGTTTACGATGTGAAATAAAATTGATATTCTTATTAAAAATTATTAAGTATGTGAAATAAAATAATATTTTTTATATTAAAATTTATGTATAATAATTAAAAAAATTATATATTATTATTATTAGTTAAACTAGTACCATTTTAGTCCTCACGCCAAACAGGGCCTTAAAAATAGCTTTCTTTTAAAATTCGAAGCCAAATAATCATTAATATTTTATTTAATCTAAAATATAATGGCATAGTTGATAGTACCATATAAATAATTATTGTTAGATAATAAAGACAAGTAGACAACACTAATATTTAAATAATATTAATGTCTAATTTGCATTAAATCAAAACTTATCTCGATTAATTAAGTAAATTGACTAACGAGTCATATTTCTATCAATCTAATTTTAAGCCAGCATAGAACTGAATCGAGTCAACATGAAATTTGGGTTAATTAAAAAATTTAAAATTTGTTTTATATATATATATAACTCATTTCAATATGTTAGTTTTTCACAAAACCCTCATGGGCAATTATATTAAAAACATTTTATGACATTTATTTAAATCTTATTAAAGACAGATATTTTTATTTTCATTTTTAATAATTAAATTAATGTGAATAATATAATTTAAATTAGTTAAATAAATAAAAAATTATACCAAAAATTTTAACTAGAAATTTTGAATTAAATTAAAAATTAGATCAATTTTGGCTCAAATTGAGCGACCCATAATAAATCATATCCCTAGTTTATGTGAAATATGAAATTTTGGTTTAATTAGCCAATTTGTTATTAACTAGTACATAATTATTCTACAGCTTAAATCTGAGCATAATTTAAGCCTGCATTTGAGAAAATATTTTTGATAAAAAAATATTTTTACACAACTGAAATTTAAATATTATATTTGACAAAATATTTTTTAGGATATTTTAATTTTTAAAAAACTTAAAAAAAGTTGTAAAAGAAAGTTAAAAATAGCATTTCAAATAATTAAAATACCCATAATATAATTTTATGAATGTTATATTACAATATATAAATTTGTGATATAATAAAATTTATATTATATATATTATGCATATATATATATAATATTATAGTAATGATTAATTAAATATTTATATATTACGAAAATATATTTCAAAATAATATATTATAAAATATAATTTATCTGTTAATAATTTATATAATTATATTTTAATAATAAAAAAATTATAAATATAAAAAATATTAAAATTATATTTTTTTTATTATTTATTATTAAATTATATATAATAATAATCTTTTATATATATATATATGTAATTTGATTAAAATTATATTTTTTATACCGTACAGTAATATATTTTAAACAATTTAATTTTTTATAGTAGCTTTTTAAGCTTAAGTTTCACGTGACGTGATGATAAAAATAAAAGGGGAAAGTTTCCACAGAGTACTTCAAAATTACAGATATTCTATATAATGACTCAAAGGGCCATTTTGGAAATATATCAAGCAATATGATTCTTTTCCATAATTTCGCAAACAATAACAGAGTAGAGATTAATGATAACATAAGCACGTGCGAGCTGTTTTTATTTATTTATTTATTCATCTTTTCGTTAAAAAAAAAATTATTTATTAAGCAGGCTGGAATCAAGCAAGTCTGCACAAAATATTTCTTTAATTAGTAGTTGTCCTTCAGTCTAAAATGAAAAACTAATTTATTATAATAAAATTAAAATATCGAACTTTACGCTTTAATGCCCACAAGTCCCACGGCCACCAATCACCATACTATTTTATTTAAATAATAATAATATTAATAATAATAATAATAATAAATTTTAATTGAATTTATTAAATATTTCATTCTTAATTTTTTTATAAATAAGGTTGAAAACTTGAAATGACTTTTTTTTTAACTCTATTAATAATTTAATATCCCTTACTATTTCCCACAACATTTCGTTAAAGAAAATAAAAAAATAAGTGGCATATATGTAATTTTAATAATTAAAAATTCATATTTCATCATCAACTAACAGAAAGTTGAAAGTTGGCTGAATTCATAAAAAAGATTTAAGCGAAATATTCATATAGACTTAAATTAAAAATATTTTCAAAACTTGAAGGCATGAATGAAATTTTTTCAAAAATTTTGATATAATACTTGTCTATTTAGTGCGGGGACCAAAATCAGGACTAAAATGGTACTAGTTTAAAAATAATAATAATAATGATAATAAATAAATTTTTTAAATTATTTTACATAAATTTTAATATAAAAAATATTATTTTATTTTACATATTTAATAATTTTCAATAATAATATTAATTTTATTTCACATCCTAGACTAAAATACTAGAATCTAGTATTTTAATTTTAGAATGTAAAATAAAATTAATATTTTTATTAAAAATTATTAGATATGTGAAATAAAATAATATTTTTTATATTAAAATTTGTGTAGAATGATTAGAAAAATTTATTTATTATTATTATTATTATTTAAAATAATATTATTTTAGTCCTGATTTGATCCTCACGCCAAACAGGACGTCTTAGAGATGTGATGTCCGACTCTCATTATACATTTAAAAATATAATTTATTTTACATGTTGTGCACTTAAAATTGTGATCACATTTTTTTGAATTAAAAAAATTATTATTAGTTAAATAGTATTTTGGCCCCTCTTATTTTTATTTATGTGCATATAAGTTCCTCTATTTTTCAAATAAAAGATATTAGTCTATCAGTCTGACTAAAATTATAAATGAGTCTTTTTTTAATTATAAATTTTACTTTTATAATAAAAAAGAACTATTTTTTAGATTTTTTTATTGCGATAACTACCTAACGTTATTTTCATCAATTTTTTGTTATAAAAGTAATGTTCTTGACAAGAAAATGACATATATTTACAATTTTATTCAGATGAATTAATCTACTTAATTTTAAAAGTAAATAAACTATATGCACATAAGGGTAAATAAGAGAAACTCAAATGCTATTTACCCTTTATTATTTGATTTTTTTTTTGGAGGTGGGAGCTCATTCATAAAAATCACAGAAAAAAAAATATTAAAGAGAAAATTTTGTTAGGATGTAACAATATATTTAAAGTATAAAATATTCGAACTTGGCAGTTAGAAATAATTAGTAAAAGTCATGCAAAATTATACTTATTACAATCAATGTTGGGGTCAATGATAAATACAAAGGAGATGCCGCGAAATTCCAGGAGTTGGGCAATCAGTGATATTGGGGTTGTGTGTAGTGATAAGGGCCATGAGCCCACTGTAAGCTGTCAACAATATTGTAGAGGCCTGTCATGCCATTGCAGTAAGGCGACCTTAGCAACGGCTGTGGTGACCTATATATCAAGAAGTTAGAGCACCCGGTATCAGAGTTCTTAGTATTATCATGCAATCGATTGGTATAAGCAGTTCAGCTGTCTTGTACTATAATAAGACTACAATCGAGATCACCAATAACTGTAACGTCAATTCGGCCTTCATGGCATGAAAACCTTATATTCATGTCTTGGTGATAAACAAGTGAGAGTGATTTGAGCTTAGACTTTTATTGATTTATTGGTGGGTCATGGTGAACAGGTTGGGTTCATGTGAGTTGCATGACTAATCTCAAAAGAAGCAAAATTGGGGGAGTATAAAAATGACAAATTAATTAATAAAATTTTCATTATCATATAATAATTATATTTATTCAGATATTTTGACCGTCCACGTGTAGCTCTCCCAAGCAAAAAGGATTTTTTTTTGACAGCAGAATTAAAAATTAAAATGCTGCTATTTATCAAAAAAAAAATTAAAATTAAAATGCTGCTTTTCGTCATTTCTGTGATTTCTAAGGACGGAGATGCAAAATTAAATTTGCAAAAAGTAAAATTGGCGTCGCCCGGACTCGAACCGGAGACCTTCAGTGTGTTAGACTGACGTGATAACCAACTACACCACGACACCAAGCTGAACTGTTGCTTGCATAATTGGATTTTGTACCCGTGGGTTTGGGTGATATATATTATACATCAACAATCATTTGAACTTAGCAAAAAATTTCATGGCACCTATAATAAAACAAATGACTTATTACGATGTGGAGTGATTCTGGTTTTCATTACTGAGGATATGATCATTGTACTCAGGGGCTTTTATGTAAACAAAACTATAAAGAAGATCAATAGCAAAATTGGCGAGCAAAGACTACTCAATTGAGGGAAGGTAGAGCTCTCCTCAAGTAATTTTAATTCATGTCGATTCTATTGTTCTTTTTCGTTTATTGGTATTCTTGTTGGCACTCCTTCTAAAGGATGTCAGGCTTGGTGATTGAATGTTAGGTCATGTTCTATGTCTTTTTCCTAATAGTCAGACTCCATGTTTGCATGCTAAATAGGTGACTGAGGCTAGTGCATTAAGGTTTAGGTGTGCAAAAATCTATAAGATGAGGTGGGATGTGCATTCTCACAGAAAGAGAGAGAGAAAAAGTAGGGGGTGTGAATGATTACATGCATAAAATTTTTATACTAGACCAAAGTAATATGAAAATAGCTTTTTACATACTATATCCTTTGATTAACCTTTTGTACTACAAATTATCTGATATTCCTAGCCCATCTTTGCTATAAAAAAAAAAATATTTCTAGCCCATCAAGAAGTACTTTACCTCTTCACTCCTACTTATGTATCTCGTCCATCACTCTCCAAATTCAAGAGGAAATAAATACAATTTGAACGAAACTGTGATCCTAGTAGAACAGCAATCCCATCTCGCCTTTGAAGAATTTGCAATTAGAATGGTAGATAAGGTCTACTACTAATATTTTTTTCTTTTCAAGAAATGTTCAATAAAGAAAACTTTCTTTATATTGAATACATCGACGCACAGTGGCTAAGTAGCACAATTGTTTATCTAAGTCAGTTGTTTAGCCTCATGAGGTTAGCTCCTAGCGACTAGCTTCCCAATCGCAGTATTAGCACCCACTGGTGAATCATTGCATCCCTATAATTTTGAGGATGACACTTGAATTTTTAAATATAAGAATTGTTCCTTCCGATGTAAATATTTTATAAGCTAGAGATAGTCAGTACTAAATACCTTTTTGTATAGGGCAATAACCATAACTAAAATTAGACATGAAGGTAGGTAGAAGTTAAGGGAAAGAGAATTATTTACTGAATAACTACCTTGTTATCAAAATTTAAAATTATGACACAGTCCTTATTTAGATAAAGTGTATACAATCTAAGTATATTACGATCACATCTTCTTAGCAAATCTACTTTAAAAAAAGAAGGGAAAGAATTTTATAATGGTCATGCACTCAAACTTCCACTTCCAATTTACACTTCAATGCTTCATAATCAAACTCGTCCTCCACTCCTACTCTACCTAGATCTCAAGTGAAGAGCTTATCATAAGTCTTCCTACAATACTATTCTCTCTACAGCTGATTTGTGACCTTCATTCACCAGACAAAAAGCAATATTTCAAACAAACATTTAAGAGCCAACAGCTCTTCGACGATCGTGTCACAACCAAAGCAGAATTTGATTTAAGAGATTCTTTTTTATCGCATTTTTATTAGCTCTCATCTTTTGTCTTAGCTAATGCACTTCATGATAGTCATTGTAATATCGAGACCTTATTTTTAAATAAATTGCAAATAGGTCCCATATGTAATATGTGAATTTTAAGATGATCTCTCTTTTCGCTTCTCAAGTCGTGATCCCAATTTATAGGAACCATACACTTATAAAGGATATGTGGGACTCATTCTTTGTTCACATGCAAATCTCATCATTCTTTTCCAATTATTTTATGATTTTAGCTGTTATTTCACTCTCTGGATTCAGAGGGCAGTTTGCAAAATTACAAATGTTTAGGCAGTTATGAAAACCTAAAGGGGATTTATAATTAATTCAAATGTTGAGGCATATACCCTAACATCATGGATCTTCATGTAATTTACCCATAAAATTTTTCAAGGTACCAGCCTCGTTTGGTTGGAGCTAATTTTTTTGCCCAACACAAATTTCAACTATAAAAAACAACTTTATTTCACATTTAATACAAATATAAATATTAGAATTTAAATTATTTCACATTTTACACACTTTCTAATATTAAAATAAAATTTTCTCTCATTAAACTTAAAATATAAATTTTTTTTTTCTTGTTCAAAAAAAAAGCTCGAACCAAACGAGGCTCCGTGAAATATGTTGACTCTTCATCAGCTGGCAACTTTATACAAAAATTAAAAAACACACAAAATTTACTCGTATTTTACTCTTTTTTTTTCAGCTCAAAAATAGCTCACTCAGAGAAAAAAAAACTAGATATGTATAAAAACATATATATATTTATAAATTTTTAAAAGTATTAATACGTACATTTATATATATAAATATATTATAATAATTTATATAAAAGAAATAAGATATTAGATACATACTTCAGAGTTTGAAGTGAATTTATAGTATTATTTGTTGATATACCTAGTATATACAACAAATATTTTAAAGAAAGTTATGATTTATAATTTGATTTTATTAAACTTAAAAATCAACTTGAAATAAAAAATTTTTAGCTAGCTCGAATCAAACTTAATTTGAAATCAAAAATTTTAATTTTGAGTTGAGCTTGACACACTCGAAATTGACTTGAAACCACCCCTTATTTAGGTTTATAATGTTGACCAATCTATCAAACAAACCAAATTAAGGCTACATAGTATTAGGGGTGAGAGTTTGGCTCAAAAATCGATAATTCTTTGATGTTCGAATCAATATTTAGCTCGAATCGAGCTCAGCTCAATAAGTCGAATTGGATCGAACTGGCTCTATCTCTATTTTTTAAATATTAATAATATATTTAATTATTATTAATTATACTTAAATATATAATAGTTGTACTTAGAATATCATTAAGTGATCTTGTAGGTATAATTAATCTAATTTAAAATCTCGGCAAAGTCATATAAAAAAAATAAAACAAATTCTTAAAGGATTTCGGTTAGCTCAATTAAGGCTTGAATCAACTCAAAGTTGAAACGAGCTAACTCGAACTCGAATCGAATTGATACGAGCCGAGTTTGAGCCATACTTGACTTGGCTCAAACTTGAATCATTCTCACCCATACATACTATTGGGTCATAATAAACTCTATAATGGCAAATTCCGGTTTGGGTAAAACCCAAAAACAAATAAGTCGGATCATATTATGACATATCATGAAATAATCGAATAATTACTAAGTCGAGCCAGAATTTGGCTCAAATCAAACCCGATCTCGTAAATTAATTTCGACACTCTTAGTGACACAAGATAACTCCAAGTGAATACAATAAGACTGGAAAAAGGGAGGTCAGAAAGTTCACATAAAGCTACAAGCTAGATATGAGGGAGGCTTTGATTCAAACTTATTTTAGTATCAGGGCCTCCCCTTCTTTGTTAGTATGGACAATCATCGAATCTTTTATAACATTAAGGAGAGCGTTTCAAAGAAAATCCAATTGTCGAAAAGTAGACTTCTTTCCACATGTGAGAGAGTTCTTATCAAGACGTTAGCACAAGCCACTTCTATCTACACGAGTGTGTTTGGCATCCCACAAGCTTATGTGACGAGCTGCAAACTATGTTTTACTCGTCTTCTAAAAGCGAAGTACTGTCCATCAAGTTTTTTTAATGCCCCAAGATGATTCTAATCATTTCTATGTCTGAAGGTTTTTATGGTTGCCCAAACCAGTGCCCTTGCAGATGTCCCCGTCTCTATTAGGAAATTTCATTAGGTTCGGCTGACCAGTTCGATTGGACAATGAGGAGGCACCACGTCAGCAGTGAACTAATGTGGCGGGCCCCCTACTGGTTGGCTGAACCCAACAATTGTTCCTGTGCTAGCTAAGACATTTAGGCAGAAGAATCTTAAGGTATTATATTTTACGCAACAAAGTTTATTCTTGTGCCCTTACCGCCTTATCGCAGCTCAACAATATCCTAAATTGAGCTGGACATTATATGGATACAAAAAATCAAGTGCAAAGTGAAAGGCATAGAACAAACAGTATGATAAACCATAGTTTATAACAAAATAAAAGAATAATTCTTCTATAGGAAAGCACCAGTTCAAATCAGTCAAAGAGAACAAAGCAGCAAACAATCTGATCCACAGCTATTTTTATCTACAAACAAATCTGAACAATATTCAGCATCATAAACCTGGAACTATTGTCAAGATGCTAGTTTCAAAGCAGGCACATACATACTGCTCAGAGCAGAGGAGATGATCAATCTTCAGTTCCCGCAGGTCCATTTTGATGTAGGAACGCAGGTTAAATAATGACACCAGCTGCAGTGTTCATTACCATTCACTCCTCGAAACAGCATAATCAGACCAACTGCAAACCTGCATAAATCACAAATATACAAGTTGTGGTTGAAACAAATTTTGAATTCACATGTCATTGTGTTTGGAGAACACAAGAAGAATCATCCCACATTAGTAGCCAACAATAAAAGTGTATTGGGACCTAACTCACTAGTCTAAGTTTCTGAGTTAAATAGTGTGCATTCACTTAAGTGTATTAGACCCAACTTGGGCCCCCATACTTCACCCTTAACACGTGGTATTAAAGTCGATGATTTGTCTGGGATCAAATCTATTGTGTTTGGAAAGCACATGAAAAATTATCTCACATTGGTAGTTAACAATAAGTGTATTGGGACCCAACTTGCTAGTCTAAATTTTTAAATTAACTGTTGTCAATTCACTAAAGTTGGGGCCCCAAGTACATCTCCCCTAACAAGTGGTATTAAAACCGATGATGTGTCTGGGATCAAGCAGTTCATATAGATGCTCATATGGGTTCCTAGCCTTACCACAATTGAGTGAAAATCCAAGAGTGAGCGACTTATTGCAATGCTAGTTGGTTGAGGGGGACCTTGAAGAGCATACACATTTGATGGATTAAAATTGCTCAGACAGAAAAAAATTAATGTAGATGAACTTTCACGTATTTAAGCGTGCACATAAAAAGTTAACTAACATTGATAGCCAACGACAAGTTTTCACACTTAAATAAAAGTGATGGCTCTAACTAACTGGGCCTAAGGTTTTGAAAAGGCCTAACTTGAGTGTCCCTAGGTATTTTCTACCCTAACACATAGCTCACATTGGATAGAGCTAACAGGTGAAATAGGATTCATAAAGCTGATCCTTTATGATTAGAATGCAAATGATAAAGTGATGATGAGAATAACTGCCATTGCAGCTTTTAATCCTCAAAAACGAAAATCAGTTTTTAAATTTGCACCCAATGTTTGTGGATCATTAAGGTCCACCAAATCAGTAGGTCAAACCGACCCTGAAAATATATGCAAAGCATTCATAATATAAAGATAAAAAGTACTAACGGTTATGAGTGTCAACATTTGATCCAACACAACAGGTTCACCTGAAAAAATTGGTAGATCCAATAAGTAGCTGGGGTCTGGTTCAGGTTTCATTTGTAACTTATTCCTTAAAATAAGCCACATATTGGATGTGTGCAGTATTAGTTTGTGTATGATTCAAGTTGAGCCAAATGTTGGCTTTACTTTTAGAGAACCTTGAGCTGTGATCTGAATGGGTTGGCATAGCAGGCTGACCTAGACCTAATCGGTTGTTATTATTCACCCGCTAAATAACGAAGTTGAAATCCTAGTCGAACTAACTAGAGGGGAGTTTGGCTCAATATTATCTTGATGTTATATCATGTTATTTAGAGAAAACAATTGTTTAATTTGTTGATATGTGTTGATAACATCCTAGAAAATTATAAAATTGTCGTCAAAAAATATCTAAATGTCAAGATATCTAAATAACATAACATAACACAAAAATAACATTGAACCAAACACCACTAGGGAAATCCAAATCTGAGTTGAACCTAATTGTTGATCAATTTTGACCCTTACTAATAGTTCCAAACTTTCAAAGAGCATATGTAAATATCATAAAAAAATACAGTAATACAAGCAATACTATATAATATGAAACCTATCTACGAGTAAAAAAACTTACCCAGCAATCAGTAAAAGCAGTGCTATCACACACAAGATGTACTGGTAGACCATGTGCTTAGACTTGACTTGGCTTGCAGCAGGCAAATTGTGTCGTTCGATCCAACCAAACTGAGGTCGGAGCAGCAAAACAAAACCAAGAAGAAAACCAGTTAAGAACCCTCCAATATGTGCAAAGTTGTCAACATGTGGTAGTATTCCCACGGCCAAATTAATCACAATGATAATTAGCAATGTCAACAGCGCAGCGGCCTACAAAAGAAAGTGTCATTAAGACCAAGTCGTGATGGATTGAACTAGGGCTATACATGAATCGAATCTAACAAAGTATTCTCTCTCAAGCTTTTTTTTCCTTCTCGGGCTCTAACAATTTTGGTCAGGCTTCATTATTTGAATTCTAATGAACCTGAAGCGGTTCACGAGCGTTTAACAAGAGATTCAAGCTTCATATTATAACAAAATTGAACTTGAATTTCTTGATTTCCTAATTGACCAATAAAAGAAGTACCAATAACTTATTGCAAACTCATTACCCCATTTTTTTAAAATATAATGTAAATAAAGATGCTATGCTATAACAAAATGTATTGATTAAAATAAAAATAAGCAGATGACAAACATCTTAATTACATCAAATAAATTTACAATTTACTATCTTCATAGCAATTTAACTTAATCACAATATTAACGAAATCTCTTATTACATCTTAACAAGATGGAACCATGTTACTGTTAAAAGCAACATGAGTGTTGTGCACATATATAAGTATACATTATTTTGATCATGCTATTGAGCTCAAGCAAGTTTGTTCCCGAACATAAACCATCATGTTGATATATGCATAAATAAGTTGAACTCATACTTATTCACATGCTATTCAAGCATTTAAATAAGTGTTGATGCTCATTCACTAAACTTAGCAAAATGACATAAATAAGATTTTAATAAAAGGAGCCACTAGCAAGTAGCAACTAGTTGAATCATTGGTTCACTTGCCCAACGTTGAAATTAAAAGTAAGTCATATATGTTTTACCTTGTTAGTATATATAGTCCAATTTGTGATAAGTTCTGATAACATTGCTCCAAGAAGCCCAAACAAAGCCCCCGAAGCACCAACAGATATACTATTCCTGATAAAAAGGGATGAGAGGATACTGCCACCAAAGCCAGAGAGAAGGTATATTATGCCTATGCGTACTGCAGAAGGACAAGATATGGCGATCAGAATGGAAAATTGATGCTTAATTTTCTGCTTCTCCATTTCAAGATGAAGAAATCAAAAGAGTTAAAAGACAAAGGCCTATATATTAAGGCATAAGCAATAAATCAACATGTATTCTGTCCAAGATCAAACAGTAAAATGATTCAACCACAACTTCCAAATAGTAAAACTTACTAAATCCAAATTGCTGCTCAAGGCGAATCCCAATAAATATCAGGCTTAGCATATTAGCCAACAAGTGGATAACACCAGCATGCAACCAAACACATGTAATAAGCCTCCATCCTTGATGGTGATGAACAACTTTGTCCCACCCAAGGGCTCCCAACTTTTCTAATCTGAAAATGAATTAAAGTCATATGATAATGTTTGCTAATAAGAAAAATAAAGACTGAGACATAACAATAAGGAAAATTTGCAGTAACAACTAAAAAAAGTTGACGATTAACTACATAAACCAAATTGTTAATGATTTATCATACAACACTTTCAGCTGTGAACAATAATTTTGTAGGCAAGGGTTCCTTTCTGCACACTTCTAGGTGGTTATGTGCATTAGCATGTGTTTTTTGTGGTTACATAGTCAGGATAATCTGGTTACTTCTAACAAAAAAGGTTATATTATTATAAGGTTATGTGCATTAGCATGTGTTTCTTGTGGGGATATAGTCAGGATAATCTGGTAACTTCTAACAAAAAGGTTATATTATTGTAAGTTTTTCGTTCAAAGTGCTTAAGCAAGTCAACTAATTTGAGAACCTCTTTAAAAAAGATTCTAGTTTAAAAAGGTAACCTTTTTAGTGAGCATTAACTAGGTTACACTCAACAGCCTATCAAAGAGAAAGTGCTATTAAAAAATAAGCTACAATAACTTGTCAACAGTTCTAAAAGATGTTCACACATCCAAACTCAAGGAATAATGTTAGGCATAGCAAGAAATCACAGCTTACATTTAATTACTAGCAAACAAAGAACTACTTAGAATAATACCCTGGGAAGCTGGTTAATTAAAATTTTCATTGCACTGGAGCATTTCCAATACTTCCTTTTCTAAAGAACTTCTCAAAAGCAAAAGCCACTAACCTTGGAGGTGTAAGAATAATAAAATTTAATCAATAACTACCAAAGATAAGTATTTTATGTTTATAGAATTTGAGGATGTCTCTATTTTTTTAACTAATGTGAGGGACTTGCAAGAAGCATTTACCCAACACCTAAATGGTTTAAAAACAACAATTGAAGCAGAAATTCCTAATTATTTTCTATTTTCAATACTATATTCAAATTCTAAATTTTCTATCTTAACTTATGGTTCTATTTTACTTATTTTTCTCTTGTTTTTCAAATAAACTAATTGGATAAGATTGTTTTTTTTTCTTTACCCCAGACACCACAATTCATCTTCCCCACTTAGGAATTGGAGTGGTCTCAATTCGAACCCAGGACCCCCTAGTACAAGAAAGCTCCCTCCCCATTAATAGGATAAGATTGTCAAAATAAAATCTTCATCCTGTATTGACTGTAAATAGGCCTTTTTGAATCCTTTGAGATAGATCATTCATCCATATTCTCCTTACGACGGTGCATTGCCTTCAGTATTAACCATACTTTTGGTACTTCTTCTACAGAACTATAGAACCTTCAAATAAACAATTCTAATCACATCAACATTAATTAGAATGACGAGCTTATCTGACAGACCGGCTTGAAGATTTTAGAAAACAACCCTTTCTTCCCATTCATTACAGTTTCAAAGACATTAAAAACCTCGTTCATGGCGAAGGAATTCGTTGAGCTTTGAGACATATGCACTGAAAGACTTCAAAATTTAACTGTCTGTACTGCTATAATTAAAGTTCCTTCCCTCTGGAATCAAACATAAGATCCAAAAAAAAAGGGTCAAGTGAGATAAAATGCAGGAAAACAAGCATAACAAACTTGAAACATCTAATTTTGAAGAAAGAACAGCTGAGCAGATTTCAATCTCAGAAAGGTCAAAAAGAATCCAAAGAATCGGACATAAGTTCCAAACAGGGGGAAAGCAACCGCGGAGGTTGTATAACCTGAGCGAATTAACAGAGAACCAAAAACCTGATCACATTATCTAACAGATCTGCTAGACAGCAAAAGAAACGATCGAAACCGAAGCTTACACCTCAAATCAAGACAGAGAGACAAACAAATCAAAGACGACTCACGTGGGGGAAGAAGGACCAAAGAGGGGGTTCTGGCGCAGCGGCTGGAAGGAGAACCGATGGAGGAACTTGGCGACGCAGGGTCCATAGGGATTCAAGTGGTGCGGGCAGTTGTTGACAAACATAGTCACTATGAAGACCGCCACGTTCGCCACTACGAACATCAGCACAATCCACGGCTTCCATTCCCTCTCCGCCCCCGACTCGTAGAAGAACGACGACTGCGCCGGCGCCACTCCGTTCGCTCCCCGCCCTTTCCCGTTTCTCAACCCGCCGCTGCGCTCGATGTCGAAGGCAGACATCGCTGTGGCAGCCGACACACCGCAGATCAGTTAGAGAGAGAGAGAGGGTTAGGGAGGGTTCGAGACTGTGAAGAAGAAGATGAAGAGGCGTTCCAACCGCCAAGCAGTAGTGGAGTAGAAGGCAAAGAAGGTAACCGGGAAGAAGCATCGCTTTGATTGTGCCGGCGGACCACGTCAGATTGGGACTGGCAATTAACGTATGCCAGCGGTAATTTTGTTATAATATCATTATTTCACTTTCTTTTTTTAAGCCAAATTGCTTCATAATATCTCCCACACGCTTTCCTTTTAAGGTGTCAATATATTTCTCGATTCGTGAACTCGACCAGCAAATTTCAGATATAAATCATAAATTTTGACTCATTTATTAAAAAGATCGCATTCAAGTTGGGCAATAATCGAGTAAGATTTGAGTTGGGCATTTATCAAAAAATACTATATAAACGGGTTTAGTTGACTCGCCAACCTGACCCATTTATTAATGAGGTCGAGTTCGCGTCATGAATTTTGACCCATTTAATAAATGAATCGGATTCAAGTTGAGGTTATTCAGGTCGGGTTGGATTCAGGTTCGACCCAAACCCGGACATGTGCCCGTGCAGCACCTCTTCACGCACGGTTATCATTTCTCATGCCTCCCTCTCTCTTTCCATCACTTCATCTCTCTCTCTCTCTCTCTTGCTCTCTCTCTCTCGACCACGTCGCCTGCTCTTCCCCTTCTTCATTTTTCGCCAAACCCTATCTCTCTCTGTCTCATTTCTCCATGTCTCCTTCGAAGAAGAGAGCTACTCTTCCATCTCTTCTTCCTCTAAAGAAGAATGGTATCAACGCATGACTCCATAACCTCAGATTCATCAGATGCTAGTTGCCTCAAGGCGCTTGCCTTAGCCGCCGTGAAATCCTCTCCCATCTGCATCCTTCCGCCTGAGGAGGCTGAAGAACCCAAAGGTTCATCTTCTTCCTCCTCCAAAAGGATGAAGAAGAAGAAGCTGGCTGTCACGCCAACCCACTTTCCTTGTTCCAAATTAGTAATGTAATATCTTGCTGCTCATTACAGTCAGAACCTTTTTGTTTAATTACATTTTTATCAGAATATAATCAATTATTCTCGTCAGTTAAATATTATATCATTTATACGATATTATCCTTCATATCATAACGAGCTTTTGAATATTTTGGATGATCATATCATATACTGTGTATCATATCTTAATTATAATTTTTCATATAATATGATGCATAATGCATTGACAGATATTTTAAGCCAATGTGGATTACAATATTATTGTGAGATACTATTGATTTTCTTTATGTTAAAGTTATATTTTATTTAACTTGTAGATATTTTAGTTTATCATTGTTCTAGGGTGCTAACCTTTGCTTAAATATCTCGGCTATCTTACCATTGAAATCTAAAATTATTGCTATCCTAGATGGTGTTCTCCTTAGTAAGACTGCTTGTCGTCCTGCAGCACATAAAGTAGAGAAGAATTTAGCTATGTGTCAAATTTATGATATTAACTTTCAGGCTATTGCTTTTAACGATTTTGACTATTTGACTTTTGCTGATATTTTTTTTTTGAATCGTGCGTAATGTCTTAGCATGAAAATTAATTTATAAGTAAACTAGTATCTGCTTTATTTATCTTTCATCTTATTGGCTTAGGTATATAAAAAGATATTATAGCATAGTTATTAAGTCATATATAAAATAATATTTTTTAATTGTATGATTATCGGTGAATAACTTTTAATTGTTATTTTTTATTAAAAAATTCTAAATTTAAACTTTCAAAAGGAATATTAAAGGAATATTAGCGAATATATACACAAATGAAGGTGTGCCAGCGGTAATTTTATCATTATATCTTTATCTTTATTTATTTTTGGAATAATTACCTACATGCCACACAATTTAGTTTTATTTATGACTTACCTATTCATTCTTAGTTAATTACGCTGTGCACACTCAAAACATTATAAAATATTACATACACACATTTTAACTTATTTCTATTATAATGAGTAATCATAATTTTTTAATAATCTAACTATAATTAAATTACAAAAAATATGAGCCGTTCATCATATTATTTTAAGGATATTTAAATATATTTGAGTGAAAAATCCTAAAACCTTAATATTTAGATGGCGGCAAAGGAAGAAAATATCCACGATATGAATTGATTTTAGGATAAATCAGCATTTTAGTGTGGTATTGAAGAAGAGAAAAATATATACCATTAAAAATAAAAATATAATTTTAATGATTTACTAACAGAATATTTTTTTTCAAATAAATTTTGATTAAGTTTTAACTCAAATGTGTGTATATAAGATTTTATAATATTTTGAGTATGCATAGTATAATTAATTAAAAATAAATGAATAAAATATAAATAAAATTAAATTAGGTGACATTTACTTTTATTTTTTGATGGTAGTTATTAAGTAAAATGCAAATTTAAACTCTCAAAAGAAATACTAACAAACAAACATAGATTAATTACTTGCAATAATGACATAAAGTGCGTGTAACTATCATATTTATTTGTTAAATATTTTTATGGGCATTTATACAGAAAATATTTTAAATATAAAAAATTATATATTTTATTATTAAAAATAAAATATCATATATATTATACTAAAATTTTATAAAATTATAAATTTTATATTCTAAATTATTTTAATACTAAAAATTAAATTTTAACTATTTAACCTTAAGCTCTAATATTATACTCTAAATATTATTTATTTTATAAATTAATTATATATAAAATTTACTTTGAACTCAACCTAATGAGATAAATGTCTATATTATGAACTTTTAAACTATATACAATAGAATAAAATTCATAAAAATATATTAGTAATTTAATTTATAAATTTTTTTAAATGCACTATGAAATATATAATTATATATAAAATTTTAGTGTGATATACATAATATTTTATTTTCTCAAGTTGATTGTAAGTTATAATTGAAAAATTTTAGAATTATCTTTTCTATTTTCTATCATCACTTATTAAAAATTTAGTATTTTATTTATTAAAAAATATGATAATATACAAGATGTATTCAAATTAAATATAAATATTAAAGATTGAATTTTAATAAATAAATAAATTTATTTGGGCTATTATGTATATAAATGTCTCTCATGTTCTTTTTTATTGATATTATATCCCCCATATTTTTTTCAATTTCTCCAAAGTTAAATTCATTTAATTTTAGTTTCATTTTTTTTTCTAAAACAGCATAAATTTTTTTATAAAAAATGAGTAATTTTAAAATTCAGCATCACTGCGTAGAAACAGAAATCAAACGAAGGGAGGTGGGGAAATGCATCATACAAAAAAAGATAAATTATTTTTGGGCCAATAAAATCCCACTTTTTTTTTTTTTTTGAAAACTTAAAATCCCACTTTCAACAGTACTAACATTAAAATTAGTTATTACAAAAATATTAAAATTAACATAATTTCATCTAAGCTCTATAGTAAATTTTTGATTCTACGTAGGTCCAAAAAAACTAAAATATGCAATTTGAATTTCACATTTCTAAACACCTATGTCATTTTTAATACATTCTTTTAAGTTTGGCCTAAATTGTGATTTTAAAAATTTAAAAGAAATATTTATATATTAAAATGCAATTAAATACTTACAATTATTATTATAGTCTCAAATTTTCTTATATTCTATATCATACTCTATAATATTAAATTATAATCAATAAATATATATTTTAATTTAGATAAATTACTTTTGAGAGGACATTGCAAATTGGTCTCAATTTTTAAAAATTCTCATTTGGTCTTTAAAGTTATAAAAATACTGTAATTTTAGTCACTTTTTTATAATCATATTTTTTCTTACAAATTTTAAATGTTTACCCTTCTTATTTTCTCTCATCTCTCAAAATTTAAGATTTAAAATTTAAACATTAAAATTTTAATAAATATATATATAATTTAATTTTTCCTACGCATGCTTCCTCTAAAAATTTAATTAAAAAATAATAATATTTATTTTTCAAAATAACATTGTAAAATTTTAAAAAATTAATGATTAAAAATAATTTTAAAGTATAATAATAAATGTTTAGTAATTATGTCTTAGTTGAAACTAAAATATAGGGTTGTTACAATTCCAAGAATTCAAATTAAATTTTTGAAAAATTAAAACTAATTTGTAATAGCTTTCTGATCTCAAGGGTTAATGCAATTTAAAATAACTACATAGTAGTTAAACTCAGTGAAATTTGCAAAAAACATTCACGTAAAAAAAAATTTTTGGAAAGCATTTTACTTTTTTAGACCTGCATAGCATCAGGTAATTAACTTAGGGCCTCAGATTGAATTTCCCCCTTTTAAAACTTACAAGTTGTCCCGCCATGATGACGGCCGACATGCTTTTTATCCGCGATTTGTTTACAAATAACAAAATGAAAATAAAAAATAAATTAATTAATTGAAAAAAAAAATATAAATAAATTTACATCCCTTATTCTCAAATAAATTGTTTTATAATAAATCATTTAGATTAAATATTTACAAATAGTATTCTCTAAATTCAATATTTATAACTATTACTATATATTTTAAATATAAATTTAATCAATTTATAGATAACAATCTCACTTTAATTTCTATTTAGAATATCGTCTGTAAATATTTGACTTAGAAGATATCGTATATAAAAAAAATTTTGAAGTGACAAATATAAATTTCTCTAGAATATAAATACATTTAAATTATGATAATAGATATTTATACGCATAAAATATATAATTTTAGACCTAAAGCTCTGTTTGTCTCTAAGTTAAAAATTAACTTAATTTAATTTTAATCTGACATATCACATCACACATAAAATTTAATATTAAAAATTAATTTTATTTTACATTCTACGCACATTACTAAAATAATAACTAACTTATATCACATCCCTCACATATCCCAACATAATAACTAACTTTATTTCACATAATTCACAATTTTCAATAAAAAAATATCTTCATCTAAGTTTAATTTTAATTTTATTAAATTTAACTTTACAAACAAACAGACCCAATGATTTAAATTTATTTACTAGATCTAAAAACAAATTAATTTCATTGTATTATTGAAAAATGTAGAAACGATAGATTTATGAGATAAAAAAATATCATATTATTTAGGATAAATACTAATAGGTTCTTACATTTCACCACAATTACATTTAAATTCATAATTTTTAAAAGTTTAGATTCCTATAATTATATTATACAAACCTCAAGAAATATCTTAATAAAAAATTTTAGAAAACAGTAAACATAATTATAAATTATAAGTGAATTATACGATTAATTTATCCTATTATTTAATTTTTCTTGAGTTGACAAGTTGGTACAAATACCAACCATGGTGCTGAGAAGTTTACGCTACTCTATTATGACTATAAATAAATTATATATATATATATATATATATATATATATATATAAAATAGAGAGAAAAATATATTATTTTGATGCCTCTTAAAAATCTTGATATAATATTTTCTTTATTTTTTATTTTTATTATAATAAAAATGTCTTTTTTTTTTGCAATATGCTAGTTAGATTACTGATAATGAAGTTCTGAGACACGCGTACCCTTGAAGGAGGAAGCAGATTCGGCGTGACGCCGAGAAGTTGAGGCCGAAGCTCTATCGTCCGGTGCCCGAATGGAAGGTTCTCCCGCATGTGTACTGCGAGCAGCTGAGTTGGTTCTGCGCATTCTGGCCACTATTTTCCCAGAGTCTCAATGAAAGCACCAGAAGATGTTGACATAGGATGTGAGGGATCCCAAGGAACACTAAAAGAGAAAGAGTTCTGAGAGACGACAGCGCACAGAGGAATAAGCCTGATGGCTGAGGCTTAAGGGAGAGAGAGTTCGGGACATCATATCAACAAATATAATTTACTAGAAACTGTAGTAAATAACAATTGATTTGATTGCATGTGCAAATTATTTCAAGTGATATAATTTTAATATGTTTATCAAAAAAAAAATTTCAATACTTTGAATTAAATACAAAGGAGATCATTCTTAGTAAAGGGAGGTTGAAACTAATGCAATTAATTATGAACTGCTCCCCACATCAAAATTAAATAAGAAATTAAAACTTGGGTCCCACATGTAACTAAAGTTTTAAGCTAAAACCTTAAAATATGAAATAATATATTATAGTTTCTGAATTGATCCCAATCAGAAATTTAACTCATAATTGAATATCAAAAAACTATGACATAAAATTGGACATATTCAATTTTAATGATATTTTCATAAAAAAAAATAATGATGGGGTGGCAAATGGCAATCAAATGAAAATTCAGTTTTTTTTACAAAAAAAAAAATCATTTATATATTTGGAGCCTAGTTGAAAAATTTATGTTAATATGAGGATCATCTTGAAATTTACATAATTTTCTTGAGACTTGTTTGTAATTAAAGCAAAACTTTTAATAACAAAAAATTCTTATGAAATAAAGTAGGGATAATTACCTACATGCCACACAATTTAATTTTATTTATGCCTTACTCATCCATTCTTAGTTAATTACGCTATGCACACTTAAAACATTACAAAATCTTACATACACACATTTGAGTTAAAACTTAATCAAAATCTATTTGAAAAAAAAAATTCTATTAGTAAATTATTAAAATTATATTTTTACTTTTAATGATATATATTTTTCTCTTTCTCAATATCGCACTAAAGCGCTGGTTTGTCCTAAAATCAATTCACGTCGCGGATGTCTCCTTCTTTTGTCGCCACCTAAACATTAAAGTTTTAGGATTTTCATTCAAAATATATTTAAATATATTTTTAAAATAATACGATGAACGGCTCAGATTTTTTGTAATCTAACTATAGTTAGGTTATTGAAAAATTATGATTACTCATTATAATAGAAATAAATTAAATTTTGTGTACGTAAGATTTTATAATGTTTTGAGTGTGCATAGCGTAATTAACTAAGAATGGATGGGTAAGACATAAATAAAATTAAATTGTGTGATATGTAGGTAATTATCCCAATAAAGTAATAGCAGTACAATAAGTAGTTTCCCCAGGTGAAAGACTATTAAGAATAATTATAATAATAAATACTAATGCTGAAATACTTGTGACATTCAAATAAAAATTATTACCCTCAGATTTACCAAATACCTAAACTCAATAGGACGTATAAAAACTTTAAATATCAGAAAATTAATAGAACCTCAAAATGACGAGCTGCACTTGGGTTCGGACGTCTGCACGTTCGGACCTCCAATCAGTGGGCGCCACGTGTGCCATACAGGTGGGTCCGGCACACGCCACGCCCACTGATTGGGGGTCCGGACGTGCGGATATCCAAACCCAAGTATTTTTCCAAAATAACATCGTGCCCCGTAGTGACCAAAACGATTAATTAATATATTATATTTTAGATAATATCGAAAGCTATAACCAAAACGAGATATGAGTAGATAATATAATTGGCCCAGACATCCAATATAATTGGCACAAAATATATGATCTAACTTTAAGGCCTTGTTTGGCTCGAGGTAATTTTTTTGATCAACACAAATTTCAACTATAAAAATTAATTTTATTTCACATTCAATACAAATATAAATATTAGAATTTAAAGAATTTCATATTTTATACACTTTCTAATATTAAAATAAATTTTTATCCCATTAAACTTAAAAAAAAAAAAAAAAAATTTGTCAAAAAAAAAGCTCGAACCAAACGAGGCCTAATAAATACGAGTATTAATTGATAATAATAGATAGAATGCTACTCAATTCATAAAAATAGTTGATCATACTTAAATAATGATAGCAACGAATTTATTCATGATATCAATATAAATTATTATCCTTGGCCCTATTTGGTGTGAGGACCAAATCAGGACCAAAATAATATTAATTTAAAAAATAACAATAATAATAATAATAATAATAATAATAAATTTTTAATTATTTTACACAGATTTTAATATAAAAAAATATCATTTTACTTCATATATTTAATAATTTTTAATAAAAATATATACTTTATTTTACATCCTAGATCAAAATATTTTCATGGGGATTGGTGGGCCGGTTCCGGTCTCCATCCACCCACCAATAAGGTTCAGTTTATTTGGAAGGTTAAAATTAAATTTAAATAAAAATATTTTTTATTAAAAATTATGAATAATATAAAAAAGAGTAAATTATTATATTGGATATATGAGGGATGTGATATAAAGTTAGTTATTACGTTAGGATATGTAATAGATGTGATATAGATTAGTTATTATTTTAGTAATGTGTGTAAACGGGGCCTAAACGTGTAAATTTCACACAAATGCAGTACTTTGTGGCTTAAAAATTTGAAAAATTATTTAAAGGTCCTTATAATTTGATAAACTAAAAAACTACTATTTCTAAAATTCATTGCAAAAGATTTCTATGTAGGCTTGTTACTGATCCGATTTCGAGCCAAGCCAATACCGGCTCAAAATCGGATCGATCACATTTCGATCAACTTGAAATCGACTCGAACTAGATTGAGTTCGAGCCGGCTCGAGTCGATTCCAATCAACTTCGAGCCGGCTCGAAAATGAATCAAATCTCAACTTATTTTGAGCCAATCTCGAGCCGGGTAAGCTCAACTCGATCCGGCCCGAGATCGGCTTGGTTTATAATATATATATATATGTATATTATATTTAATATATAACGCGCCGTTGCCGGGTCCCAAGTCCAGGATGAGAAACGCGGAGGGTTGCGTTAGGCAGTCGACAGCCAGCGTAAAACTTGTCGAATCAATCATGACATGAATCCTTTAGAAA
>JAEMOT010000413.1:0-35807 GCA_019297695.1 Apostasia ramifera | reverse complement strand
GGCCCAAGCCCTTCCCTATCCAGGATATCGATTCATTCCAGAATCAAATAATCCCAAGAGAAAACACAACTCAAATTTATTCAGCATTAAGAAAATAAGAGTGACAGGGAGGCGTTTATATAGGCCTCCATACAGACTAACTAAATAAAAAAAAAATACATAATATAATAAATTCCTCACATAAACGAGAAAAGACTAAATAACATGCCTAAAATAATAATCACTGAAATAGAAACAACTAATACAAAATAAATGCGAGGAATAAAATCATTCCAAAATAGAATCTCCAATCAATCAGAATAAATAGGAGATTTCCAATCTATTGAGTCAGCGATCCGCAGCATCCATCTTTCCCAATCTGTCCTAATAGTCAATCAATCCAGATCGAAGCAGCATGGCTAGATCTCGGCCATCGACGATAAACTCTGCCAGGAATGAATCGACGGTCGATCGTGGTGTCCCCACCACCCATAGACCAAAACTCAAAGCCAAAAGCCAAAAGTCCCAAGCCTTAAGCCCAATGCACGAATTCCAAAGCCCGAAGGCCCAAGCTCGAAGCTCGATTGCCTGTTGCTCAAGCTCAAATCACAAAGCTCAAAGCCCGAAGCTCTAAGCCAGAAGCTCGAAGCCCAAAGGCCCAAGCCTAAAGCCTAAAGCCCAAACCTCGTAGGCTTAAGCCTGAGGCCTTAAGCCCATTGCGCAAAGGCTGAAGGCCGAAGCACAAAGCCTGAAAGCACAAGCCTAAATCCGAAGCCTAAAGGCCCAAGGTCGAAGCTCGAATTTCAAGGATTGAATGCCCAAGCTAGAAGACAGAAGTCTGTTGGCACAAGCTTCAATCCCTAGGCCTGAAGCCTGAAGACTTAATCCCAAAGCTCAAAGTCCAACATTCAAATGCGCTTTCTCGAAGCTTGAAGCTTGAAGCCTGAAGCCCGAAGCCCGCAAAGCCCAAAGCCTGAAGCCCGAATCACAAAGCCTATAGGACCAAGTATGAATCCCAAAGCCTAAAGGACTAAGCCCAAAGGGCAAAGCCTCAAGCCCCAAGCCACATTCTTAAAGGTCAAAGCCCATAGCCTGAAGCTTGAATCTCAAATTCCGAAAGCATAAGCCCGATGCTCGAAGCGCAAAGTTCGAAGGCCAAAAATACAAGCTCATACCCTAAGCCCGATGACTAAAACCTGAAGCTCAAAACCCAATGCTTAAAGCTTGTAGCTCAATGGCCCAAGCTCGAAGCTCATAGCCTAAATTCCGAAGGCCAATTTCTAAAGCTCATACTTGGAGGTTTGTCCCCGAAGACTGAAGCCGTAAAGCCTTATCTGAAGGCTCAAACTTAAAGGTCGAATGACGAACACTAAAAGTTGAATGTCGAAGGCCGAAGAAGGTCTAAACTCTAAAGGCTGAAGGCTTTAAGCCTAAAGCTAGAATCCCGTAGGCTAATGTTTTAATCTCGATGCCGCAAGGCCGAAGGACCAAGCTTGTACCCCCAAGTTCACAGGCCAAAGCCCCAAGCTCAAAGGTCGATAGCCCAATCTGTAAGCCCGAAGTTCAAAGCCCTAATCCCGATGCTTGAATAATGAAGCTCGTAGCTCATAGACCCAAGACCAAATCCCAAAGCCTGATGCCCCAAGTCCGAAGGTCGAAGACTGAAGCCCAAAGCCATAGGATCGAAACTAGAAAGCCCAAGCTAAAAGCCTGAGACCTATATTTTGATGGACTAAGCCTGAAGCCTGAAGACTAAACACGGAGATCCATGACCAAAGACTTAATCCCAAGCTCGTAGCCCTACGCTTGAAGCCCAAAGGGCCATGTACAATGCGTAAAGCCTGAACCCTGAAGGCCCAAGAATAAAGCGCCAATGCTAAAGGCCAAAATGTGAGGTCCATAACCTGAAGCTTGAAGCCTAAAGCCCAAAGGCTTGGAGCTCGAAGCATAAAGCGTGAAGCCCAAAGCCAAAATCCCAAAGGTGCAAGCCCAAAGCCCAAAGTCGTAAGTTTGAGGCCCAAAGTTTGTACTGCTAAGCATAAAGCCTGAGGCTTGAAGGCCAAAATTAAAAATTTGAAGAGATTTGAAGGTCGAAGGCCCATACCCTAAGCCCGAAGCTCGAAGCCTAAAGCTTGAAGCATGAAGGTCTAAACCCGATGGGAAAAGGCCCAATCTAGTAGCTCGAAGCCCAAAGCCAAATGTCAGAAGGCCCAAGCCTGAAACTTGAAGTCTCAAGCCTTAAGCCTGAAGCACGAAGCTCAAAGCCTGAAGGCTCACCCTTGAAGCCTGATGCCTGATTGCTCAAGCTAGAAGCACGACACTCAAATCCCAAAAGCCTACGCTCACGGTTTGAAGTCTCAAGGCCGAAGGCCAAAGGCTTATTAGGACTGAGGCCAGAAGCCCAAAGCCTAAAGGCCCAATCCCGAACCTTGACGCTTGAAGCTTAATCATCTAGGCTAACATTTAAAGCTCGAGCCCATAGCCCGTAGCCTAAACCCCGAATGCTAATGGCTGAAGGCCAATGGTTGATGGCCAATAAAAGAAGCCTAAATGCCATAGCTAGAAGCCCGAAAGCACAAGCCCAAAGCCGAAATTAGTAGGCCCAAGCTGGAAGTCTTCCTAAGCCCAACGCTCGAAGGCCCAAGCCTAAATCCAGTAGCTCGAAACTTGAATCGTGTTGCCCTAAGCCTAAAGCCCGAAACTCGAAGTCACAAGCCCGAAGTTCAAAGGTATAAGTTTGAAGCTAAAAGTTAGATCGTCGAAGCCTGAAGCCTGAAGCTCGAAGCCCAAAACCTGAAGGCCCAAGCTCGAAGCCCAAAGGCCCAGGCCAGATTCTTGAAGCTTGAAGATCGATGCCCGTAGCAAGAAATTCGAAGTCCAAGCCTCGAAGCTTGAAGGCCAAAAGCCAAAGCGCGAAGGCTAAAGGCTAAGTCTCGATGCTCTAAGCCCAAAGCCTATAGGCCCAATTCTGAACCTTGAACCCCCAAACCCGAAGGCCCTAGCCCAAAGTCGGAACACTGAAGCCCATTGCTCAAAGCTCGAAGCACAAAACGCATGCCTTAAGCCCAAAATTGAAAGGTTGAAGGTACAAGCTCGAAGGCTAAATCCCAATGGCTCAAGCCTAAAGCCTGAAGCCCGAAGCCCAAAGTGTGAAGCCGATAGCCTGAAGCCCAAAGCCTGAAGCCTAGAGCTGAAAGGTTGAAAGCAAAAACCCGAAGTCAGCAGATCAAAGCCCTAAGGCCTAAGCCCTATGCTTAACAGCAAGAGCTTGAAGCCTAAAGCACAAAAGCCCAACAAAAGTCAAATAGAAGCCGGAAGTCCCAAGCTGGAATCTCGAATCCCGATGGCTGAAGCTTGAAGCTCAAAGCACAAAATCCGCAGCTCGATGCCTGAAGGGCATTGCTATGCCTGACACCTAAAGCCTAAAGGAACCCTAAAGCTCAAAGCTCAAAGTCCGAAGGCCAAAGTCCAAAGGCCTATGCTCTAAGCTTGAATCCCGCAGGCCTATGTTTGAAGCCCAAAGCTTGAAGCCTGAAGGTTGAAGGCTGAATGCCTAAGGCTGAAGCCCATAGGAAGCCCAAAGGCGCAAGCATGAAGTGCAAAAGCCTATGCCCAAATCTGATTGGAAGCCTAAAGCGCAAAGGTCAAACCCCAAGGGCCAAAGCCTAAATCCCCAACCCAAAAGATTAAAGCTCGAAGGCACTAGTGTAAAGCCTAAAATGTGAAGTCTGAATCTCGAAGTTAGAAGCCCGTAGCTTGAAGCTGAAAGCCTAAAGGCCAAAGCCCAAATCTTAAAGGGCTAAGAGTTAAGCTTGAGGGCCAAAGCTCAAATTCTTAACCCTGAAGATCGAAGCCCGAAGGCGCCAGCTTGAAGCCTGAAATCTAAAATCTGAAAGCTAATGCTTGATGCCCAAACGCCCATGCTTGAAGCTTGAAGCTTGAAGCTTGAAGCCTGAAGCCTGAAGCCCAAGAACCTAAGCACAAAGATCAAAGCAAGGAGGCGCTAGCTCAAAGCCTAAAAACTGAAGCTTGAAAGCCAAATCCTGAAACTGGAAGGCTCAAACCTAAAATCTAAAGCTTGAAGGCCCAAGCCCGAAAGCCAAAGGTTTAGGGTTAAGGGTTTAGGCCCAAGCCCAAAAACCTCAAGCCTGATGCTCAAAGCCCCAAACCTGAAGCCCAAAGATCTAACCCAAAAGCCCCTAGCCTGAGGGCCAAAGCCAATCTCAAAGGCAAAATCCTGAAGCTCTTAGCAAGAAGGTCAAAGCCTAAAGGGTTAAGCACAAAGCTTGAAGCCCAATGTCCCAAACCTGAAGCCCAAAGCCTAAAGGCCTAACCCAAAAGCCCGCAGCCTGAAGGCCAAAGCCCCATCCTAAAGGCAAACTCCCAAAGCTCGTTGCCTGAATCCTGAAGGCCAAAGCCCACAGGCTAAAAACCTTAGTCAGAAGCACGAAAGCCGAAGGTCGAAGTCAGTAGGCCCAACCCCAAAACCAAAAGGCCTGAGCCTAAAGCTTGTAGCTCGAACCCTTAAGCCCGTAGCCCCAAAGTTACAATGACCCGATGCAAACTCGGGGTCTTCGAGAACACTACGACAACACTGCGAGGGCAATCCAGAGATCCCCGTCCATCATTTGTACAATACTACAAGATACGAGAGCCTCATAGGCATCTCAGGGTTTCACTTGAGGCCAAACAGTCCCGAAGCCTCCTCACATGAGATGCAATCCCGAGGGTCTTGAAGTCCCAGAAAATAAGCCCAAACCCAAAGAGTCATGCCCAAAGCCCGAAGGCCCATGCTAGAAGCCTGAAGCCCGACGACTAAAGGCCAAAGCAAGCAACCAAATGGCCCAAGCTTGATGCCCGAATCACAAAGCCCAAAGACTGAAGTTGCAATACAAAAGGTCAAAGGTCCATGCCCAATGCCTAGAACCCGAAGCCCAATGTTCGAAGGCCAAAGCCTAAAGCTTAAATCTCAAATCCCGAGGGCCCAAGCTCATAGTTCAAAGCTCGAAGCCTAAACATCAAAAGCCCAGGCCCAAAGATCAATGCCCAAAGATCAATGCCCAAAGATCAATGCCCAAAGGTCAATGCCCAAAGCCCAGTGCCCAAAGCCCAGTGCCAAAATCCTCAAGCCTGAATCATGAATCTTACAGCCTGAAACACAAAGTGCAAAGGTCAAAGGCTTAAGCTTGAATCTTGAAAGCCGAAGTTTGATGGCTCAAGTCCAAAGCCTAAACCCCAAATACCAAAAGACTAAGCCTAGAGCCCAAAGCTCAAATCCTGAAGCTTAAACTTCAAAGGCTGAAATCCCATGACAAAATTCAAAGTCTAAAACCGAAAGCCCAAATGCCTAAGGTTGAAGTGCAACGCCCAAAGCGCAAAAGCCCATGCATGAAGCTCGAATCCTGTTGGCCTAAGCCTGAAGGTTGAACCCTCTATGTGCAAACTAGAAGACCGAATTGGACAAGAAAATCGTTTCCAGAAGCCTGAAGCTCGAAGGCCGAAGGCTGATGGCCGAAGCTAGATGCCCAAATTCTTAAGCCTAAGGCTAAATGCCCGAAGCCCTTGCCCGAAGCCACATGGCCTAAACTTGAAACCTGAAGCCCAAAGGCCTAAGCATAAAGGCCCAAGCCCAACCAGAACGCCGAAGCCTGAGCCAGTAGCTTAAAGGCTGATTGCCAAAGCCAAAAGCCTAAAGACCTAATCTTGAAGCCAAAACCTTGAAGGCCTGAGTTCTAAGCCATAAGGCCTAAACTCGAAGGCTCATGTAAAGCCTGATGCCTGAAGGCCAAAAGCTAAATGTTAGAAGGTTGAAGACCCAATACTATGCTCGAAAACCTGAAGATCAAAGCTCAAACCCAAAGCTCGAAGCCCCAAACATGAAGTCCCAAGCCTAAAGCCCGAAGCCCAAAGCCTGAAACTTGAAGGCCCAAGCTGGAAGCATGAAGCATGAACCTCGATGGCATAAGGTCTAACCCGAAGCCGAAATGCCCAAGCTTAAATGAACCTCGATGGCCTAAGGTCTAAGCTGAAGCCGTAAGGCCCAAAACCTAAAGCCCAAAGCTCGAAGAACTAAGCCCAAATCCCAAATGCCAAAGCCTAAAGCTCTATGCTCTAAGCCCCATCACCGAAACCCAAAACCTGAAACCTAAAGCCCGAAGCTCAAATCCCAAAGCGTGAAACCCAAAATTCAAATCCCGAAGCCTAAAGTGTGAAGGGCCAAGCCAGACGCCTGACCCAGAAGTCCTAAACTCGAAGCCTCAAGCCCAAATCCAGAAGCCAAAAGCTGTAACCTGCAGCCTCTCGATGATCGAAGATGAAAGTTTGAATTCTGAAGTCTCAAGTCCGAAGCTGAAAGCTCGAACACAAAAACCTCAAAGCCCGAAGGTTGAAGACCAAAGTTCGAACCCGCAAGCTCGAAGGCAAAGCATAAGGGCCAAATCCCGTAGCCCAAGCACAATTAGCGAAGTCTGAAGCTCAATTCCTAAAGCCAAAGCTTGAACAACGAAGGCTAAAGGCTGAAGCCTCAAGCCAGAGATCGGAAGACCTAAGCCCAAAAATCAAACCCAAAACCAGTAAAGACCAAGCTTAAAGGCCAAAGCCTGATGGCCTAAGCCGGAAGGCTAAAGCCCGACGACAAATGCCAAAGCCCAAAGCTTGAAGCCTAAAGTCCAAAGCCCGACATCCAAAGCCCAAGCCAGATGCCTGAATCCTAAAGCCCAAAGACTGGAATTGCAAAACCAAAGATCGAAGGTTCGTGCCCAAAGCTTAGAACTTAGAGCCAAAGTTAGAAGGCTAAAGCCCAAATCCCGAGGCCAAGAGCTTAAATCCCAAAGCCGGAAGGCCCAAGCTCAAAGTCCAAAGCTCAAAGCCTAAACATTGAAGGACCAGACCTAAAGCCCAAAGCCCAAAATCCGAATCCAGAACTTATGGCACGAAGCACAAAGTCCAAAGGCTTTAAAGGCCCACTACTGAAGCTTAAAGCCTAAAGGCCTACAGCTCGAAAGCCCAAACCTGAAGATTGAAACCCAATGACCAAAGGCCTAAGCTCTAATCCTGAAGTCGAAAGTTTGAAGACTCAAGCCCAAAGCCTGAACGCCAAATACTGTAAAATTAAGCTCGGAGATCGAAGCTCAAATCCGAAAGCTTCAAAATTAAAGGCCAAAGTCCCAAGCATAAAATACAAAGCATGAAGCCTAAAGCCCGAATGCCTAAGCCCAAAGCTTGAAACCCAAAGTGCAAAAGTACATGCCTGAAGCTCGAATCGTGATGGCCTAAGCCTGAAGCTTGAACCCTCTATGTGCAAGCATGAAGACCAAAGCCTGAAGACCGTATCCCGAAGCTTGAAGCTTGAAGGCCAAAGGCCGATGACTGAAGCTAGAAGCCTAAATTCTTAACCCTGAAGCCAAAATCCCGAAGCCCATGCACGAACCCACAAGGCCTAAACTTGAAACCCGAAAGCTACCGAGACTCAAAGGCCTAAGCATAAAGGTCCAAGCCCAACCAAAAAGCCAAAGCCCAAAGCTCAAATCCCAAAGCTCAAAGGCAATGGCTAAAACAAAGGCCTAAAGACCTAAGCTTAAAGGCAAAACCTTCAAGGCCTGAGCTCTAAGCCAGAAGGCCTAAACTTGAAGGCCCAAGTCCGAAGCTCGAATGCTGAAGCCCAAAGCCCAAAGGCCAATAGCTCAACGTCAAAAGGTCGAAGACCCAAGACCGAGCTTGAAAGCATGAATGTCGAAGCTCGAACACAATGTTTAAAGGCAGAAGCTCAAATCTTGAAACCCAAACACCAACTAAACCCAAAGCCCGAAGCTCTAATCCCAAAGAATCAAACTCAAAGTCCAAAGGCCCAAGCCCAAAATACAAAGCATGAAGCTTAAAGGCCAAAAAGCCTAAGCCTGAAGCTTGAAGCCCATAGCACAAAATCTCATGCCGGAAGCAAGAATCCTAATGGCCGACGCTTGAACTCTATTTGTGTAAGCCTGAAGACTGAAGCCCGAAGACCGTTGCTCGAGGCTTGAAGCTAGAAGGCTGCAGGCCGTTGGCTGAAGCTAAAAGCCTAAATTCTTAAGCTTGAAGCCAAAAGCCCGAAGGCCCAAGCTCGAAGCCACAAGACCAAAAGATGAAGCCCAAAGCTCGAATATCCAAGCTTGAAAACGCAAGCTTAACGTCTGAGATCAGAAAGCCGAAGCCCACAGCCCAGCCCAAACCCTGAAGCTTAAAGCCTGATGGCCAAAGCCAGAGACCTAAAGACCTAAATTTGAAGCCAAAAGCTTGAAGGCCTAAGCTCTAAGCCAGAAGGCCTTAACTTGAAGGCTCAAGCCCGAAGCTCTAATGCTCGAAGGCCAAAAGCTCAAGGCCAAAAGTTAGAAGGCCCAAGACCAAGCCTGAAAGCTTGAAGGTCGAAGATCAAACCCAAAGCCCAATCCTGAAGCCCCAAGGCTCAAACACAATTTTTGGAGTCTAAAGCTTAAATCCTAAAGCCAAAAACCCGTACCACAAAGTCTAAAGGCCAAAGCCTCAATTCCAAAATCAGAAGGCTAAATCTGGAATATCGAAGCACAATCCACTAAACACCAAGCCTAAATGTTAAAGCGTGATGGCCTAAACCTGAAGGCCAAAGCCGAATAGACTAATGACCAACCTCAAAGCCTGAAACTCGATGCCCAAAGCCCAAGCCCAAGGGGTCACGCCCAAAGCTCGAAGGGTCATGCCCAAATCCTGAAGCTTGTAGTCCCAAGCTCAAAGCCCAATAGCCAAAGGCCAACTCCCACAACCCGAAGGCCCAAGCTTGATGCCTGAATCCTAAAGCATGAAGACCGATGCTGCAAAACTAAAGCTCGAAGGCCCATGCCCAAATCCAAGAACAAGAAGGCTAAAGCCTAAACCCTGAAGCTTAAATCTCACATCTCGAAGGCCCAAGCTTGAATGTCAAAACTCGCATAAACAATGAAGGCTCAAGCCCAAAGCTCAATGCCTGATGCCTAAAACTAGAGTTTTATGTCCCAAAGCACAAAGTCCAAATGCCAAAGGCCCAATGCTGAAGCCTAAAGCGTAAAGGATCAGTCCAAAGCCTGAAGCCGGAAAGCCCAAGCCCAAAAATTGAAGCTCAACGACCAAAGGCATAGGCTTGAATCCCAAAGCCCGAAATTCGAAGGCCGAAGCCTGAACCCCAAATACCGAAAGACTAAGCCCAAAGCTGAAGCTAAAATCCTAAAGCTTCAAACTCCTATGCCAAAGGCTGAAGTTTAAAAACAAAGCATCAAGCCTAAAACAGAAATGCCCAAGCTTGAAGCATAAAGCATAATGCGCAAAAGACCATGCTTGAAGCTCAAATCCTGATGGCCTAAGCATGAAGCTTGAACTAGCTTGAAGACCGAAACCTGAAGGTCGTAGCTCGAAGCCTGAAGCTCGAAGGCTGAAGGCAAATGGCTGAAGCTAGAAGCCCAAATTCCTAAGCCTAAAGCTGAAAGCCCGAAGGCCCAAGCCTGAAGCCACAAAGCCTAAATACGAAGTCCGAATCCCGAAGGCCCAAGCTAAAAGAGCTAAGCACAATGACCGAATGCATAAGCTTGAATTCCAAAGCCCAAAACCTGAACCCTAAATACCGAAAGACTAAGCCCGAAGCCCCAAGCTCAAATCCCTAAGCTTCAAACTCAAAGGTGAAAGGCCCAATCCTAAAATAAAAGGCATGAAGCCTAAAGCCTAAATGCTCAAGCCTGAAGTTTGAATCCCAAAGAGCACAAGCCAACGCCTGAAGCTCGAATCCTAGTGGTCAAATCCTGAATCTTGAACCCTCTATGTGAAAGCTTAAAGATCGAAGCCCGAAGCTCAAATCCCAAAACTTTAAACTCTAAGGCCAAAGGCCAAATCCTAAAATACAAAGCATGAAGCCTAATGCTAAAAAGACTAAGCCTGAAATTTTAAGCCTAAAGCCTAAAAGCCCATGCCCGGAGATCGAATCCTGATGGCCTAAGCCTGAAGCTTTTAACCTTTACGTGCAAGCTTGAAGACTGAAGCCTGAAGACTGAAGATCGTACCTAGGGGTGGCAATATATGACCCGACCCGTGAACCCGACCCGAACCCGACCCGCAAATTTCGGGTATGGGTCATGAATTTTGACCCATTTATTAAACGGGTCGGGTTCGGGTTGGGCATAATCGGGTCGGGTAGGGTTCGGGTTGGGCATTTAAAATACTCTATAAATGAGTCGAGTCGACCCGCCAACCCGACCCATTTATTAATCGGGTCGGGTTCGGGTCATAGATTTTGACCCATTTAATAAATGGGTCGGGTTCGGGTTGAGGCTATTCGGGTCGAGTCGAATTCGGGTTCGACCCGAACCTGACCCGACGACCCATTTTGCCACCCCTAACCATACCTCAAAGCCTGAAACTTGAAGCCCGAAGGCTGATGGCTAAAAATAGAAGCCCAAATTCTTAAGCTTGAAGCCAAAAGTCCAAAGGACCTTGCCCGTAGCCACAACTTCGAAGGAAAGCCTAAAGGCCAAAAGCTTGAAGGTCGAAAGTCCAAGCCCGAAGACCGAAGCCTTATGACCGATGGCCTAAGCTTGAATCCTGAAGCTCGAAGTTCAAAATCCCATGCCTGAAGCACAAATCCTGATGGCCTAGGCCTGAAGCTTGAACCGTCCATGTGCAAACTAGAAGACCGAACCTCGAAGACCATTTCCAAAAACATGAAGCTCGAAGGCCAAAGCTAGAAGCCCAAATTCTTAAGCCTGAAGCTAAAAGCCCAAAACCCAAGCCCAAAGTTAAAAGCCTAAAGCCATAAAGCCTAAACTCAAAACCTGAGGGCTGAATCCCGAAGCCCAAAGGCCCAAGCATGATGGCCTAAGCCTAACCTGAAAGCTGAAGCCTGAAGCTCAGAGGCTGATGGCAAAAGCCAAAAGCCTAAAGGCCTAATCTTGAAGCCAAAACTTGAAGGCCTAAAAGGCCAAAACTCTGATCTTGAAGCCGAAACCTTGAAGGCCTGAGCTCTAAGCTAGAAGGCCTAAACTCAAAGGCACGTGTCTAAAGCATGAATGCCAAAGCCCCATGCCAGAAGGCCAAAAGCCCAAGTTCAGAAGATCGAAGACCCAACACCAAGACCTTCCGGCTCGAACCCCCAAACCTGAAGTCCTAAGACTAAAGCCCGAAGCCCAAAGCCTAAATCCTAAAGGCCTAAGCCGGAAGCATGAAGCACAAACCTAGATGGTTTAACGTCTAAGCTGAAGCCCAATGGCCCAAGCTCAAAACCAGATTCCCAAGGCCAAAAGCTCTAAGAACTAAGCCCAAATCTCAAATGCCAAACCCTGAAGCTCCATGCCCAAAGCCTTATCCCTGAAATCGAAGACCCAAGCTCAAATCCCAAAGCATGAAGCTTAAAGGCCTAAGCTCAAAAGCTAAATCCCAAAGCCTAAAGCTTGAAGGCCAAATCTCAAAGAACTAAGCCCAAATCCCGAATGCTAAAGCCTAAAGCTCGATGCTTGAAGCCTCATCCCCGAAACTCAAAGCCCCAAGCTCAAATCCCTAAGCCTGAAGCCTAAAACATAAAGGCTCAAGCTTGAAGCCCGAAACCCAAATTCTGAAGCCCAAAGTACGAAGGACCAAGCCAAAAGCCCAATGCCTAAAGTCCTAAACTCGAACCCTCAAGCCCAAATCCTAAAGCCATGCCCAAATCCTGAAGCTCGAAGATTGAAGCTCGAAGATTGAAGCTCGAAGCTCCATGAACAAAGCCCGATGATTGAAGATTGAAGCTCGAAGCTCGATGATCAAAAGGCTCGAAGCCTGAAGCCCCAAAGCCCAAGCCCGAAGACTGAAGCCCAATGACCGAAGGCCTAAGCTTGAAGTCGGAAGCTTAAAGTTCGAAGGCCGAACACCAAAGCTTGAACCCCAAATACATAAAGACAATGCTCGAAGCCCGAAGCTCAAATCCCAAATCATCAAACTCTAAGGCCAAAATCTAAAGGCCAAAGCCTAAAATAAAAAGCATGAAGCCTAATGCCCAAGCTTGAAATTTGAAGCCCAAAGCGCAAAAGCCCATGCCTAATGCTCGAACCCTAAAAGCCTAGGCCGAAAGCTTGAAGCCACCATGTGCAAGCTTGATGATTGTAGCTCGAAGCCTAAAGCTCAAGCCTAAAAGGTCATGTCTAAAGCCAAAAGTCCCATGCTAGAAGCTTAAAGCTTGAGGTGTCAAGTCCAAATCCCGATGACCAAAGGCCCAAGCCCGCAACCTAAAGGCCCAAGCTTGATGTAAAGCCTGAAGACCGAAATTGCAATACCTAGGCTCGCAAGTCCATGCCCAAAGCCTAGAACCTGAAGCCTAAAGTTTGAAGGCCAACGCCTAAACCCCGAAGCCCAAAGTTCGAAGCTCTAAGCCTAAACATCGAAGGCCTAGGCCCAAAGCTCAATGCCCAAAGCCCAAAGCCTAAAGCCTGAATCTATAATCTTATAGCCTGAAGCACAAAGTGCGAAGGCCAAAGGCCCAATGCCGAAACCTAAAGCTTGAAGGTCTAAGCCCTAAGACTGAATTTAGAACACACAAGCCCGAAGACGAAAGGGCAAATCTTGAATCCCAAAGACCGAAGGCCTAAGCTTGAATCCTAAAGCCCAAAGTTCGAAGGTTGAGGCCCGAAGCCAGAACCACAAATACCGAAAGACTAAGTTCAAAGGCCAAAGCTCAAATTCTGGCGCTTCAAGCTCAAATCTTGAATCTTAAAAATACAAATCATAAAGCATAAAGCCCAAAGCCAGAAGCCTAAAGACCTAAGCCTGAAGCCAAAAAGCTTAAAGGCCTGAGCCAGAAGCCTAAGGCCTAAATTCGAATGCACAAGCCTGAAGTTCAACAACACAAGCTCGGAACTTGAAGCCCAAAGGCCAAAAGCTCAACGTTCGAATGTCGGAGACCCACATCAAGCTAGGGTGTTTGAAGGCTGAAGCACAAACCCAAAGCTTAAGGTTCGAATCTTGAAGCCCAATCTTAAATCCCGCAGGCCCAAGCACAATTCTCAAACATTGAAGCTTAAATCCTAAAGCCCAAAACCCAAACCCAAGGCTTAAAGGCCCAAACCTCAAGCCCAAAATCAAAAAGCTAAAGCCTGAAAATTGAAGCCTAAACCACTAAAGACCAAGCCTAATGGCTTAGCCTGAAGGCCAAAGCCTGATGGACAAATGCCCATGCCCGAAGCCTGATGCATGAAGCCCAAAGCCCGAAGGCCCATGCTGGAAGCATGAAGCTTGAAGGATAAAGACCAAAGCTCGACGGCCAAAGGCCCAAGCCTGCAACTGGATGGCCCAAGCAAGCCCAAATTGTTAAACCTGAAGCCAAAAGTCCGAAGGCCCAAGCCACAGGCCTAAACTCGAAGCCCGAAACCTAAAGCCCAAAGGCCAAAAGCCCGAAGATCAAAGACAGATGGCCAAAGCCAAAAGCTTAAAGACCCAAGCTTGAAGCCAAAAGCTCAAAGGCTAAAAATCAAAGCTTGAATGGTCATTCGCGAAGCCCGAAGCCCGAAGCCCAATGCCCAAAAGCTCAACGCCAAAAGGTCGAAGACCCAAGATCCAGCCCAAAAGCTTGAAGGTCGAAATATGAACCGAAAGCTTAAGGCCCGAATCCAGATGCCCAATCCCAAAGCCCGAAGGCCCAAGCACAATTCCTAAATTCTAAAGCTCAAATCTAGAAGCCCAATACCCAATGGCCTAAGCCCAAAATTAGAAGGCCAAAGCACGAAAATCGAAGCCCAAACCACTAAGGACCAAGCCTAAATGCTGAAGCCTGATGGCCTAAGTCCCAAACCTAAAGCCAAAGGGTCATGCCCAAAGCCTGAAGGCCAATGCTGGAAGCCTAAAGCTTGAAGTCCAACGAGCAAAGCCTGACGGCCAAAGGCTGAAGCCCTTAACCTGATGGCCCAAGCTTGATTCCCGAATCATAAAGCCCGAAGACTGAAGTTGCAATACAAAAGCTCAAAGGTCCATGCCCAATGTCTGGAAATCGAACCCAAAGCCTGATGCTTAAACCTTAAATTCTAAAGGCTCAAGCTCGAAGTCCGAAGCTCGAAGCCTAAACATCAAAAGCCAGGCCCAAAGATAATGCCCAAAGATCAATATGCCCAAAGCCCAATGCCCAAAGCTCGAATCCAGAATCCTATAGCCCAAAGCCCAATGCGTAAAGCTTGAATCCAAAATCTTATAGCCTGAAGTACTGAGTGCAAAAGCCAAAGGGCCAATGTCAAAGCCGAAAGCCTAAAGGCCTGAAGCCTGAAGCTCGAATGCCCAAGCCCCCAACAACTGAAGGCCTAAGCTTGAATCTTGAAGCTCGAAGTTCAAAGGCCCAAGCCCAATGCCTAAATCCCAAATACTAAAAGACTAGGCCCGAAGCTCGAGTCTTAAATCATGAAGCTTCAACGTCAATGGTCGAAGTTCCAAGACTAGAGCCTAAGCCTAAAGCCCAAAGCGCAACAGCCATGCATGAAGCATGAATCCTGGTGGCCTAAGCCTGAAGCTTGAACACTCTATGTGTAAACTAGAAGATCGAAGCTCAAGGACCATTTCTGGAAACCTGAAGCTCGAATGTCGAAGGTCAATGGCTGAAGCTAGAAGCCCAAATTCTTAAGCCTGAAGCCCAAATTCTTAAGCCTGAAGCCAAAAGCCCGAAAACAAAGCCCGAAGACACAGGGGCTAAACTTGAAACCCGACAACCAAATCCCCAAGCTCAAAGGCCCAAGCATGAAGGACCAAGCCCAACCTGAAAGCCGAAGCCCGAAGCCCGAAGCCCGAAGCCCGAAGCCCAAAGCCTGAAGCTCAAAAGCTGATCGCCAAAGCCAAAAGCCTTAAGGCCAAATCTTGAAGCTAAAACCTTGAAAGCCTAAGCTCTAAGCCAGAAGGCCTAAACTTGAAGGCTCATGTCTGAAGCTTGAATGCTAAGGCCAAAGCCATAAGCCTGAAGGCCAAAATCTCAAGTCATCCCCAAAACCCAAACCCACAAGCTCAAAACCCAAAGCCTGAAGCCTAAAACATGAAGGCTCACGCTTGAAGCCCAAAACCCAAATCCTGAAGCCCAAAGTACGAAGGGATAAGCCAAAAGCCCAATGCCTGGCGTCCTAAACTCAAAGCCTCAAGCCCAAATCCTGAAGCCAAAAGGTGTAACCCAAAGCCTAGATCCTGAAGCTCGATGATCGAAGATTGAAGCTTGAAGCTCGATGAACAAAGCTTAAAGGGCCGAAGCCTGAAGCCCGAAAGCCCAAGCCCAAAGACCGAAACCCAATGACTGAAGGCCTAAGCTTGAATCTTGAAGCCCAAAGTTTGAAGGCCCAACCCAAAGCCTGAACCCCAAATACTGAAAGATTATGCCCGGAGCCTCATGCTCAAATCCCGAAGCTTCAAACTTTAGGGTCAAATGCTAATGCCCAAAATACAAAACATTAAGCCTAATGCCAAAATGCCTAAGCCTAAAATTTGAAGCCCAAAGCACAAAAGCCCATGTTTGAAGTTAGAATTCTAATGGCCTAAGCCTGAAGCTTGAACCCTTTAAGTGCAAGCTTGAAGACGAAAGCCCGAACACCGTAGTCCGAAGCCAGAAGCTCGAATGCCGAAGGCCGATGGCCAAACCTAGAAGCCCAAATTCATAAGCTTGAAGCCAAAAATCTGAAGGCCCATGCCTGTAGCCACAAGTTCTGAACTCAAAACCCCAAGTTCGAAGTCTAATGCTCGAGATTAGAAGGCCAGAGCCCAATCTGAAAGCTAAAGCCCAAAAGCCGAAGCCCGAAGCTCAAAAGCTGAAGGCCAAAGCTGAAAGCCTAAAGACCAAAGCTTGAAGCCAAAACTTGAAGGCCTGAACTTGAAGCTAGAAGGCCTAAACTTGAAGGCTCAAGTCCAAAGTTCGAATGCTCAAGCCCGAAGCTGAAGCTCGAAGGCAAAATGCTCAATGGCAGAAGGTCGAAAACCCAAGATTGGAACTGAAAGCTTGAAAGTCGAAGCTCAATCCCAATGCTCGAAGGTTCAGGGACAACTCTCGAAGTCTAAAGCTCAAATCCTAAAGCCCAAAATCTGAAGCACAGAGCACAAAGCTCAAAAATCGAAGGCCTACCACTAAAGACCAAGCCTAAATGCTGAAGCCTGATGACCTAATCCCGAAGGCCAAAGCTCGATTGATGAATGCCTAAGCCCGAAACTCGAAGCCCAAGGCCAAAGGGTCAGGCCCAAAACAAATGCCTGTGCCAGAAGCTGAAAGCTTGAAGTCCTAAGCCCAAATCCCAATGACTAAAAATCCAAGCCCGCAACTTGAAGGCCCAAGCTTGATGCCTGAATCCTAAAGCTCAAACATCGAAATTGCAATAACAAAGCTCAAATGTCCATGCCCAAAGCTTAGAACTCGAAGCCCAACGTTCGAAGGCCAAAGCCTAAATCCCAAATCCTAATGCTTAAATCTCAAAGCCTGAATGCCCAAGCTCATTGTCCGAAGCTCGAATGCTCAAACGTCAAAGATCCAGGCCCAAAGCTCAATGCTCAAAGGTTAATGCCCAAAGCCCAAAGCCAAATGCCTAAAGCTCGAATCCAGAATCTTATACCACGAAGCACAAAGGGAGAAGACCAAAGGGCCAATGTTGGGCCAATGTTGGGCCAATTTCAAAGCCTAAATCCTAAAGCTTAAAGCCTAAAGCCTAAAGCCTAAAGCCAAAAGCTTAAAGGCTCGAAGCCTGAAGCCCGGAAGCCCATAAGCCCATGTCTAAAGACCAAAGGCCTAAGCTTGAATCCTGAAGTCCAAAGTTCAAAGGCCCAACCCCGAAGCCTAAACCCCAAATAGTGAGAGACTATGCCTGAAGTTCGAATCGTGATGGCCTAAGCCTGAAGTTCGAATCGTGATGGCCTCAACCTGAAGCTTTTACCCTTTTTGTGCAAGCTTGAAGACCGTAGCCCGAAGCCTGAAGCTCGAAGGCCGAAGACTGATGGCTAAAGATAGAAGCCCAAATTCTAAAGCCTGAAGCATGATAACGAAATTTTGAAGCTCTAACTTTGAAGCTTAAAGCCTAAGGCCCTTAGGTCCAAGCCTAAAGCCAAGCCAAAATCCCTATGTCTGAAGGCTCAAGCTCAAACCCAGAGACCGAATGTGACGACCCTAGCCGTCACACTAAAATTTATCTAAGTTAGGGGAGAAGGAAGATTAATTCAACAGCGAAAGAAAACTAAATAGATTAAATGCTACTACAAAAGTTCACAATACTAAATCTTAGAACATAATTAAACATCTAACTAAACCAAATGAAGCAGAACTACTATAGTCTCAACCGAACACATAAGTAGATAAGTCACTCTCTAAGAAAATAAAGTAATAAACTAATTATTCTCTTGACTGGCATTCTCCCCATTCCCATGATTAAGTGCTTCAGTACCTGCCATGTTAGTGACAGAGTCTGTTAGAACAGACTCGTAGGTTGTACACTAACAAAGCCTTTAAATAAAAAATATTAAACAGCAATAATAATAATAATAATAATAATAATAATAATAATAATAATAATAATAATAATAACAACAAGTTGATATAATATAATAAGAATAACAAACAATTAAACATATATAACATAGATTTTAATTAAGCATGCATGTATGATAAAGAAATAGAATAATACAGCATGAACAATAATTATGAAACAAACATAATATAATTTGCATAGAAAGTACAACATCAGTATATAAACAGAATCGACAAAATAAAATAAGTAACGAGCAAATTTCTTTTTATTACTTTCACTTTTATCTTTTGGGCCCGTGATTTCTCGTACTACACCTCAGCTGCCTTTTACATCTTTGGGGATCGTCACCCCCCATGAATAGCCCTCCGTAGACATATCCAATGAACACCGTCGCGCCAAATATCATGTGAGGACCTCTAGTGGACACGTATCCACAGCAGACACGTATCTGCTTTGGGGATCGTCACCCCCCATGACAGTCAAAAACTGCCAATGGACGCCATCGCGCCAAATATCATATCATATGCTCGAGCTAAGGTAGGTGCGTAATCCCATAAAAATCACATTTAATTTTAATCCATTGTCGCATTAAAATTCTTATATTTTAATTTATTAAATTGGCAAGTCCATACACTTGCTCAAATATTAATTTATCTCGTCAAGTATGATGACCAATTTGTACACTTATTTACCCACGCAAGCCCGTACACTTGCCCTTCTAGTGGGTATCACATTCAAGAAAATAAATATATGATTGCAATTAAATAGTTATAGTTTAACTCAAATTTTAACTAGGATTTGAAACATCCATAAAAATCACAACCATATTATTAATCTTCTAATTAAAAGAAATTACAAATTTTATTTTATTTAAATCAACTAGCTGAAGGATTAGGCAAAGCAGTTATAGGAGCAAAGCATGATATATTGATCACTTAATCTAAATATTCTCTGCTAGTTACAGGAGTAAGAAAATTAAATAATAATGCTATAGATTTTGCTTGCCTTGAAGATCACAAAATAAAAACAATATGAATTTTTGAGTTAGAATTATTAATAGAAATATTTACAAGTGAATTTGTACTAAATAATAAATAAAATAAATTATATTATTTCTCAGTCACGATCGAATCATGGAGAAAACATCCAAACACAATTTCTAAAGTATTTTTAGATGCATACAACAATAAAATTTGAAGAGCAATAATATAACGAAATACATACACAGAATCATGGATGTAGTTTATTGATTTAACGCATGAAATTAGATTTTTGTCAAATTAATTCTTTATTTAATTATTTAATTTAAAATAGCAAGGTTAGGGTAAAACCTACATCGAATTTACCATAGTTCTAGGTTTTCTTGAGATTTGGAGAGAAAAGATCGCTCCAAAATCACTAGATCCGACCCAAGGTGCAAGAAAACGTGTAGATCGAGAAGAAGATGAAGAAGAATCGTCGATTTTGAAGGAGATCCGACTTCTCTCTCTCCAACGCATCACTTTCTCTCTCCAACTCGTCACTTTCTCTCTCCTCTCTCTAGGCCGGCGGTGGTTATAGAAGGGGAAGAGTTGAATCGGTGTTTTAGGGGCAGAAACTCTATTTCTTTCTCTAAATAATAATCTGGGGGTATTTCTGTAACTTTTTTTAGCCTTAATTTAAGTAGGTAGTTATGGATATTTAATGGGTAATTAAATTCATTAGATTTGAATTTTAAATAATCTGATTTAATTAAATTAAATATTAATTTTAGCCATTTTGAATTTTGAATCGCATAACAAACATTTACATTTCATATATTTAATCTTAAATAATTAATCTCATAAATAAAATTAATTTCATCATAATAAATTAAATTAATCAAAAATCTAAATCTAAATTTTACCGGGATGTTACACCGAAGGTTTTAGCCCAAAGCCCAAAGGCCAAAAGTCGAAGCTGGAAGCCCAAAACTGGAAGGCTTAAACCCGAAGGCCAAAGCGAAGTTTGAATACCAAAGCCCAAAGGTCAAAGCTCAAAGTCTGAAAACTAAAGCACAAGCCTGAAAGCCAAAAGTCGAACACATATCCCCAAAGCCCGTAACCTGAAGTCTAATGACCTAACAATGAAATCCCAAGCCTGAAGCCTAATGCCTAAAGCCACACAGCACCAACCAAAAGGTGAAATCTAAAGCCCGAAACCCAAAAGCTGAAGCCTGAAGCAGAATGCCAAAACCTGAAGTCCAAAGCCCTATACGCATTGCTAAAAGCCTGAAGCATGAAGCCTAAAACCCATAGCCCGAATCCCGAAGCCCGAAGCTCAAAGTTCAAAACTCAAAGCCCAAAATATGATGCGCTAAACTCGAAATACAAAGCCCAAAGACCAAGCCACAATCTCTAAATCTTGAAGCCCGAATTTCAAAGCTCGAGCTTAAACACCAAAAGCAAAATCCCAAAGACCAAAGCCCAAGCTCAAAGTTCAAAGCTTAAAGCCCTATAGAGCAAGTTTAAAGCCCAAATCATGAAGGTCCTATATCTGAAGCCTAAAGTTAGAAGCTCAACAACTGATGCCAAAAGCCTGCTGCCAAAAGACCCAACACTAAAGCCTGATAATTGAAGTCTGCAACACAAAATTCCAAGCCTGATGCTTAAAACTTGAAGCTCAAAAGCTTAAGCCTGAAGGCCCGAGCCAGAAGACTGAATGCTGAAAGCCAAAGTCTGATGCCAACAACTCGAAGCCCAAATCTCAAAGTCCAGTGGCTGAAAGTCAAAGCCCTAAGCTCGAAACCTAAATCCCCAAGCCCGAAGCTCGAAGCTTGTAGTTTAAAAAGCCAAACCAAGTCTCGAATCTCAAAGCCAAAGACATATGCTCAAACCCCATAACGCGAAGCCCAAATCTAAGCACGAAAGCCCGAACCACATGGTGCAAGGCCGAAGGGTGAAAGCTGAAACCCAAAACCCGAAAGCCAAAGCCCAAAGCCCAAAGCCAGAAGCGAGAAGCTTAAAGCCCAAACCACGAAAGCCTAAACTCGAAGGCTAAAGCATGAAGCATGACCTAGACGACCCACAACCGGATGGGCTAAGGTCAGTGTAGCCCAAAGACCTACGCCAAAAGTTTGTAGCCCGAAGTCTATGAACACTAAAGCCCAAAGGCCTTAGCCTGAAGTCCAATGTTTAAATTTAAAGCCCATGCTTGAAGCCCATGCCAAAAGGCTAAAGCTCGAAAGCTCAAACTGGAAGCACAAAGCATGACTCTGACGGCTAACAACCGAATGGCCTTAGGTCAACGCCAAAGCCCAAAGGCCTAAGCCAGAAGTCTGTAGCCTAAAGGCCATGAACACTAAAGCCCAAAGGCCTTAGCCTGAAGTCCAATGTTTAAATTTAAAGCCCATACCAAAAGGCCGAAGCTCGAAGGCTCAAACTAAAGGCATGAAGCATGACTCTAACAGCCAACTACCAAAATGCCAAAGGTCAAAGCCGAAGCCCAAAGGCCAAAGCTAGAAGTCTATAGGCCAATGCCTATGAACACTAAAACCCAAAGGCCTTAGCCCGCTGAGATCAAAAGGCCAAAGCCCGAATATCGAACCCCAAACCACTAAAGACCAAGCCTAAAGGATGAAGCCTGATGGCCTAAGCATGAAGGCCAAAGCCCAACGGACGAATGCCAAAGCCTGAAGCCCAAAGAACAAGCACAAAGGGTCATGCCCAAAGCCTAAAGGCCCATGTCGGAAGCCTGAAACTTGAAGTCCCAAGCCCAAAGCCCAATGGCCAAAGCCGAAGCTAATCCTAAAGCCCAAAGATCGAAAGTGCAAAACCAAAGCTCGAAGGTCCATGCCCAAAGCCTAGAACCTGAAGCCCAAAGTTCAAGGGCTAAAACCAAAACCCCAAAGCCTAAAGCTTAAATCCCAAAGCCCGAAGGCCTAAGCTCGAAGTTTGAAGCTCGAAGCCAAAACATCGAAGGTCCAGGCCCAAAGCTTAAAGCCCAAAGCCCAAAGCTCAAAGACCAAAGTTAAAAGCCTAAATCTAAAACTTGTAGCTCAAAGCACAAAGTCCGAATGCCAAAGGCCCAATAGGCCATGCCTGAAGACCAAAGCCCAGTAACTGAAGACCTAAGCTTGAATCCTGAAGTTGAAGGTTCCAAGGCCCAAGCCCAAAGCCTAAACCCTAAATACTGAAAGACTAAGCCTAGATGGTCTAAGCTTGATGCTTGAAGCCTCTATATGCAAGCATGAACACTGAATCTAGAAGACTGTATCCTAAAGACCAAAAATCGAAAGGCCAAAACCCCAAAAATCTAAGCCTAAACCACTAAAGACCAAGCCTAAATGTTGAAGCCTGATGGCCTAGGCCCAAAGGCCGAAGCCCAAAGCCTGAAACCCAATGCCAAAGTGTCATGCCTATATCCCAAAGATCAAATGCCCAAGTTGGAAGCCTAAATCTTGAAGTCCTATGCCCAAATCCGACGACCGAAAGCTTTAATGCCTAAATCTTAAAGCCCGAACTCCAAAATTGCAGTATCAAAGCCTGAAGGTCCAGTCCCAAGGCCTAGAACCCGAAGCCCAAAGTTCGAAGGCCAAAGCCTAAACCCTCAAACTTGATGCTTAAATCACAAAGCCTAAGAGCCCAAGCTTGATGTCCGAAGCTCAAAGCCTAAACATTGAAGGTCCATGCCCAAAGATCAATGCCCAAAGCCCAAAGCACAATACCTGAAGCCCGAATCCAGAAACTTATATCTAGAAGTGCAGAGTGCGAAAGCAAAAGGGCCGATGTCGAAGGCTAAAGCCTAAAGCCTAAAGCATAAAGCCAAGAGCTCATGCCCGAAGACCGAATCTTAACGACCGAAGGCCTAAGCTTGAATCCTGAAGCTCGAAGTTCGAAGGCCCAACCCTGAAGCCTGAACCCCAAATACTGAAAGTCTATGATCAGAGCCTGAAGCTTAAATCCCAAAGAATCAAACTCTAAGGCCAAAGGCCAAAGCCTAAAATACAAAGAATGAAACCTAATGCTCAAAAGCCCAAGCCTAAAATTTGAAGCCTAAAGCCTTAAAGCCTATGCTTGAAGTTCAAATCCCGATGACCTAAGCCTAAAGCTTGAAACCTTTATGTGCAAGCTTGAAGATCGAAGACTGAAGACCGTAGCCAGAGGCCTGAAGCTTAAAGCCCGAAGGCTGATGGCTAAAGATAGAAGACCAAATTCTTAAGCCCGAAGCTAAAAGTCTGACGGACCATGCCCATAGCGATAAGTTCAAAGGCCTAAAGCCAAAATGTCAAAGCCTAAAGCCTAAAGGCCCGAGGCTTGAAGGTCGAAAGCACAAGCCCGAAGACCGAAGCCCGACGACCGATGGCCAAAGCTTGAATCTTGAAACTCGAAGTTCGAAGGCCCAAGCCCAAAGCCTAAACCCCAAATACTAAAGGACTAAGCCCGGAGCCCGAGCCTCAAATCCCGAAGCTTCAACCATAAAGGCCGAAGTTCCAAGACTAGACACAAAGCATAAAGCTAAAAGCCCAAATGCCCAAACCCAAATCTTGAAGCCCAAAGCGCAAAGGTTCATGCATAAAGCATGAATCCTGATGTTCTAAGACTGAAGCTTGAACCCTCTATGTGCAAACTAGAAGCCCGAAGACTATTTCCAAAAACCTGAAACTTGAAGGCCGAATACCGATGGCCAAAGCTAGAAGCCCAAATTCTTAAGCCTGAAGCTAAAAGCCCAAAACCAAAGCTCAAAGCCACAAGGCCTAAACTCGAAACCTAAGGCCATATCCCGAAGCCCAAAGGCCCAAGCCCAACTAGAAAGCCGAAGCCTGAAGCCCAAAGCCCGAAACCCGAAGGCTGATGGCCAAAGCGAAAAGCCTAAAGACCTAATCTTGAAGCCAAAGCTTTGTAGGCCTAAGCTCTAAGCCAAAAAGCCAAAACTCTAATTTTGAAGCCAAAACCTTGAAGGCTTGATCTCTAAGCCTAAAGGCCTAAACTCAAAGTCTCATGTCTAAAGCATGAATGTTGAAGATCGAAGTCAGAAGACCGAATGCCAAAAGCTCAAGTTCAGAAGGTCGAAGACCCAATACCGAGCTCAGAAGCCAGAAGTTCAAAGCTCGAACCCCCAAACCTGAAGTCCCAAGCCTAAAGCCCAAAGCCCAAAGCCTGAAGCCAAAAGGCCCAAGCCAGAAGCATGAAGCACAAACCTACATGACTTAAGGTCTAAGCCGAAGCCCAAAGGCCCAAGCTCAAAACCTGATTCCCAAGGCCTAAAGCCTGAAGCCAAAAGCTCGAAGAACTAAGCCCAAATCTTGAATGCCAAAGCTTGAAGCTCCATGCCCGGAGCCTTACCCCCGAAATCGAAGCCCCGAGCTCAAATCCCAAAGCCTAAAGCTTAAAGGCCCAAGCTCAAAATCTAAATCCCAAGGCCTAAAAATGCCCAAAGCTCGAAGAACTATACCCAAATTCCAAATGCCAAAGCCTGAAGCTCCATGCCCAAAGCCTCGTCTCTGAAACTTGAAGCCCCAAGCTGAAATCCTAAAGCCTGAAGCCTAAAACATGAAGGCTCAAGCTTGAAGCCCGAAACCCAAATCTTGAAGCCCAAAGTACGAAGGGCCAAGCCAGAACGCCAATGCCTAAAGTCCTAAACTCGAAGCCTCAAGCCCAAATCCTGAAGCCGAAAGGTGTAACCTGAAGCCTAAATCCTAAAGCTCGATGAATCTCAGGGCCTAAAGCTTGAAGCCCAAAGCTCAAAGAACTATGCCCAAATCCTGAATGCCAAAGCCTAAAGCTCGATGTTCGAAGATTGAAGCTCATTGATCGAAGATCGAGGCTCGATGACCAAAGATCAAAGCTTGATGAACAAAGCCTGATGGTCAAAGCTCGATGATGAAAAGGCCCAAAGCCTGAAGCCCGAAAGCCCAAGCCTAAAGCCCAAAGTCCTAATCTCAAAGTACGAGGGCCCGAGCTGAGTGGCTACAACACGAAGCTCGGATGCCTGAGCCCAAAGTCCAAAGTCTGGAGGCCCAAGCCCAAATCCAGAAGGCCCAAAACCAAAGCACAAAGCTTGATCCCCAAAGCCTTAAGCATGAAACCTGAATCCCGAGGGCCAAAACATGAAGCCCGAATCCCGAAGGCCAAAACATGAATTCTAAAGATCGAAACCCAAAGCTCGAAGCCCAAAGTCTAAAGCTTGAATCTCAAAGTGTGAAGCACGAAGCTCGAAGACCAAACCCAGAAGCCCATGGCTAAAGCCTAAGGTACGAACCTTGAAGGCCTATGCCAGAAGCCTAAAGCCCAAAATCCGAAGGCCTAAGCCCAAATTCATGGCCAAATTTGGAAGCCGAAAGGTTTAAGTCTGAAGCCTAAAGTCTGATTCCTATAGTTGAATCCAAACATCCCGGGCCCAAAGCTCGACGCCCGAAGGCGCAAGCTTGAAGGCTTAGCCCATAGGGCCCGAAGCTCTAACGCCCATACCGAAAGATCAAAACCCGAAGCCCAAAGCCTACAGGCCCAACCCCAAACCTAGATACCCAACATCTAAAGCCAAAAGTCACAAGCTCGAATCCGGAAGTCTCATGCCCGAAGCTCGAAGGCCCAAGCTTAGTGCCTGAAGCACGTAGCCTGAACACATAAAGTCTCAAGCTCGAGGCCCAAAGTCCTAAGCTTGAAGCCAGAAGGCCTAAAGCTCGAAGGCCCAAGCTCGTCCTTCGGAGCACGAAGCACAAACTTCCAAGATAGAAGCCCAAAAGTCTAAGCCCAAATCCTTAAGAGCAAAGAGTCAGAATGTTGAAGCCTGAAGATCAAAGCCTGAATTTTGATGCCCAAAGCTAAAAGGCCCAAGACCAAAGCATGAAGCTGGATCCCCGAAACCTTAAGCAAGAAGCCTGCATCCTGAAGGCCAAAACTTGAAGCCCAAAGCCCAAAGCACATAGCCCAAAGCCCAAAGCCCGAAGCCCGAAGGTTGAAGCCTGAAGCCCGAAGCCCGAAGCCAAAAGCTCGAAGCTCGAAGCCCGAATCCCTAACCAAGCCTAAGGTACGAACCTTGAAAGCCCATGCCTGAAGCCTAAAGCCCAAAACCTGAAGGCCTAAGCCTGATATCCATAGCCCAATTTAGAAGGCCAAAGGTCTACGCCTGAAGCCCAAAGCCTGATGCCTATAACTGAATCCCAACGTCCAAGGCCCAAAGCCTCAAGCCCAAAGATGCAAGCTTGAAGCAGGAAGCCCGATGGGCTAAGCCTTAAGCCCAAAGCTCGAAGGCCCATACTGGAAGATCAAAGCCCAATGCATGAAGCATACAGGTCAAAGCTCGATGCCTAAAGTGTTAGGCTCAAAGCCCAAATGCTCAAAGTCCCAAGCTAAAAGCCCAAAAGCCTAAGCCCAAACCTTAAAGCCCGAGGGCCCAAGCTCTAATCCTTCCCCAAGAAGATCGAAGCCTGAAGGCACTAGCCTGAAGCCTAAAATCTAAAGCATGAAAGCCAAAGCGTGAAGCCTACAAGCCCAAGCCTAAAGCTTGAAGCCTAATGTATCAAAATTAAAGCCTGAGGCTTGAAGCCCGAAAGTCAAGCCTAAATCCCTATCCCCTAAGATCAAAGCCTATCAGCACTAGCCTAAATCCTAAAACCTGTAGACAAATGGCTCAAGCTTAAAGCCTAAAGCCCGAAAGCCCGAAAGCTCGAAAGCCCAAGCCTAAAGCCCAATGCTTGAGGCCCAAACTCGAAGGTCGAAACTCGAGGCCCAACTTTGATGCACGATGCTCGAAATAAGTAGACAAAAGGGCCTGCCAGACTATATTTCTGAAGTTCAAATCCCGTCAATACCAAAACATGAAGCCTAAACCCTAAAATTCCCAAGCTAGAAGCCCAAAAGCCTACGCCCAAACCTTGAAAGGCCAAGAGTCAAAGCCCATGGTGTGAAGCCCGATGGCCCAAGCTCTAATCCTTCACTAAGAAGATTAAAGCCCGAAGGCACTAGCCTGAAGCCTAAAATCTAAAGCTCAAAAGCCAAAGCGTAAAGCTTAATGCCTCTAGTTTGATGCTCAAAGCCTAATTCCTCTAAGCCGAAGCCTGAGGCATGAAACCCGAGCCTAAAGCCCAATGCCTGAGGCCCAAGCCCATAGCCCAAAGTCCCAGACTATTTTTCTGAAGTTCGAATCCCGTCGACCAAAATCCAAAGCTCAAAGATTAAAGCTTGAAGCTTGAAGGACAGATCACAAAGGCCCAAGCTTGCATCTTGAAGCATGAAATCAAAAAGCCCAAGCCAGAATACTGAAACCCAAAAAACAAAGCCCAAAGTCCGAATATTGAAGCTTATAGCCCAAGGCCTTAGCCTGGACCCAAAAGACTAAGCCCAATGCCTGATACTCGAAGCCCAATGCCTGATACTCGAAGCCCAATGCCTGATACTCGAAGCCCAATGCCTGATGCCCCTAGCCCAAAGTTCGAATCCCATATCTAGATTCCCATTGCCTGATCCCGGATGCCCGAAGCCTAAACCCCGAAGGTCAAAGCCCGAAGCACGATGCTCAAAGTCCTAATACCGAAGCACGAAGCTTGATCCTAGAAGCCTGAAGCCTGAACCTCGAACCCTGAAGGCCAAAACATGAGGCCCAAAGCTCGAAGCCCATAGCGCGAAAATCATGGCCCAATAAAGAATACAAAATTTGTTATTTCAAGATAAGTAAACAAAAGGAAAAGAATATTTAGAATGAAAAACGACGATGGATTGCTTTATCTTTAGACAGACTATTTCTTTTTTTTTTACCCCTTAGATTGAAATAAGAGATAAAATGATTCAACCTCAGACTCTTTTGAATATAGTAGATAATAGTTGAGTTCGAGAATTAAAGAGCATATTAGAATCTATATGGATTCTCTTATGTTTACGGTTCAGTGACTTTAAACATTTCAGTTAGAACCATTTTCAACATAACCATAACAAATATTTATGTCATTCTTATAACTTGAAATAAAGACAATATTAAAATATATTTTAATAAAATATAAATATTTTCTTCTTTCTATTTATATCCAAATAAATGCCATCTTTTAATTAATTAAATTATCAAAAGACATGCCTTCCTTTTTAGAATAAACGCCATCTTTTTAATTAATTTAATTATTTAATTAATTAAAAGACATCTCTGGAGAGACAATATTTTTTTTTCTTTAACCCATGGATTAAAATAAGAGATAAAATGATTCAACCTCAGACCCTTTTGAATGCAGCAGATAATAGCGGAGCTCAAGAATTGATGTGTATTCGAAGACCCAAGCTCAAAAAGAATCATCTTGCAACCTAAAGTTCAAAGGCCCAAGCTCATCCCTCGGAGCCCGATGCTCTATGTCCCAAGTTAGAATCCCAAAAGTCTAAGCCCAAATCCTGAAGAGCCAAGATTCAAAATCCAAAGTTGAAAGCATGAGGGCCCAAGGTCAAATCCCTTACCATGAAGATCGAAGCCCGGAGGCCCTTGATGCCTCCGGAAAGGACGAGTGTCAAAGTCCTAAGCTTGAAGTTCGATGCCTAATGCCTCAAAGACGAAGACTGAGGCGTGAAGCTTGAGAGCTTAGGCTTGAATCCCTAACCCCAATGATCAAAGTCTGTAGGCATTAGCCTAAAGTATAAAGAGCCCAAGGTGGCTTGGGACTTCAGCCTTCATGATTCAGGCGTAGGCCTCCGAACCTTGGACCTGAGGATTGGGCATTTAGGCATCATGATTTAGGCATTGACCTTGGGCCTTTGGGCTTCTAGGTTCTGGCTTTAGGCTTTGAGCTTCGAGCTTCGGGCTTTGGGCTTGGGACTTTGGATGTTCAGGCTTCATGTCTTGGGCATCAAGCTTGGGTCTTCGGGCTTCAAGTCTAAGACTTTGGGCATCAGGCTTTAGGCTTCACATAACTAGAATTGGGATTGAGCCTATAGGCTTCAGGCTTTCGGCTTTGATCATCTAGTATGTGCCTTCAAGCTTCGGGCTTAAGGCTTTGCCTATCGGGCTAGTTGCTTCGAGCTTGAGTCTTTGGGCTTCAGGCTTTGGGCCTGGGACGTTGGGATTCAGCTATAGGCATCATGCTTTGGGCTTCAGGCGTAGACCCTTGGCCTTCAAAATTAGGCCATGGATTTTGGGCTTAGGCCTTCAAGTTTTGGATTTTAGGCTTCAGGCATAGGCCTTCAAGGTTAGTACTTTGGGCTTTTGTTAACACGTGATTCTAGCACTGCATCTTGGCCGTACATGTGGTGCCATGGGTATCAACCATTTTATCATTTTTATTATTATTCTTGCAGGTTGCCAGCCTCAGCCATGAGGATATGGTCAAACCTCGATTCCGACGAATTATGGCCATTTCCCTGCAAACATCGATAATGATGTGTCTTAGCTACATCTATTAGTATGTCAGGACTACATCATTTTCAACACAGCATGCTTCTTTCAGGCACACAAACTAATGGTCTGTGTGCTTCAACCATTACAGACCCCTAGAAGAATTACTAGAATCAAGAAATTATGTTATCCTTCCACTACTTTCAGCTCTTTCGGTGACCGACAACAATAAGACCACCAAAGCGGACTCAACAATTGAATATTTCTCCCTCTTCCGGCAAACTCGGGCTGAGCTCAACCACCTTCTGCCTATAAAAGCCTTTGAACAGGCTTCATGTAGGAAGGGAGAGAGGCAGGAAAAAGGTTTAGATCAACTACGTCTTTATCCTTCTGTCATACTTGTACTTGAGCTTGAGATAAGGAAGCTCTTTCTCTCTTTCTCTCTCTCTCTTTTCTTTTCATATTGTACTGGTCTTTACGACCATTCCCTTTCTTTACTACTGAAATTATCTCACTGATCACTCGATGGATGTAGGGGATCTTCTCCCTAAACCACCTTAAATCTCTGTGTGCTGTTTTGGATGTGTATTACTCTTATTTAAGACTTAATCATCAGGCTTAGTTCTCTTTGTGCTGTCATATCTCAGGACTTTCTTTCTCTTTGTGTTTCTCGGGATCCCCTAGTTCCCACGTCAACATTTTCTGATGCTTCCGTTGAGGCCTTTGAAAAGATGGTGGCCAGGACACGTAGAACCAATACTATCATCTGCAGTACACATGCAGGTGAACCTTCTGTCAAGGCGTCAGCTGATGGAGCTTCAACTTCAACGTCTAGGTGTCGCACTGAATATGCTTCTTCCTCCAGAGGTACCTGTGTTGAACTCTTATTGATTTTGATGAAAACAAATATGTTAATAATATACTCGATTAATTATTTTTTAAATATTAATATATATTATACTTAAGTTTTTCAGGATCAAGAAGGATGATTGTCGAGATTATTTTGACTCAAGATTGATGAAATCAAGCCAAGAATGAAAAGAAATGAAGTTGATCAAGATCATTGAGAAAAGAAGCATCAAGTCAAAAAGTCAACTTCAAAGATGCATTTGCTATAAAATTTTAGATCATCAAGTAAGTGTAAAAAATTTATAGCTCATTTATCTAGAGAAAATTAAAATAAATATAATTAAATTTATTTGTGATTTTTAAAATTTTTATATGATTTTTATTTTTTATTTATTTTTCACATGAATTGAGTTTTTCAAAAAATTTAAATTACATGAGTAAATTTTTTTGATGACTTATTTTCTTCGATCTTCATTATTTGAAATTTTTTATTGAATTTAATCAATAATTTTACTATTTAACATGTCGCTTTGATTTGAATCGATAAAATCTATTTTCAAAAATATATATATATATACATATATACTACTTATAATAAATGAATAAAAAAATCATAAATAAAATTAAAAAAATATTTACAAAAATATATTAATTGAATTCATGAAATACTTTTGTGACCGATTTTGGATGCTTTCAACTTGTACAAAACCCAAAATTTTGAATTACTCGATATTTTAAATTCCACCAATATTTTTAATTCTCACTTCATTCTTTTACTCCTTAAAATCAATGATAAAACATGCGAAGTGGCTGATTTTTTTTCTAATTAATTTATTAAAAGTTGTAATACTCAAATTACTAATTTACCCCTCATTCCATCTATAAATAAGGGGGATTTTAGGTTAATACCTTTCTTTGGCCAACTTAATCTCCAAGCTCTGTAATTCTTAAGCTAAAAAATTCTCTCCCCAAGCTTAAAGTTTCTGTTCACAACATAGAGAGTCGATTCTAGGAGTTCTTGGATCATCAGAGGTGTTTTTAATCGGATATTTTCTATTTTCTTTCCGAATCGATTTTTCTTAAAATTCACGAATTTTTGTACTACTCATTTCACCTCCAAATAAGTTGAAATTTTTACTACATCTTTCTAGGAGCTTTCATTTTATCTAAAAATGTTTTTGGAATTTTTTGGTGAACGAATGTTCTCTGGAATTTTATATTTGTTTCTTAGTTTTTTAATTTTTATAAATCGTACAAAATTTAAATAATTCTAAAATTATTACAGTACACTATTAGGTAGGACTAAATCTAACAAAAAATGTTTTAAATATTTTTGCTAAGTATTATTTTCTATAAAATTATTTGAAGTTTCTGCTTATTCGATTTTATATCGTATAGAAATATTTCATCAAGTTTGATCTCTCTCTCTTCTTTTTATATTTCACAGAATATTGAAGAAGATAATACTAAAATTTTCTCTAGAAAATTGAGTTGCCTTTCTTGCATGTAGAGCTCTCATTAAATTTTAAACTGAGTTAATTTATCTCTTGTACGACCTATAAGGGTCATTATTTTCTATTCTCATTTTTGGTTTTGAGTCTCTCTGCGCGGAGAGGGATTTTTCTTACTTGTCCCCAAGTAAAAAGAGAGGTGAGATTATTCCTTTCCCTCAATAAAAAGGATCTAGAGATTGATTTGTGTCTTTGGACCGAAAAGGCTTAGGTTTCCTCCTTATATTAGGGCTTGAGCTTGGCCATAACAAGCTTGGGATAGTGGAACCCCGAAGGAGAAACAAATGGGAGTGAACTAGGCAAGAAAATAGCTGAGCCATTATACATCGTGTGTCTTCTTTCACTTCTGTATTATCTTTTTACACCATTTGGAGGCTGGTATACTTGATAGTTATTTTATTTTCAAAGCCTCAAAGTAAAATTTCAATGATCACATTTTGGACATAATAAATTGAGTTAATTCAAAATATTTAATAATTTAAATTATCCAAACTCAGTGAGATAACTAAAATTGGTAGGTTAATTAATTAAAATTTGGGCCTACTCACCCCCAAATTTAATTAACATAACCAAGGATCTAAATAACTTAATTATAGCAGTGGAACAAAATCAGATTAGTACATTAGGTAAATTTAATTTATTTAACAGAAAATGCTCGATGATCAGAAATACATTGATTTATCCATCCCACTATAATTAAGTTAATTAATCACTAAATTTACATTCTGCAATTTTACTTACTGCATCTGACTTACTAATATTTACTTTTCTGTACTACTAACATTTATCTTCTTGTACCACTAATATTTATTTTCCTGTACTACTAACATTTACTTACTGCAATACTAATATTTACTTTCTACATTATTTTTTTACTAACATTTACTTACTATATTTTTTTTTCTTTTTGCACACTAATTTTTACTTTTCTGTAATAATTTTTTTTTCTGACTTTTTGTTATCTTTTTCTTTTTGTGTACATATACATATACTATATATATACATATAATATATTATTATTATTTAAAAAAAACTCATATTCACACACTTCATATCTTATATATTAGTAAATTAAATTTATATATATATTTATATTTATACTAAGTATAACTATATATATAATCTATACAAATTAGTCTTGCTTGTTCTTTTGTAGGTGCCACTTTAAAATTGCTAAATTACTCATGTTGAAAAGATTTGCTTGAACGCTCTAGCTTGAATGCTCTTGCTTGAAAATAATAAAAGCTTCACAATAATAAGTAACTTTAAAAGTACTTAATTTTTTTTTAATATATATTAATCAAAATTTAAAATTCTAATTACACTAAATTCACCCTGGTCTTACATCCTAGCAGACCGTGATTCTTTGGCAGACCCAGCCCGTTTGTACTACCATACTGCCTCCTACACCTTTCTCGTTGGTCGCGACGGCTTTTGCACCTCTCCCGCTTATCGCGGAGGCTCCTGCACCTCTCCCGCCGATCGCGGCGGCTCCTGTACCTCTCCCACCGGTCACAGCGGCTCCTGCACCTCTCCTGCCAATCACGGAGGCTCCTATTCCTCTTCAACCGGTCGGGCACCCTCCATTCAATCATCAGGTTCTTCTCAGCTACCTAGACGCCCCTTCCCTCCATAGGGAGTTCATCAAAATCCTCTTCCACCATGCCCGTTTCCACAGCCTGCCTTCTTGCCCCCAGCTTTTCTCCTTTCCTCACTGGGTAGAATCCCCTCTTCACAGGCGCTTAGTCCCTCCAATACGGACTTGACCCCTTTTTCGGTCTGCTAGATAGCAATACCCCTTTTTCTCATGCTATCCGGCAGGCCCCAATCCTAGAAGACTTTAGGCCATCTTGACTTGAAGCCTACAGGGGTACTATCGATCCCCGCAAGCATGTTCAAGAGTTCGAGGCTATTTTTCGCTATCATCAGCCTGATGAAGCCACCAAATGCCACCTCTAGGCCAATAATCTGAAGGGGGCAGCATTCAGCTGGTTCGTTAAGCTTCCCAGGGGCACATTTGCTCCTACGAGCATCTAAAGTGGGAGTTGATCTCCCGCTTCATCGGCTGAACGCAAATGGTCATCTCTGACATGGCACTCGCCAACATCAAGCAAGGCGAAAAAAAAAGTCTGAGAGATTACACCTACCGTTTCTTTGGTGTGGCAGCAGAAGTAGAGGACGTCAACCCCGCTGTGGCCATGCATAATTATCGGAGGGGTCTCAAGAGCAGGGATTTATCCAAGTACCTACACCTAGCCAAGCCTCGGAGCTACCCAGAGCTGGTAGCTAGAGCCAGCCAGTTTGTGTTGTGGGAAGACACTGAGGCTTCTCCTCCCGATGTTTCTGGAACCAGAAAGGAAAAGAAGAGGAAACCTTGGGGCGACGAATCATCGTCCATGATGAACCAAAGGGGAAAGAATCCTGGTAGGGATGACAGGCCACCACGTCAGACTCATAAGCCAAAGCACTTCTTTTCCCGACTGCTTACCGAGGTTTACGCAGCAGCCGTGAAGCAAGACTTGGTTCGCCCTGTAGGACCCAAACCAACACTGCAGGCCGGACTGGATCTAGAAAACTACTGTGAGTTCCATGAGAACTACAGGCACATTATTCACAAGTGCTGTGCATAAAGGCCTTACTCAACAAGTTGGCGGATCAGGGCAAGTTCGAAGAATTCATGCTAATGGCCCCTGAATTCAGTGCTACGTAGAAGGGTAAGGCCCCTGAAGATGTGGGGGCTCCAATCAAGGCTTTACCACCGCCAAGCCCTAGTCAGCCTATGCGGTTCTACCCTCCTGTTGTAAGAACGATCAACGTCATCTTTAGTGTTGATCCTGCTACCGCTCATCGCTAGGTGATTGATGTGGGCGGCATATCACATCAGCCTTCTTCCTCTATCCCGCTCACTTTTTGTCATAAAGGTCTCCCTTATCAAGGAAATCCTCATAACGACCCAATAGTGATCACTACCCGCATCATCGATTTAAATGTTTGATGGGTGCTTCTCGACTCAGGAAGTGCGGCCGATGTCCTGTTTGAATCCGCCCTCCTTTGGATGGGGCTCAAGGAAGCGAACCTCCTCCATGTAGGAATCACTCTATTGGGTTTCTCTAGAGAGATGGTTCAGCTATTGGGATTCATCTCTCTGCCAGTTTCCTTTTATGATGGCCACACCATAAGTATGGTGAACTCGCCATCATTAGAGCCAGGGCTATAACATCATCCTCAGAAGAATAATTCTCAACTCCTTCGGGATGGTGATCTCCATGCCACACCTCTACACGAAGTTTCCTATATCCAGCAGTATCGTCACTATTAGAGGAGACTTCAAGGAGGTTACCCGATGTTTCCAAATCACCGCACAGCTCATCATCGATCAACTAGACCACAGGAAGTTTGAACCTATCATACCACAGGAAGTTAATGTACCTTTTGGGAGAAAAGATTCTTTTAAAGTTGTAAATTTATCTCCTTCTATGAATGAGAAGCAGCAAGCAGATATCACTGCCTTATTTTCTGAGTACATAGACATTTTTTCTTGATTCCTTGAAGATATCTTATGAGTTGACAGGGCTATCTGCGAACATTACTTAAATGTGTCTGCTGATGCCACTCCCACAAAACAAAAGAAGAAAGTCATGGCTGGAGAAAGATAGAATGTCATCGAGGAGGAAGTGAATAAACTATTAAAGACAGGGAAGTCCAATGCCCACACTGGCTTACCAATGTTGTCATGGTAAAGAAAGCCAACGAAAAATGAAGGATGTGTGTAGACTTTTGAGTACTTAATCAAGCTTATCCCAAAGATACATATCCTCTGCCATGCATTGATATGATGGTGGATCGTACCTTCGGGTATGAGGTCATGAGTTTCTTAGATGCTTTTTCTGGATATCATCAAATCCAAATGACCAAAGAAGAAGAAAAAACTGGTTTCACCACTAACTTCGGTACATACTGCTTCAATGTCATGCCCTTTGGTCTCAAAAATGCCGGTGCTACTTATCAGCTCATGATCGACACTGTGTTCAGAGCCCAAAGGGGGAGAAATCTTGAAGCATATGTTGACGACATCCTGGTAAAAAGTCGAAGCATGGAGGAACATCTCGCCAACCTCAAAGAAACTTTCAACACTCTCCGGAGATATAACCTTAACCTCAACCCTGCCAAATGCACCTTCGGCACATCATCAGGAAAGTTCCTGGGTTATCTCATTTCTGCCAGAGGAATAGAGGCTAACCCAGACAAAATATAGGCGGTCCTAAGCATGCCCTCCCCTCAGTCATTGAAGGCAATTCAAAAGTTGGCAGGACGAGTCAACAGCCTGGGAAAGTTTAATGCCAAGGCTGAGGATCGATGTTTACTATTCTTCTGGTGTCTCCACAACAACAAGATGTTGAACCTCTTAATTTTGATGAATACAATTAATTTAGCATTATGGACTAATCATCTTACTAAATGTGCTTTCAGGTCATTTATATTATGATTAAGGTGAAAGTCCAAGTTCAAGTTCAAGAAAAGAAGTTTATTACTTGGTTCTCTTTCATTTTCTTTTCTAGGACTTAATTGTAAGCATGCATGTTTTTGCCAAGGACTTAACTTGTACTTAATCTTAGTTAGCCTATGGTCTATCAAATTTTTGTTAATCCTTGCTGAAAAATTCATCTCCTTGAGTTGCAGGAAAAACCGGTCGATTTTCAAAATTGACCGGATCTCTCTGGACTGGCCCAAACTCAGC
>JAEMOT010000410.1:0-10722 GCA_019297695.1 Apostasia ramifera | reverse complement strand
CGCCGTCGCCTCTCCCGTCGCGGTCTGCATTTCCTTCTTCTTCTTCTTCCTTCTTCTTCTTCTTCCTTCTTCTTCTTCTCTAGTTTTCTTCTTCTCCTTGTTCTTCTCTGGTTTTCTTCTTCTTCCTCGTCTTCTTCTTCCGTCTTCTTCTTCCGTTTTCTTCTTCTTCGTACTCTTCTTCTTCCGTCTGCCTCTTCTTCTTCGGTATTCTTCTTCTTCGGTCTTCTTCTTCTTCCGTCTTCTTCTCTGGTTTTCTTCTTCTGTCTCTTCTTCTTCCTTCGTCTTCTTCTCCCGTCTTCTTCTTCTTCTTCGTCTTCTTCTTCCGTCTTCTTCTTCTTCTCCCATCTTCTTCTTCTTCTCCCGTATTCTTCTTCTTCTTCTTCTCCCGTATTCTTCTTCTTCTTCCGTCTTCTTCTTCTCCCTTCTTCTTCTTCTCCCTTCTTCTTCTTCCGTCTTCTTCTTCTGCTTCTTCTTCCGTCTTCTTCTTCCGTCTTCTTCTTCTTCTTCTGTCTTCTTCTTCTCCTCCTCTTATTTTTTATTTTTTTTATTCTTGTTCTCTGTTTTTTTCCTTTATTCACTGTTTTTGTCTCGTCCTCCTTCTCCTTCACCTTCTTCACTTTCTTCTTCTCTTCCATGTTTTTAAATTTTTTTGTCATATCATTATTAATTTAATATATAATTAATTTCTATGAACTTATAGTTATTTATTTTTGTTAATCTATGCGTAGATGAATACAGAAACATCATCACAAGAATCACAATTTTCTTTTGATGACACCACCCCATTATGGAAGTATGTTATCAAAATGAATAAGGTTGGAGACAAGGGTTAATCAATTTATAGTTTCTTTTATTTTTATTAAAATTCTAGAAAATAAATAATTTTATTTATTTTACGTGTCTTAGAAGTGTCGTGTCTTATTTTTTTTAAAATTGACGTATCCCCGTGTCCGTGTCGTGTCATGTTCCGTGTCCGTATCGTGTCCGTGCTTCTTAGACCACAACAGAGTTGAGTAGGGGGAAGAGAATCAAAGGATGCCAGATTTACGTGAAAAACCCTTGCTAGGGAAAATATCTATGAGAAAATGAAAAGAGCTTCAATAAGATGAAAAAATACAATCAAGAAAATAGAATAATTGTAGATCTGAGACCAAATGTTAGTAGTCTCATGCCATTTTTAGTAGTAACTGGCCGCCTACATCCTAGACATAATCGCTCCCAATTAGTTCTTTGATCTGGGGCTTTTGAGTTGTGCCTGCTTCTAGGGACGAGGAAGGAGAAAAGAGGGGGGATGCTCTCCCCAATGGCAAATGGCCGGCAAGAGGTAGTTAGAAGTAAAAGGGAAAAGACTGTCGCGGTGGCTCTAGTAGTGGTTAAATCACAACCTAGGGAATGAAAGCAACTGAGCTTGGGCAGGACCTTGGCTCCAAGGCCTGTTAGGGCTTTCATCGAGAAGGAAGATGGTGATGATCTAAGGCCGGCTATGGATTTCTTTAAAGATTAAATGACGGGCAACTTGGTTGGCAGTGGTGGAATTGGAAAAATTGGCATGAGGAGCTCCTAGGGTGACGACTCCTCCAAGGAGTAGATTGTGAGGGCATCGCTTTCTCCGGCTATGACAAACCAGGGAGAACCTAGAGATTTCGAAGTATTCCACCCTCTTGGTGTCGGATTTGGGCACTTGAAGTAGTCTGAAGTAAAGAATTCTAGTGAAGAGAAATAGGAAGGAGGCTTTTCTTCCGTGGACGTTGGCAAAGGAAGCGACTTGAACTAGCCTTCTGGAGCCATTTTGGCATAGAATGGGGAGGAGAAACATGACAGCTCTAGGCCCAGCAATTGGCCGAAAAGGAAGGCCCTTTGTGCCTACTGGATTCAGCAAAGGAGTACAACTTGAAGCTAGATGAGGATATTGTGAAGGAAAAGAAACTTTTTTTTGAAAGTAGAAAGCAAATCCGCCAGGCTTGATGCCTCAAGATAAGCAGAAAACCTCAACTTAGCCATTGAAAGTGGAAGGTCTCGTGGTTGAGACTGTATGTTCTCAAACCACCTGACAGCTCGGGAGTGTGGCCATAGCCTTTCGAGATTAACTATTATATGAATTGCTTGGACATGCATGTGGATTGTGCTAGCCCCAATGGTAAAGTTTGTATGCGGGGTGCAATGTGTAATGGAAATTTATTTTCAGGTGGGGCTGTTTTTGAGACTGCAGCAGGAAAATCAGCACCTAGAACTCTTCATGAGCTGAAAACATTGAGTTCCCTTAAGAGTGCAAATGCTGGGATAGGGCAGAAACAAGCGGTCACAACAGTGAGTTACATCTCTAGCTAAATGGGCCAGTTGAGGAGTTAGTAAAGTCCGGTTTGGTGCAGGAAAATGCTGAATGCTGGAGTTTATGCGCGGAGAGGAGGGAAGGGGGGTTGGGGGAGCAGGGATTGGGGATCTGGGACAAAGTCGGCTGGGAATCAGGTTCAAGAAGGGGATGATATTGACTTTGGCTGACCTAGCACTAGGTTGAGTGCTGGTCTGAGGAATAAGATGGCGGATTCCAGCATTAAGAGGTATTACACAACTCATACTCGCAGAATGGCAGTGTTTGGAAGAAAAAGGGGTCTGTGGATTTTTCAAATTTGGACCTTTTGGCCAGGAGCTGGTTCATAAAGAGAGACTTGGAATTAAATCTTGAAGGGATTGAACGGGTGCAAGTAATCTTTGGCAATGCCCTCATTATTAGACTTCTCAATAGATGCCTTCTTTTCCCTTTTCTGTAGCATAGCTCCACAAGTGATAAGGGAACTAGAAGGGTTTCCAATTACTCGAGATAGGAAGCTGTTGTCTCATCTCATATGCCATTTTGATAAAAGGGAAAACCGAGACTCAGTGCTTCGGGAAGGGCTATGGTTGGTCGCAAGACAACTTTTGGGCTTGGATACATAGACTTTTGACTTCTCACCCTCTTCCCGCTCTTGAGCCGCTACGTTGCTTTTGGTTTGGCTCTCTTTTTGCTAGGATAGACAGAACTTTGGATTGGTCGCTTCCACCATCAGCGATCATCTTTGTGTGGGCCCCTACACCTCTAATTATGAAAAGCTTGAGTACATCCGTGTTTGTGTTAGCTTTTGTTTGCAGTTTGGGTTGAAAGTTGAAAAGAAAGATTTTTCTAATGCGTTGAGTATGAAGGAAAATCTTTGCTGTTTACTTAAAGTGCTGCAAGGTGGAGCACAAAGGGGGTAGTTATCCATTGAAGAACACTCCTAATTTGGAGAAGAATGAAATGAGGTTGTCAAACAAGGCACATGAAGTAGATGACAATGTAGTGTGGGAGAGGCAACACCTCCCACATGATTTTTGCTCGGCCTTCACTGAGGATTTGGAGATAAGTTGTCCTTGATTCTTTGTTTCCTTTTTATGAGTAATATATAAGCCTAGGCCAATCTTTATAAAAAACGAAAAACTAAATGGAAAACCCTAAGTCTCCGTGTTTAACTGTAAATGGTTGTGTGAACGTAAAGCAAAATAGGTCACACTTAATATCCCAGTCTCTCAACCTTCACCAAAGACATTGATGCGAAAATAATGCTCTAGTACTAAATTTGATGCGGAAGTTTAGTAGAACTGACTAAGTTGAGGAAATAAGTGGAACTAGTGGGTAATTAGGAACTAGTATTATTTTTTTCTATTATTTTTTTTTTACAAATAGGAACTAGTGGGTAATTAGGGTTTCAAGGTTCACACCTAAGATTTTCCTACCATTCCCTTTTAGACTATTGTCCCCTTTCGGAATCTCTTATGCTAAACAATTTCAGAGTCACATATTCTAATTTCAATAATCACAAGTCCAACCAAATGGTCAAGTACATATTTTATTTAACGAGGGCTGATCTTATTTTAAAATAAAGGCAAAGCCTGTAGCACTTAACATTCCCACTAATAAAAAAATGAATAAATAAATAAAAAGGATTTGATTAATTCAAACCGGTAACAAACTCTTTAAAAATAAAATAAAATAAAAATAAAGATAATCCACAGCATTCATCAAGTGTTATTGCATAGGATTTAATCTAGATCGTTTATGAACAATTTGCCCCCCATTTGACATATTGTTTTTTTTCACAATTTGGTTGGACATTAAAACTTTCAGTGAACTAGGTTGTCCATCAAAATTTAGAGTACACATCTGGCATGTGGAAGTAGTGTCTAATATGGGGACCTGAAAGTAACTTTCCCTTAAAAATAAACAATAAGGCTCTATTTAGGCAGAGCGTTGAGGGACAAAAACATAAAACATAAATTAGGAGAATGTGCGTGTAGTCTGAAACACTCCTTATGGCAGCATTTTTTTTACGATTCCTGGCAAATTGCAAATAACTCTTTCAGCGTTTGACAATTTACTTAAATTCCCCAGCTTGGAGTCTACTAAAATAAACTTCACAATGATTACAAGATTACATGTTACCTGATAGTCTAAGCTTAGAACGTTAAATAAACTAACATGGTTGTTCATTTCTGTTTCTAATGTTTTATCAAGCTTGTATTGGTGTTCTTACCTTGCCACTATTCATTTCATAAGGTGTTTGTATTGGTGTTCTTAATTGGCCATTATTCATTTCAAAAGGCAGAGGATGTGATTGGGGACATACTGAAGGAGTACCTGGAGATACCACAGAAGCCTGGCATACTTTCTGATGACTCAGGGAGCAAGGGAACACAAAGTGTTGGAAATGAAGCTAATGATACCTCCAATCACGAAGAACACAACGATGCAGCTGACTCTGCTGGTGCAGTCGCAGCTAATGGGAGTATGAAGGAGGTGCTTCCATGTCCAGAGGATAGGGCCATTGAGAAAATTGCAGACTCTACTAAAAGTTTAAATGATAAGGGCAGGTCAGAGCAACCAATTGGTCAAGCTGATGATTTAGTTGACTCTGTTAAAATATGTGCGGCTGAGGACACAGGCGCAAGTCTGGACAATGAGTCCTGTAGAGGTGCCTTTCTTAATAGTGATAATTTCAGTAACACAAATAAAGATAGTGTCAAGTTCTTAAATAAAAGGCAGGAAAATGGTTTGCTTTGGGAGACAAAAGTAGCAAATGCTCCCCCTGTGTATCAATTCAAGAGAGTTATTGCAATTGTTGATCCTCCACGAGTTGGACTTCATCCAATTGTAAGTTAAATTCTATCACCTTGCCAACTGATAACTGATTCTTTCTTTTATGTGATTGCATGTTAAACAGACTAAACAGTAATGTAGCCTTTCTTTTTCTGGGGACTCAAAACACTCCAAAATTATAAACTCACCATTAATTTTGTATATTTATTTCACATTCTATATGTTCTCGAATATTTAAAATTAATATTATTTTGATATCCTACACAAATTCTAAAATTAAAAATCAGTTTTATATCATATCCTACGCACATTTCATTAAGAAGCAATATTATTTCATGTCCAACACAAATTTCAAATATTAAAATAATTTTATTTCACTTCATAATATTAAAAGAATTTTTTTTTCTTTCTAGCCTAAAAACATTTCAAACCAAACCAATGACACTCCTAACAAAATGCTTTTAACTTTGAAATATGAAACTAGTATTGTTGTTTTTGCTTGGTTAGTGATGGATATGGGCAGGAATATGCCTGTTTTTAGTAGCAGCATCAAGAAGTAACCTCTTATTTTCCTGTCAATCTTGGTTGGATTGTTTGCATATTCTCTGTAGCAATTTGCGTACAGCATCCAAGTATTAAAGTCTCTGAATTATAGGAAATAAACTCCAGTAGCGGTATTCTGATGCTTTCAGAATAATTTACAGGTAATTAAAGCTTTGAGGACTCATCCACGGATAAATCGTCTTGTGTAAGTGATTTCCTATTTCCAACATTTCTCCTCCAGCATGTTTCTATAGTTTACGTATTTGAGGAAGCTGCACTGGCCTTTCTTCCTGATCCCTTTGGTTTTATTCTACATCAGCTATATCTCCTGCAACCCTGAGAGCCTGGTGGCTAATGCCATTGAGCTTTGCACACCAACAGCTGATAATCCAGAAAAAGGCAAGGGGAACCGAGGTTGGAGAAATATGAGTAGTGCTGGGTTGGCAAGATACAGGGTGAAATCAATGCCGAGCTCTGAGCCTTTCCGACCTGTAAGGGCCATGGCTGTTGATTTGTTCCCACACACCCCCCATTGTGAGATGGTGATGCTCCTTGACAGGTAGCATTCTGTATTAGCAGTTCAATTCCCTTTCACGAGCTCAAGTTCTATATAAAAAAAAATCTGTTGGGGACAGTTTTGTTAATGATTAACTATGTCTAGAATTATGATAAAAAAAAAAAAAAAAAACTCAAGGCTCATGCATGAGAGTAATTTTATCTTATGTAACTTGTCTAAATATTCAAATTGCGATTTTTCTCATAGCTCCAATAAACTTGGTAAGCCATGCACCTTATTGGTGAGGCTAGGGTAATGCAAAGTTTGTTCCTTATTTTTAGTCACTGGAAGAGTTCTTATGAATGGAAGCTGAAAACCACAATCAATAAGGGTGTCTTTGTCTACATTGGTTATCTTTAATAAGTTTTAGAGTTAATTTTAGGTGAAATTTCTTTTTATTAAAAATCAATTTATGTTGTGAAATCAAGTTAGTTATTATGGTAGGATGCGTGAGGGATACGATAGTATATGATGTGATATCTAAGGTTAAAGTTAACCTTTTTTAACTTGGTCTTCAACGAGGAATTCCTAGGAGGTGCCGGGGTCATCAGTTTGCGTCGAACCATGTCCCTACACTTTGTATACACTGCCCAATAAATGCACTAAAAGAACAAGCCTAGCACAAAAAATAGTGTATGATGGATGTAATTTGTATATTGAACAATGAAGCATCTGATTGCATCATATTTGAATATGAAACACTCTTTACAAAATAAGGTCATGCTATTATGCTAAAGGCATTTTTCTGATGGTTTATATTTCGATATGATCAAGCACTTTTTAGCATGATCAGATAAATTGTTGTTTTTAGAGATTAATAGCATAAGGGTATTAAATTTTAACAAATATGTGGTGTGCTATCCTATTCGTTGAAAGAAATTGTATGAGAATATGACTCATTCAAGGCCTCTGTGATGTGATTTTGCGGAGCTTTAGATTAAATCATATACGGTCTGTTTGTAAGGTTAAAATTAAGTTTAGATAGAGATATTTTTTATTGAAAATTATATTTGAATGTATGTATTTATGTATATACGTATATATACATGTGTGTATGTATGTAGTTATTTATGTATAATCTTGAAAGTTATTTATATTCGCTTATATATAATTGTGTATACATTAATAACATATATATATATATATATATATATATATATATTTTGGCATTTTAACCCAACGTAGCGGTTTACGGGAACACTTTAGGTCGATGCCATGCTAGTGTGGTCGAAAACACTCTTTCGTCGCATCTCTTTCTATCTCTCTGCTTCTATCCATGATTTGTTATCATACATTTGATTTAATTTTGGGTTGCAAGTGCATGAGGTGTCCAATGCTACAATGCCCATGGTTTTCCTTAAAGAGACTCCTGGAGTAGAAGACCATGATGTGGTGTGTAGAGCTGGGAATTTTGATTGAAACTCAAAGTAGTGTTTGAATTTTACTTCATTCAAAATTTTTTCAATTTTTTTATAACTTGAAATCAATTCGTTTGAAATATATATTTAAACTTTTTCAATCTATATCTACAATGTTTTATATATAAAAATATTTTAGGAAGGTCTCATTTCTTTCAAGCCTAAAAACCTCACAAGTTTTTTTAAAAATATTTTCATTAAATTTTTTTATTTATTTTATATCATACACATTTATATATTAAAAATTAATTTTATTTCACATTTTTTATAAATCTCAATTTTAAAATATCTTTTTATTTTGCATCCTATACACTAAAAAAATAAATTTTATTTTATATTTATCATAATCTTTTATAATAAAAAATTTTATTTCACATTATAACATTAAATAAAATTTTTCTCTCTATAAAAAAAAATTAAAATTTTCCTAAAACATGCTTTGATCAAACAGGGCCTAAGTGTAAGTACTGCTTCTTAGCTAAATGAACTGGACTCGTTCCCGCAGCCCACTTGCACCAAAAAGCATATCGGAAATCGAGGGGTTACATATCGGATGCCAAAGCACCCCGTCTATTGAGAGTTTCAAATTCGATTCAAAATAAAAAAAAAACTTCAATTTCCTGATTTTGATGGCTGTAAACCAGTCAACTAGTATGCTTGCAATGAGCTAGCATGAAAATTTTATTAATCAAAATTTATATTTTCTAGAGGAATAACCTCAAAAGAATACATGTTCAAGGGCATAAAGGTATATCAATCGGTTCTAACATTGTAAATTTTTTTCTTTTTAAATTTTTTTAAAATACTTTTCTTAAAATTTTATCTTAATTTTTTTTTAATCGATAAAAACTAAATACAGATCTTTTTTTATCTCAACAAATGAAGATCTTATATTTATAATAGATCTACTTGACATAAAATTAAATTGGTTTTGTGATGTCCTAATATTATGAAATAATCTCTACTTGATCACCCTTTTTCAAAGTTTTAAAATATGACTTATTAATTTAATTTCTCTATAGTTAGAAAAATCTTGTACATCGCATTTATTCATGTAAGTAGGTATCAATATATACTTTCTCTATTCATTTGACTTTTTTTAGTTTTAAAATTATATTAAGTAATTTAGTGAGCCCAAAAATTTTATCTTCTATATTTTTATAAATATCTATGGATGTCATCCAAATGGTTTTCTACACTTTTTTTTTAAAAGCCTTTAAACTTTATTTTTACTAATACTTTGGATGTAAAAGTAATTTTTATTTTTTTTTAAATGCCAAATTCAATAAAGTCAATTGTATTGTGATAACATTTATTAAAAAGTTTTTTAAAAGTAACTCATCCATTTATATTGGATATTTTCTTTTATGAAAACACATACAGAATAACGATAAAATAGATGATATTATTAGTAAGATTCAAATAGAATAAATAAAGTGGAGGAATACATCTTGCAAGTTTCACTTGAAAGAATAGTTGTAAGGTCAGCAATATTATATGGTGCTGAATACTAGCCTACAAAATAGAAACATACAAATAAGTATTGCAGAAGTGAGGATGCTAAGGTAGATGAGTGAGTATACACGAAAGGACAATATGAGAAATGAGTATATCTATGAGAAGATTGGTGTGACCTTAATTGAAAATAAGCTAAGAGAGAGTTAACTTATATAGTTTGGACATATAAGTCGTAAGCTGATAGAAGCTCTAGTAAGAAAAATTTGATTATTCGATCTTGCCAATATAAAAAGAGGAAGAATAAGGCAAAAAAAAATACGATGAGAAACTATAAGAAATAATTTTATATATTTGGAGCTAAATAAAGATTTGTTATTTGATAGAGTGCAATGAAAATAAAAAATTTATGTAGTAGATCTCACCTAGTGGGATAAAAGCTTGGTTTGTTGTTCTTTTGTGAAAGTTATTTTCTGAACTTCATTCTTGATGCATTTTACTTGGTCAAGTTTTTAGTTTTTCTATTCCTTGCATTGGTAATTGTGTATATATGCCTATTTTCTTCTTTAATATCCAATTTCTTATATTAGTTGCATTTAAACTAATCTTTATAATAAATCTTCTCTTTTAATTTTAATTTGTTAATCCTTTTTACCCCTAAATATTTTTTTATTTGAAATTTTTTCTTTGGATTCTTTCAGGATACTTTTGTCACCTTGTAGATGCAATTAGCAATTGTCAGCCATGTTTCACTACCTAAGTTCTAAAGCATTCTTTTTAAAAATACATCTTGATATTCCACTATCAAGTGTGAGGGCATTATTTCGGCTTATTTTTTCTAACTCTTTATCTTAAAATTTGAGACCATAAGTTGATATTGGGTAGTCAAACATTCAGTTTGGATGATCTTATAATTTTTGCAATTCAAGCGAACTCATTTCTTTACAAAATAATATTTAATCTGCTTTCTTGACATTCAATTTGATGCGGGACAGGTGAATGACAATGCAGTTTAGAGATCAGCAATATGACAAAGCAGATTATTCACAAAATAATGCTAAATATCAAAGAATAATTTTGTGATGATTGAGAAATCAATTAAGCCCGCAAGACCCAATTACTTTTAAAATCTTAAATAAATTAGATCGAAGGTAATTGAAAAATTACCATTTTAGATTAGGGCGCAATTCGGTTTTCAATAAATCAGAAACATGGAACAGGATTGAGGGTCTCACAATATTTAACCAACAGTAATTTAAATTCGCTCAGTAATGAAAGGTCTCACAGGTGGAATAATTTTGAGCAAGTCACAAGCGAGCAGAAAAATACAGCTTAATCGACTTTACCAAGTTAAAGGCCTGATTGGAATTCGTACCTGAGTCAGAGATTCCAAGGATCAAGATGTAATTTTCACAATTAGGGCTGGCAGCTTCGGCGCGGGCGCGCGTGACTGATCAGGCGCACGGGCGCGTGTGACCGAGCAGGGGTGCACACGGACGGCGGAAACAGGGAGCGCGGGCACAGGGCACAGGCGCACGGGGACGATGGCGCGCGCGGGCGCGTTGGTGCAGGCGGTCGCGCTGGCGCGGGCGAGCGCGCGGGCGCTCGTGCAGGCGGGCACAGGCGGGACGCGGGCTCGGGCG
>JAEMOT010000409.1:364903-391937 GCA_019297695.1 Apostasia ramifera | reverse complement strand
ATTAATTTTTATTATATTTGAAGAGAATATATGCAATTTGACTTTAATCTTGTCTATATGAACTTTTTTTTAACATAATACTCTGATTACACACCTAATATTTGCTATATTTTTGTATTTTAATCAACAATTGATACTTGGCGGTCTATTAGGAGCATTTGATTGCGTTTTAATGTAATACCTATAATTACACATCTATTTGTTTGTATATCAATCAATTTTAAGAGAATAGGCTCTTAGGGTTTGATTTATGACATATCAATGAATTTGAGTTGAATAGTGATATTTTTGCAACTATTCATTGCATTATGTTGAATTCAAGTGGAGAACAAGCACTTAGAATATGATTCATTGCATAATAAGTTATTTTAACTAAATAAAAGTAATTGTGTGTGTGTATTCAATTAGTTTTTATTGTATTTGAAGAGAATATATATAATTTGACTTTAATCTTGTCTATATGAACATTGTTTAACATAATACTCTGATTACACACCTAATATTTGCTATATTGATGTATTTTAATCGACAATTGATACTTGGCGATCTATTAGGGGCATTTGATTGCGTTTTAATGTAATGCCTATAATTACACCTCTATTTATCAGTATATCGATCAATTTTAAGAGAATATGCTCTTTTAGGATCTGATTTATGACATATCAATGAATTTGAGTTGAATGGTGGTGTTTTTGCCGCTGATCATTGCATTACGTTGAATTCAAGTGGAGTACATGTATTTAAAGTACAATTCATTGCATAATAACTTATGTTAACTAAATTAGAATAATTGTGTTTGTATTCAATTAGTTTTTGTTGTATTTGAAGAGAATATATGCAATTTGACTTTAATCATGCCTATATGAAAGTTTTTTAACATAATACTCTGATTACACACCTAATATTTGCTATATTAATGTATTTTAATCAAAAATTGACACTTGGCGATCTATTAGGGGCGTTTGATTGCATTTCATTGTAATAACTATAATTACACATCTATTTATCAGTATATCGATCAATTTTATGAGAAAAGGCTCTTTTAGGTCTGATTTATGACATATTAATGAATTTAAGTTGAATAGTGATGTTTTTGCAGCTATTCATTGCATTACGTTGAATTAAAGTGGAGTATAAGCATTCAATGTAAGATTCGTTGCATAATAAGTTATTTTATCTGAATAAAAGCATTGGTGCGTGTATTCAATTAGTTTTTGTTGTATCTGAAGAGGATATATGCAATTTGACTTTAATCTTGTCTATATGAAGGTTGTTTGCATAATACTCTGATTACACACCTAATGTTTGCTATATTGATGTATTTTAATCGAAAATTGACATCTGGCAATCTATTTGGGGCATTTGAATGCATTTTAATATAATGCCTATAGTTACACAACTCTTTGTCACTACATCGATTAATTTTAAAACAATAGACTCTTTTAGGGTCTGATTTATGATATATAAATGAATTTGAGTTGAATAGTGATGTTTTTGAAGCTATTAATTACATTATGTTGAATTCAAGCGGAGTACAAGTATTTAGAGTATGATTCATTCCATAATAAGTTATTTTAACTGAATAAAAGCAATTGTTTGTGTATTCAATTAGTTTTTATTGTATTTAAGAGAATATATGCAATTTGACTTTAATCTTGCCTACAGAAATGTTGTTTAACATAATACTCTGATTACACACCTGATGTATGCTATATTGATATATATTTTAATTAAAAATTGATACATGACGATCTATTAGGGGCATTTGATTGCGTTTTAAAATAATACCTATAATTACACATCTATTTGTCAGTATATCGAACAATTTTAAGAAAATAGGTTCTTTTACGGTCTGATTTATGACATATCAATGAATTTGAGTTAAATAGTGATGTTTTTGCAGCTATTCACTGCATTACATTGAATTCAAGGGGAGTACAAGCATTTAAAGAGAACAGCCTCTTTTAGGATCATATTTATGACATATCAATGAATTTGAGTTGAGTAGTGAAGTTTTTGCAGCTATTCATTGCATATGTTGAATTCAAGCGGAGTATATGCATTTAGAGTATGATTCATTGCATAATAAAGAGTGGCAATTGTATAACTATTAATTACAATATCGACGAATTTAACAAAACTACATGAATTTAGAGATCGATTCATCACATGTTGAGTTATTTTTTGTAAATATTAGCACTTATGCCATAATTCGATGATTTGTCTTTATATTCGAACAAAAAATTATCATTTAGACTTCAATCAATTGTGTATCAAGGTTTTTTATCTTAATATTCGCAATTACACAGCTTATTTCTGTTATATCGATTTATATTAACTAAAGACATATTTTTTGTTTGAACTTTGTAGAATATCGATGTATTTCTTTTCATTTGATGCCTTTAGAGACTAACTTATTGCATATTAATTTATTTAAATTTAACATTGGCAATTGTTTAACTCTTAGGGTGCGTTTGTTTGTAAGGTTAAATTTAAGAAGGTTAAAATTAAATTTGGATAGAGATATTTTTTTATTGAAAATTGTGAATGATGTGAAATAAAGTTAGTTATTATGTTGGGATATGTGAGGGATGGGATATAAAGTTAGTTATTATGTTGGATATGTGAGGGATGTGATATAAGTTAGTTATTATTTTAGTAATATGTGTAGGATGTGAAATAAATTTAATTTTTAATATTAAATTTTATGTGTGATGTGATATGCTTGGTTAAAATTAAACCAGGTTAATTTTAAATTCTAGACAAGTGGGGCCTTAGTTGCTATATTGATGAAATTAACCAAAATATAAGTATTTGGGGATCCATTCATTGTATATAATGCTATGTTAATCAAAAATTAGCAATTAAATGAATATTCGATGATTTTATATTGCATTTGAAAAGAATACTGATATTTAAACCTCGTTTCATTATATATTATGATTTTTTAATTTAGTGCTCGTGATTACACTACTTATGTTTGATACATCAATATATTTAAACTAAATACATATATTTAGTAATCAATCTGTTGCATATTTAGATAGTTTAACTAACTATTATGAATTATATATCTACTTGTTAGTATATTGATAAATTCGTACTTAAAAGCAGTTTTTATAAGCTTCTTTGCTAGAAATAAATGTATTAGAATAGAACAGTAGCCATTATAATATTAGCTATTACAATGGCAAAAATTTAAGCTGATTATACAAATTTAGGATCGATTCATCGCATATTTGGGTTCTTTTAATAGAATACTAGCTATTATACGACTATACAGGCATTTTTTAATTTATTTAAACAGAATACTGGGATTTAGGTATCGAATAATTACATGTCATGGTATTTTAACTTAGAGCTTGTAATTACATAACTTATATTTCTTATATCGATATATTTAATTTAAATACATACATTTGGAGACCGATGCGATGCATGTCATGGAATTTTAACCAAATTCTGACAATTGTGCAACTATTTAATAGTCTATCGATGTTTTTCAACTTAATAAATACCTTTAGAGACTAATTTATTATAAATTAATATTTTTAAATTGAATAGAAATAATTTTACAACTATTTGCTGCTACATCGATGAATTTAAGCTTAATACATTTATTAAGAGACATTCATTGCTATTTTAACTCAATACTAGTTGTTGCATGACTTTTCTATAATTTTTTGAAGTATTTGAATAAAATACTAGCATTTAAACATCGATTTTAAACATATCATGACATTACTTAAGTACTCAGAATTTCAATACTTATACTTACTATATTGATATATTTAAATAGAATACACACATATAATGATTATTTCGTTGCTTGTTAGGATATTTTAACATAATTTTAGTAATTATACATCTGCCTAATAGTACATCGACTTATTTAAACTAAATAGATGTTTTTAGGGACTAAATTTGCTATGTATTAATTTATTTGAACTGAGCAGTGGCACTTGTGTAACTATTAATTGTTATATTTATGAACATAAGCTAAATATATGAATTTTGAGATCGTTTCATTGTATATAAAGTTATTTTAAGTGAATATTAGCAGTTAGAGGAAAATTTGATGATTTGTTTTTATATCCGAACAAAACAATGGCATTTAGATATTGATCAATTGCATATCAAGACGTTTTAACTTAATACTTGCAATTACAATGTTTATTTTGTTATATATATGTATATTAATAAAAGACAATTTTTTTGTTATAGCTTGATATATAATAGATCGATATCTATATGCTAGTGTTTTATTTAAATGCAGTTATTGGATTTGTTGCAGAAATGAGAATGTTAAGATGGATGTGTGGATATACACGAAAGGATAGAATGAGAAATGAGTATATCCGAAAGAAAGTTGGTGTTGCACCAATTGAGAATAAACTTAGAGAAAGTCGGCTTCGATGGTTTGGACATTTAAATCGTAGGCCAATTGAAGATCCAGTTAGAAAAATTGAGTTATTGGATTTTGCTCATGTATAAAGAGGAAGAGGGAGACCAAAGAAGACATAGCAAGAAACTATAAGGAGTGATCTTAGTTACTTAAACTTAGATAAGAATTTGGTAACTGATAGAGCGCAATGAAAACAAAGGAGTCATGTAGCCGACCCCACCTAGTGGGATTAAGGCTTGGTTGTTGTTGTTGTTGTTGTTGTTGTTGCAGTTAAAAATTATCAAATAGTCATATAAGTGCTACTATTTAGTTAAAATAATTTAATATGTAACGAATCGATCTCTAATTACTTATATTCAGCTTAAGTTTAATAATATGACAATGAATAGTTGTATAATTGTCATTGTTCGGTTCAAATATATTAATATATAGTAAATTAGTTTATAAAAATGTTTATTTAGTTAAAAGTTATTGATTTTTTATCAAGTACATGTATAATTCTTATTATTAAATTAAAATGCGTCGATATACATCGAATCAATCACTAAATATGTGTCTTTCAGTTAAATATATCGATATAGTAAATATAAATTATGCAATCGCAAGTACTAAGAAATATTTCCATATATGTAATAGATTAATGCTTAAATGCTAGTATTTTATCCAAATACGTTGAGAAGTAGTCGAATAGTCATATAATTATTAGTATTCAGGCAATAAAACTTTCACACAATGAATTATTCTCTAATCATGTGTATTATGTTTAAATTTATTAATATATATCTATAATTAGTTATATAATTACCATTGTTCAGCTCAAATACATCAATATATAATAAATTAATCTCTGAAAATATCTATTAAATTGAAATATATCGATATATTGCTAAGTAAATGTATAATTACTGCTATTTAGTTAAAATATTTTAATATGCATCGAATCAATTGTTAAATATCTGTATTTAATTAAAATGCACTAATATATGATACGTAAATGATGTAATTGCGAATTTTAAGTTAAAATACTTTTATATATAATATAATGATATATAAATACTAATATTCTGTACAAATATAATGAAAAATTATTGAATAATTATATAATTATAAATATTCAGTTAAAATAATTTGGAATCTAATGAATTAGTCTCTAAGAGCATTTATTCAGTTTAAATTTATCGATATAAAAATAAATAGCTATATAATTTTTATTATTCAGTTTAAATACATTGATATATAATAAATTAGCCTCTAAAAATATCTATTAAGTTAGAATACATTGATATACTATCAAGTAAATGTATATTGCTGGTATTTAGTTAAAATATCTTGTCATTCATTAAATCGATCACTAAATATGTATATCCTATAAAATATATGTAGTGTAATTATGAGTACAAAGTTATAATATCTTGATATGCAATAAAATGGTATCTAAATACCAATATTCTTCTCAATAAATTAAAAAATTATCAAATAGTCACATAATTATTAATATTCAGTAAAAATAGTTTGATATGTAATAAATTAATCTTTAAAATGTGCATAATTAGAGTAAATTTATCTATATAAAAGTAAATAATTGTATAATTATCAATATTTTATTTAAATATATTAATATGCAACAAATTAGCTTTTAAAGAGTCTATTAAGTTGACATATATTAATATACTACTAAGTAAATATTTAATTGCTGACATTAAATTAAAATACTATGATATGCATCGAATCAATTACTAAATATGTGTCTTAAGTTAAAATTTATTGATATAACAAATATAAGTTATATAATTACGAGTACTAAAATAAAATATCTTAATATATGGTAGATCGATATGTAAATGCAAGTATACTTTTTAAATATATTAAAAAATTATTAAATAGTCCTATAATTGCTAATATTCAGTTAAAATAACTTGATATACAATGAATTAATCTCTAAATATATGTATTTAGCTTATATTTATCGATATAGCAGTAAATAATAATATAATTGTCACTGTTCAGTTCAAATACATTAATATAAAATAAATGAAGTTTTAAAAGTGTCGATTAAGTTGAAACGCAATAATATACTATTAAATATATGTATAATTACTTGTATTAAGTTAAATACCTTGACATATATCAAATCGATTTCTAAATATTTCTATTCAATTAAAATATACTGTCATAACAAATATAAGTTTTGTAATTCTGAGTATAAAGTTAAAATTTTTTAATATGTAATAAAATAATGTATAAATATAAATATTTTATTCAAATGTGGTGAAAAAATATCAAATAGTTATATAATTGATAATATGAATATAAAATAACTTTATATTCAGCGAATTAGTCTCTAAATGTGTGTTCCGAATTAAATTCATCGATATAGCAATAAATAATTATATAATTTCTAATATTTAGTTTAAATATATTATAAGTAATATAAGTGATGTAATTACGAGTACTGAGTTAAAATACTTTGATATGTAATAGAGCGATGTCTACATGCTAGTATTTTATTTAAATATATTTAAAAATTCTCAAATAATCATACAATAGCTAAATTCAGTCAAATTAACTTAATATGCAATAAATCGATTTCTAAATGCAAGTATTTAGGTTAAGTTCATTAATATATTAATGAATAGTTATATAATTACAAATATTCAGTTCAAATACATTAATATGTAATAACTTAGCCTCCAAAAATATCTATTAAGTTAAAAATACATTGATAAACTATCAAGTAGATACATAATTACTGGCATTAAGTTATAATACCTTGGTATGTAATGAATTAATTTTTAAATAAGCATATTTATGTTAAATTCATTGACATATAGTAATGAATGGTTATATAATTATTAATATTTGGTTCAAATATATTAATATGTAACAAATTTATAATCTCTAAAATTGTCTATTATAGTGAAATACATTGATATACTTCAAGTAGATATTTAATTACTGACATTATTAAATTAAAATACTTTGATATACATCTAATTGATCACTAAATATGTGTTTTCAATTAAAATCTATTGATATAATAAATATAAATTATATAAATACGAGTACTGAGTTAAAATATTTTAATATGTAATAGATCGATGTTTAAATACTAGCATTTTATTTAAATACTTTAAAAACTCATGAATAGTCTTATAATTACTGATATTAATTAAAATAACTTGTTATGCTATGAATCAATATCTAAATATTTGTATTCACCTCAAGTTCATCGACATAGAACTGAATAGTTATATGATTGTCACTCTTTAGTTCAAATATATTGATATGTAATAAATTAATTTTTAAAAGTGTCTATTAAATTGAAAAACATAGATATGCTATTAAATAGATATATAATTACTAGTATTACGTTAAAATGCTTTGATATATATCGAATTGATTATTAAATATGTACATTTAGTTAAAATATACTAATATAATAAATATAAGTTATGTAATTATGAGTATTAAATTAAAATACCTTGATATATAATAAAATGATATTAAAGAATAGTATTCTGTTTAAATACAATGAAAAATTATGGAATAGTTGTATATTTTTTAGTTTTCGACTAAAATAAATTAATATAAAATAAATCAGTCTGTAAATATGTGTATTCTTGTTAAAATCTTTGATATAATAATGAACTGTTGCATAATTATTAATATTCAGTTCAAATATATTAATATATAATAAATTATTCTCTAAAAGAGTCTATTAAATTGAAGTGCATCGATATACTATTAAGGAGATATATAATTACTGATATCAAATTAAAATACCTACATATAGATCAAATCGATCACCAAATATATGTTTTTAGTTAAAATTCATGGGTATAACAAATATAACTTGTATAATTTTAAGTATTGAGTAAGAATGTCTTAATATATAACAAATTGATATTCAAATATATTAAAAAAATATTCGAATATTCATATAATTATTAGTATTCTGTTAAAATAACTTTATATATAATGAATCGATCTCTAAATATATGTATTCAACTTAAGTTCATCGATATAACAATAAATAGTTGTATAATTATTACTGTTCAATCTAAATACATTAATATGTAATGAATTAATTTCTAAAAAACTTTATTAAGTTGAAACACATTGATATATACTATCAAGTAAATATAAAGTTATAAGTATTAAGTTAAAATATCTTAACATTAATCAAATTAACCTCTAAATCTTTGTATTTAGTTTAAATTGATCGATATAATAAATATATGTTATGTCATTATGAGTATAAAATTAAAATGCCATGATATATAATAAATCGATATTTAAATAGTAGTATTTTATTCAAATACATTACAAGTTATATTCAGCTTAAATTTATTTATATACTAACAAATAATTGTACAATTACTATTGTTATATTTAAATATATTGATATATAGTAAATTAATCTCTAAAATTATTTATTAAATTAAAATACATTGATATACTATTAAGCAAATATATAATTACTGCTATTTAGTTAAAATAATTTGATATACATTGAATCGATTACTAAATTTATGTATTTAATTAAAACATACTGATATAACAAATATAAACTATGTAATTATGAGTACCAAGTTAAAATACCTTGAAATATAATAAAATAATATCTAAATACCAGTATTTTATTCAAATATAATAAAAAATATCGAATAGATGTTAATTGCTAGTATTCAACTAAAATAATTTGATATATACTGAATCGATCTCTAAAATTGAGTTTTTCCATCTTAATTCTTCTTAGATTTGCATCGAATTTTTTATATGACTTAAGTTTAGATGAAAAAACTCATGATGTCTGCACTATAAAAAAAATTACTAGTATTCTCTCCAGAAATCTTTTGAAGAAAACAATCTCGTAATCTTACCCTCCCAAATTCTACTATATTCTACATTGATCAAACTTTTTTAAAATTGAATGTACATAAGATATTTATAGAAAACCTCGTAATAAACACTAAAATAAATGTAAAAATCTCATAATATATGCGGAGTCCTTATAACAACATCTGTTATGCCAGCTGTTCTCAAATTTATAATTTTTAATCTCCATATTGTAGAAGATCTAAACTCAATTCTCTCATAAATATATATATTATATATATATATATATATATATAGTAATTTCAAAGAATGATTTCAGGTTGATTTATTGCAATATAAATATATCAATTCACACGAAAAAGATATATAATGCACAAATTAAAAATATCAAATTTATATAAATTATCATAAAAAGTTGCTCTAAATTAATATTTTAAATACTATCTCAAGAAATTAAATCAAATTTCTATAAAGGAGGCCAAAAGGAATGATACAATATACATATGCAATTTCACATAAACTATAAAATTTGATGTAAAAAATTCTCAGCTCTTTATTTATTCCATTTATTTGTGTAATACATTAATTAGTATGATATGTAATTGTAAATCTACAATCATTTATGTTCCAAGCAAATAATAAACAATTAAAGGTCTCACTTTGATTAACTTTTTAACCAGTGCTAATATAACACCTTTGCCTATATTGTGCTATATTAATTTGTTGAAATATAAATATTTTTATGATTTATCATTTTCATGAAAAGAAAATATTATAACATCATCATATTAAAGATTTAGTTTAACTTCACATATTTTTTTACATAACAAAAATTTCACATATTTCAAATTCACGACTACTACTTATATTTTACAAGTCCACAAGTCATAATTACGCAATAGTTTTTTTTTTAATTCTAAAATTGTGCATTAGTTTTCTAAAGAAAAAAAAAGAAGCTAGTCATGTGTGCATTTGCAGTTATCTTTATGAAATATTTGGGAGTGATGGGCATCAAAATGAAATTATCTTATAAATATAATCCTAATTAATATGCTTAGATAATAAATATCATATAAATATTATAGTATTAATTTATGTAGGATAAATTGACAGAGGAAGAAATGAAAAGTTTAACTATCAAAAAGTTTCTCTTTAACGGTTTTAAACTATTTATTGGGAAAGGAGATTAAAAATTTTAGATTCATGTCGAGACTAAAGTACGATGCGTTGAAGATTACTCATTATTTGATAACAATACCACAGGTTGACCGACTTCAAAGTGACTAAAAATTAACTCAGTTTAAATAAATAGTTATACTTTACTTGTTAGGTGATATCAAATAATTGAATCGAAACCACCTGGATAAGAAGCAACTCCTAGCAGGTTTTTAGGTAGAAGGGGAAAGGAATGAAGCATTCCATATTAGAAACAGAGGGAAATTCCTGAGTTGTATAATAGAATTTAAAATGGTAGAGACACATTTTAGAAAAAATAGTAAAGCCAATGATAGAAAAATAGTATTGTGATGAATAATTTTCTAGAAAGTAATAAAGTCATGCGGTTCTCTAAAATCAAAGCAAATAATATCTTTATATTTGGATCACGAGATATAACAATATGCTATCAAACCTGACCTTACACAGTACGATGTGACTTGAGAATGAACAATGCAAAAGTTAGTGAATCTATAACAATTTAGGACTGAAAAGGATAAGAAATGATCAAGAGGTGATGGTCGGCTTTTAGGTGAAAGAGAATTGAAATGAATCATCCGGTCATCCCACATCAGAAAAAGATAAAAGTTTCTAGGCCGTATAAATAAATAACGTGACCTAAAATCATAAATATACTTTATTGGGAAAAAGTAAGATTACTGATGAGAATTTTCGTAATTAAGTGTACTTAAATTGAAATAGTATCAGGATAGATAATCTTCTGAAAAATACTTAAATTACTCAGTTTTTTAATGTCAAAAAGAATAATATATTTACATTTGAATCACAAGATACTACATCGACAGTGGTAGACAAAAAAGTAATAATTATACTAAGATTTCTAAGGCTTATAATAAAAAATGAAGCAAGTTAATTGGAACGCTTCTTTCAATTATTTTTTATTCGTTATTGTTGATATTCTACACATGCTCAAGCTATATATCTCATATATATATATATATATATATATATATATATATATTGTTGTTTCAATATAATAAAATTTGTTAGTACATGTCTGCATGAACTATTTTATTATAATTGGTAAACATAATTTAGCTACTCAATCCATGCTATCAAAACTGATATCACTTTTATGAAAAATATTGCAAGTCAAAAAAATTAAAAAAATAATTACATTTTTAGTATAAAAGTAACACTTATTATCTTGAATAAAAAAAAATATTCATTATCAATAAGTTCTTTTTTTTAAAAAAAAATCTTATTTGGTAATCATTTAAAATAAATAAATTAATATTTTAAATTTATCAAAAATTCTTATTTGGTAATCATTAAAAATAAATAAATTAATACTTAAATGCATGGATCCAAGCCAAACTGCTCGAATCCGAACCCATTTTATACAATGGCTCCAATTTAAAGCATCTACAAGAAACTTTTTCAAGATCTGAGAGAGAACCCTTAAAAAAAAATTAAGAACGCAATCATTTAAATTTCAACCGCGAGCAGAAAATTTTCTGTACATTTGAAGAATCTTCCACAAAGTTTCAAGAACGATAGCATCACGATTTCAGATTTGAATTCAAATCAAGAGGAACAGGCGATCGAATTCAAAACAGAAGAGCAATTCACGGCTGGATCGGCGGGATGCGCGAGGACGGCGGAGAAGCAGGCAGTCGGGCGGAGAACCCGCGGTGGCGCAGATCGTCGGCGGAGGAAGCCGGCGAATCCTTGCTGGCGCCATCGTCGAAATTGAGGGCGTAGCTGAGAGGATCGTACCTGAAATCGGCCGAGTGGTGGCGGCGCCGCCCGATGTGCGAGATGAAGCTGCGGCATTTCCCGCGGATCTCCGGCAGCTCGTTCGCCTTGGACCGGAACCAAGAAGTCGGCGAGCGGAAGGGGGACGCCGGCGAGTTGCCGTCGCCTGCACCGCCGCCGAAGCAGGAGGCGAAGCAGTTGGGGGAGGTTTGTCGCGTTATTACCGGCAGAGGCGCCGACGGCGAGTCGGATTCTTGCCGGCGATGATCCATGAGCACTTCTCCACCTTTTTCCTGATTTTCGCCCTTTTCTTTGGTCTCAAATCCGGAAGGAAAATATAAATTACGAAATGGATAAAAAAAGGGAATAAATGATTTTTAATTAAATTATTTACATAATAACAGATCAGAGTTTCGAGAGCCGCACAATTCGGAGTTTGAAAGCATTCAGATCTTTTTTCTCCATTGGTTTTATTGCTATTTTAGGGTTTTGTTTTACCTAAATTGGTAAATTATCAACAAAAAATATATTTACCATTTTTGCTAAGATTTTGTTACAGAAAATCTCATATGTAGTTATTTAAATTAGGATAAATTACACCCAGATCTTTGAGTTTAATGCTTAATAACACACAAGTCCATATTTTTAAAATTATAACATCGTAGTCCCTAAATTTTAATAAATTATCTCTGTAATGATGCTGTGTTTAATAAATAAATTTTTGGCTACTTCTAAATGTTCCAGATGTTGTTCGTATGTAGTAGAATAAACAAGTATATCATTAATATATATGCTGAAATATTTGAGAAGTATTTTTTAATCCAAAAGGCATTATTGTCCATCATAAATATATATCTTTTCCTTTAGTATTATTTTTTAGTTTAATTATTTTCTGATATAAATTATTATCAAAGATAAATTGTTCATTATGATTATCAGACGATATATTTACTAATTTTTTAATATTTTTTTTACCATTATCAGTTTCTTAATATAACATTAATAGATAATTTATATCATCATTAGAATATGAATTAGTAGATTCTGAGTCACATAGATACATTTAGAAATTTAGGCATGATTTTGTGTAAGAATTTAAATTCTCGTAATATTTAGCACAAAAATTTATAATATAAATATTTTTATGTACGGCTAATTATTAGTAGATTCTTTTAGTTAATTTTTAACACCCTTTAGCCCATGACTTATTTAAAGTTTTTATACTTAACTCATATTTATATTTTAGTTTATAAGTTTTGCAAATTTATTAATAAGTTCATACATTTTAAATAAAAATATTATTAAAACTGGCTGTCCTCTAGTTCGGTGAGGCGCCAAATCTAATATGTTGGATAAACTAAATATTGTTTTAGTTTAATAAATATCGTCATAATTATGTGTATCGTTAATAAGTTTTCTGACTATGCCTAATTCGATCGGGCGTTCCATATGTGGAGTGAATGCTAGAAACATTCTTTGTCTTCCATCTTGTAAACTGATTAATGCCTCCTTTAATAAATATTAATAAATATGATAGAGCTCTATCATCATATATATTGTCCAGAATCATTGTTTGTAAATTTTTTGGTAATATTGTCATGACTTTTCTCAGATATTCCTTCCTCTTGGCTTTTTCTATATAGGGAGAATTGATATTTTTATGTTTATATATTATTTCTAATATAGGATATAATTTATTATATTCTTCAGGGTGGTATTCATTATTTTCAAAGACTATTTATTATATTTATGTCTTTGCAGACATAAGTATATCGGACTTATAATTGCTAGTGCTTCCCACTAGCGATGATATTATCTGCTGATTATATTTATCAAAAAGTCTATTTATCAAGAAAGTCTATTGTAATGGTTCCTTCTTTGAAGGATATTGTTCTATTATATATCTTTGGGGAAGAGATATTATATTTATTAAAAAAATCTATTGTAATGGTTCCTTTTTAAATAATATTATTCTATTATATATCTTTGGGGAAGAGATATTACGTATCATCTGCTGAGGAATATCAGAGTTTAGTAATTTTACTTTTTAGGAAGTATTAATTATGATAATTCCTGTAATTATAAAGAGTCTGTCGGAATATTTTACTGAAAATCTGCTAAAATGTTAGTAAATCAATGATTAAAATAAATAATATAACTATATTCGTCTAGTTGTAAAAGCCATCGAATTTTTCGACTATTATTGTCATATTTTTTATTTTTTATATAATGACATAATTTTTTATTATCGATTATAATTTGAAATGTTCTTGTTATAAAATGAGAGAGAAAATCAAAAAAAAAAAAAAACTGTAATAAATTATAAAAAAAAAAATTTTATATTTTAAATTAAATAAAAATTTATTATTTAGTAAAATAAATAAAAGATCGCTGCATCTTCAAGCATTTCTTCATCAATTTCACCCTGCTCCAATCTAGACACAGATGGCTGCGCCGGCGGCAAGCGCCTCCATCTTCACCGCTCCCCAACTACTTAGCTGTAAAAAACCCTCCTTTCCGCGCTTCTCCACCGTCCGATGCTCTTCACTGTCACACAAAACCCTAGCCGACGCCAAATCCGCCATTACCGACCCCGCGCCAGTCTTCCGCACTGTTGAGTCATTCGCCCCCGCCACCGTCGCCAACCTCGGCCCCGGCTTCGACTTTCTCGGCTGCGCCGTCGACGGCCTCGGCGACATCGTCACCGTCTCCGTCGACCCGTCCGTCCCTCCCGGCAGCCTCTCCATATCCTCCATCTCTGGCGACCACCCGGCCGCCGTGTCCAAGCTCAAACGGAACCCTAACATGAACTGTGCCGGCATAGCCGGCGCCGCTGTCATGCGTATGCTGGGCGTGCGCTCCGTCGGCCTCTCGCTCCGCCTCCACAAGGGCCTTCCTCTCGGCAGCGGCCTCGGATCCAGCGCAGCCAGCGCCGCCGCTGCAGCCGTCGCCGTGAACGCCCTATTCGGCGGCGTCCTCTCCGCCGCCGATCTCGTTCTCGCTGGGCTAGAATCCGAGAAGAAATTCAGCGGCTACCATGCCGACAATGTCGCCCCTTCGCTTATGGGAGGATTCGTCCTCATCCGGAGCTACGAGCCTCTGGATCTCATTCGACTAGAATTCCCCTCGAATCGAGATCTATTCTTCGTCCTCGTCAGCCCGGAGTTCGAGGCGCCCACGAAGAAGATGAGGGCGGTGCTGCCGGAGATCGTGAGGAGGGAGGAGCACGTGGCGAATGCGAGCCAGGCGGCGGCGGTGATTCAGGGGGACGTTAGGGTTTTGGGATCGGCGTTGTCGGCGGATTTGATAGTGGAGCCGAAGAGGGCCCCTTTGATTCCTGGTATGGTGGCTGTAAAGAAGGCGGCATTGGAGGCCGGAGCGTTTGGGTGCACTATCAGCGGGTCTGGGCCGACGGCGGTGGCTGTTACCGAGGACGAGGAGAAGGGGATGCAGATCGGGAAGAAGATGGTGGAGGCGTTCATGGCGGAAGGGCGCTTGACGGCTAGCGCGGTGGCGGCGAAGCTTGATAGGGTTGGTGCTAGGGTTATCAGCAGCACTACTTCAGATTGAACGCCATTGATTGTTTCTATAATTTTTTTTTTTTTTTGTCAAATTTCAATCAATCTAGTTCTTGCTTGATTTGGCTCTTGATTGAAGTTTTTTTATTATTGGATCACCGTTGAAAAAAAAAATTCTAAGTTAAATTTCAACGTAATTACAAAAAAAAAAAAATTGTGATATTTTTTATTAAATGAATACATAATTTTTAAAAAATATTATTTAAATTCTTATGATTTGAGAGTAATATAAAAATATTATTATTTATTTATTTAGCCATTCTCTTACTCTTTTATATTTCGTATAAGTGAAAAAAAGAGAAAGTAGAAGTGATAATGATGATCTTCGAGAAAGAGAAAATCAAAAGGCGAGAAAAAGAGAGGCGGAGAGAGTGAAAGACTAATTTTCCTCGAGATCATTAAAAAAGAGAAAGTTTGGGAAAGCTTTTTGGTATTAAAAAGTGTTTTTTTATATAATTAAAATATAAAAGTTGTGTTTGGTAAAATAGCTATTTAACCGTTTTCAGCTATCAAAAAGCTAAAAAAAAGCTGTAGAGAAAAGCTTAAAAAAAAAACTTTTTTGGAAAAGTGATTGTGCTCTAATTAATTATGGACAAAAAATACCCTTAACATTATTTATCTCTAACCGAATTCATCTTGCTAATCTTTCCCATCATTTTCTTTCTCACGTCCCGTCATTAGACCAAAATGCAATTGACGTAATTTTCATATTTTCATATATTTTTTTATAAAAATATATTAAATGATATTATTAATATAGTAAAATAAAAGTATACATATTTATGTAGATATAATATAAAATAAACAAAATTTATTTTAAAAATTTATAAGTAATATGCAAATAAACTATAAAATAATATAAAATATATTATAAAATTAATGACACATAAATTTAATTATTTAATAGAATGAGTTAATTATTATATATTTATAGAATATATGTAATAAAAAGTATTTAAATTATGTCTAATTTAGTCAAAAATAAAAATATTTTAAATAAGACAGCAGTTTAACCAAACAGTTTTGCTTTTGATGGCAGCTTTTAACAGTAGTTTACCAAACGTATAAAACAGCTTTATTCAACAACACTTTTTTATACAGCTATACAGTACAACACTTTTTTATACAGCACAGCAATGCCAAACAAAACCTAAATCATTGGAGTCTAAATTTTTGCTCGAATGTTAAAGTCATGAATATATCTATAGAAAATAATATATTTTAACGTTTGATTTTATTTTTGTTCCTATTATTCTAGAGAAATGAGTCTCTAGCAATTATCATCTCAATTTTATTGGTAAGTTTATAATCTTTTGCTTTATCTTAGACATAGACCACCACCTACTAGTAATATAATGCACATTTATCGGTCGATCAAGTGATTTGATCCACTGAAATTCAGTAATTGTTTTGGGTCTTGACCTGTTAATTTTGATTCCTTTAAACTTAAAGGGGATAATTACACCCAGGTCCTTGAGTTTAACTCTTATAATGCACGAATCCACATTTTTTTAATTATAACATCAGAGTCCCTGAGTTTTAATAAATTATCAAATAGGTTCTTTATTTAATTTTTTATTATTAAAATTACCATTTTACTTTCTCCTCTCTCTCCTCCCGATCCCGCGCGGCATGCGCGACCCACCGGCGGTCGTGAGACCGCCGGCAGGTCGCCGCACGTGTGCGGAGATCAGGAGGAGAGAGAGAGAGAGGCCGCCTCTCTCTCTCTCTCCTCTTGATCTCCACGCGGCAGTTGGCGGGTCTGGCGGCCGCGCGGTGTGAGAGACCCACAGGCTATTGCATGGTCGCCGGCGGGTCGTTACGCGTGCGCGAAGATCGGTAGGAGAGTGAGAGGCCACCTCGCGTGAGCCGGGCCCACCGGCGGCCTTTGGTGGGTCCCGCTAGCTGCGCGGCTGCCGACCTCATGTGCGCACGATCGAGAGGAGAGAGAGAGGGGAGGATAAAATAGTAATTTTGAAAACATTTAATAATAAAAAATTAAATAAAGAATTATTAAAACTCAAAGATGTGATAATATAATTTTAAAAATATAAATTTGTGTATTATTAAGAATTAAATTCAGAGATCTGAATGTAATATCCCAATTTAAAATTATTTAATTGAGACAATTATATAAATCATTATGGAATTTAAAGAAAGAGGTTGATAACGTCATCAATAGTAGTGTGTGGTTGTCCGTCGGTTCGATTCCCGCCCTTTTTAGCTTCGACTTTGCGCTACGTCGCCTCTCTCTTTCTCCCTCTTCGCTCGAGCCTAACCAGTCACCGATCGTCAACAAATCCTCTGAGAAATCCATCGGGATCCCGCTTCCCCCGCCGTGCTGCATTTCTTTAATGGGTTATGTTTCTCGTCTCCCGTTCTACGGTTCCGGCTCGTGATCTTTCTAGGGTTTTACTTTTCAGAGTCTTTGGAGTTCGTCTCCGTTTCGCTCATGCATTTCGTCTTGAAGTATTCATTGTCTTTTGGCCATCTCTGAGTTTCTTTCTCTGGACAGAATCGGCTGTCTCGGTGAGCACATTCTATTCGCTGGTTTTGCTATCGAAGGAATAGGTTAGGCTTCCTACTTCTGTTCATCTTTGTCTCTTCTTGAGGCTGTTGTAATCTGGTGGAGAGGTGAATGGAAGTCTGAAAATTGCGTGGCTATCACGATTGGTAACTTTTCTTCGTGCAAACTTCTCTAAATTTCACGTGAAAAGATTCCTTTTTCAAAAAAAATTATCAACTCACTGGATCGTGCAGGATTTGAAATAAAGCCCAATACTTTCCCTTTGGAAGGAATTAGTTTGAGGACAAGCTAGTGTGACCTTAGCCTTATATGGGAGACCATGGCGTCAGACGGCATATTGCTTAATGGCCTTCTGGCAGGTTCAACGGGCAATGTTACCCGGATACTAGATGCTGAGAGATGGACGAAGGCTGAGAAAAGAGCTGCTGACCTTATTGCTTGCATACAGCCCAACAAGCCATCAGAGGAGCGCAAAATTGCTGCCGCCAACTGTGTCCTGAGCCTAATTAGGAAGTTCTTCTCTTGTGAGGTGGGTGTTCTTTTGCCCACTTTGTTTCTCAAGAGCAGAGGATAGTCATTTTTGAAATTTCAGTCATAGATTATGTCTTCATTGGATACTTCAATGAGCAGACTAATATGCTTTATTCAATTATGGAATTGCTAAAATCTGTAATTCAGTCAAGTATCGAAATAGTTGGTCAGCTTAATTTTTCGAACATCCAAAATTTGAAGTTTATTTTGCATGCTGTAGTTATTATTTTTTAATTTTGTCTTATCTATTTGAAGTATTTTTTTTCAATGCTTTTGCATTGTATTACTAGCAGCGTATCATATTGTGCAACTGATGGGCTAATCCATTGCCCAACATTTATTTATTGATTCATACAACTTTGTGCTGTAACCTTTCTGCATCAACAACTACTAACTGCTTAACTATAGCAGATCTTTCTTGATTTTCTATATTAGGAGCATTCTGAATCTCCAGTTAAACGGTCATGTCCCAAAATCCTTGGAAATATTCGAGTTCAAGGATTAGATGATTGAAAGAAACATTTTAAGATGTTTTGCTCAGTGCTTTTTGCGAGATGCTGCATCTCCGTACATTCATACAAAAACAAATTTTCTCCTGTTTTATTTCCATTTTTGAATCTCTTACATGTAAGACATTCATCTTATCTTGATTTTTAAGTGAATAAGGATTTGAGTTATCAATTAATAGTTGGGCAAGGTTTTTGATGAGGATGTGTTTACACGCGCGCTCTTGTGTGTGTCTTGTATCTTATCATGCTTTCATTGTGTCAGTCCAACACTTGATTATTAGGCTTCTTTTAATAGTTTTTATTTATCCAAAATTTGAATATATTTCAGGTTTTCACGTTTGGTTCTGTACCTCTGAAGACATATTTACCTGACGGGGATATTGACTTGACTGCATTCAGCAATAATGTAGATTTGCAAGGTAATTGGGCCAAGGAGGTCTACGAGATTCTAAAGAATAAAGATTGCTGCATGAATACTGAATTTTGTGTAAAGGACATCAAACACATAACAGCAAAGGTAATGTGTCTATGTGCGTATGTATGTATGTAATGTACAGCGTTAAACTAAATGTATACTTTTTTTCTTTAACTATTTATATTTCATTAAAATTTTCTACAGATTTCCAAACTAAATAATGCAGACTGTATCGGTTCAAAATTTTTTCTGCACTTCCGCAGTTCATCTAATTTTTTCCTGAATTTTGTTTTTATTATCTATTATCTAGACACGATGTGAGCACAAGGAATTAAGAAGATGCTGAATTTGTAGGGTCAGCATCCGAAAGATTCTTTTGCTTTGCAATTTCAATTTTTTTTAAAGGAAATTTTCAGTTTATGGACATAAACTATGTTATCAAGCATATGGTATTAGCTAGACAGGAATCGTTTTATTAGTTACTAATCAATTAAATGATTTGTGATTTCATGAAAAATCCTTCTAAAATCACAAGTCTTTAATGATTTCCATCATGGCTTTCAGTGTTTTGAGGATTGTCAAATAAGAAATTTGACAAATAAGCTTTGGAATTGTGTAGCTAAGAAGAGAAATAAATCTATAGAGAAGGTTGTGGATGATATTTTCTTTTTGTATACTCTTTACGATTTGTCTGTATCATGTTTTTTTGGCTTTTATGTTGTACCTAACAATGGGTATTTCCTGTATTATCTTACGGATAGTGTCATAGCTATCTGTTACCTACTTTCTACCTCAACATTGTCTGCTGATGGTGCATAGCTGCTGCGAAGCATCCTTGTTTCAATGAATGATTTAATTAGGATCCTTTTCATTTGTTTGAAACAGGTTTTCTATTGACTATTAATCTAATAGCATAGCTTTTCTGTTTTGCATGCTTTTGTTAGCTATAGGGTTTTTTTTTTTATGAATGTGTATCATCAGAATCTCGGAGGTGTTATATTGTGATGTTTTCCAACTTTATGATTTCCTTTTGCAGGTTGAACTAGTCAAGTTCCTTGTTGAAAATGTAGTTGTAGATGTATCTTTCAATCAGATTGGTGGGTTATATGCTCTATGTTTTCTTGAAGAGGTTAGTTGATCCTTTGATGCATCATTTGACTAGTTTTTGATTTATAATGTTTTTCTTAATTTCCTTCCAAACTCTCTTTTTGTTTTTTTAGTTAAAACGTTCTCCTATATTATAGGTTGACCATCTTATTAGGCAGAACCATCTATTGAAGAGGAGTATCATATTGATCAAAGCATGGTGTTACTATGAAAGTCGTATTCTTGGTGCTCGTTATGGGCTCATATCGACATATGCTTTAGAGATTTTGGTTATTTACATATTTCATGCTTTCAACAAATCTTTTGCTGGGCCACTCGAGGTAATACTAGCTTGTTATATTGTGCATTTTAAGCTTGCTATTAAATTCTGACATGAAGCTTCGTCATGTTTGAATATCAGGTTTTATATCGTTTCCTTCATTTTTTTAGTAACTTTGACTGGGATAATTTTTGCCTTAGTCTTCGGGGACCAATTCCTTTCACTTCACTTCCGAATATGAAAGGCAATTTTATTTTACCTTACCAAAATATAACGGCTTGATTTTTTTAACGTGAATCCTAACATAATATCTCATGCTAATCATACAGCTGAGCCTCCTCGAAAGGATGACAGTGAACTGTTGCTTGGTGATCTCTTTCTTGGGGCTTGTGAACAAGTAGGCTTTGCTCATCCCGGTGGACAACAGAATAAAGGTCAAAAGTTTGTGTTGAAGCATTTCAATGTTGTCGATCCTTTATGTGCAAACAACAATCTTGGGCTGAGTGTTAGTAAAGGTACTGTAAATAATGCGTGCATTTAGGATGAAAAACTTTGCGAAAGATTCATATGCCACAATACTTGCTAATCAAATTTTATCATAATTCTTCTTGAGAAGTTCTTTTTCGATCATTTTTGAGAAGTTGCTAACATGCCTGCTATTATCCTTGCATGTACCTTTGTTAAGATATTATTAGATCTTAAATTTATATCTAGATTGTTTGGTTCAAATTCAGATTATTCCCTACTTGACACAATTTTCATAATGGCCTCCTACCTATTTACACAAAATGTAGAATCACTCATTTTTATCAAAAACTTCTTTGTGCCACATCAACCCTAGGCCTATGTTAGCTAATTGCCACTATCCCAAAGTTGAAAATTGAAATTGTACCCACAAGATATGATTTTAGCTTACCATGATTGGATTTGGTTTTCAGGTCTTTGAAGAGTTCCTGTTTCTACATACAATTTCTTTTTTCAAATATCGACCATTTTTTGTTACAATTTGTATGCAAAAGGGAGGTTGTTTTTTTGAATTTTGTAGGGAATGATATCGATTCAAATTAATGAAGGCTTAAATTACTTTGAGAGTTTTAATCTTGTCATGGTTATAGTTATTAACTTGGTGGTAGTTGAAAAATTTTTATAAAGTGGTGATTAAATGTGTGTATTATGAGATAATGGTTGAAAGATTTGTATGTAATGAAGTGATAGTTGGGATTAATTTTGACTTTGAAATTTGTTAGGTGAAATTAGGAATGTTAAGTGTGATGAGAATGTTAAGTATGAAAATTCCTATAAATTTGTAATATTTTAATGTGAAATGCAAGCTTTGAGTATTTGTATTTTATTGATCTTTTGAAAAAAAATACCTTTAATCTCTTAGATGAATTCTTAAGAGTTACTATCTTATTATACTTCTGTTTTTCTATTTACTTCTCCTTTCTCTTTTTTAGCGCTAAGTTGGTATTAAAGCTAAGGTTGGGATGGACAGTCATCATCGCAATAGTGTTGGCCTAAAGGCTTCTCAAGAAAGGAGGGGGGGGTGAATTGAGAATAATAAAATTTTAAATTTAATTAAATAATGGAGATAGTTATACTTAAGAAATTACTTCACTTAGTTCTGAGAGATTGATTTTACAAATAGATCTGGAGTAATATAAGAACAAAATGTGCAACTAGAAAATGAGGTCAATTTAAAAAATCGAACTCGAAATACAAAAGTTTTGCTTAAGTTCAAATTTAATTTATAATGTAGTATATCAATTTAATTAAATTATTAAGATACATAGGATACAAGGGATTTATAATGGTTCGACCTCCGGAGTCTACTCCCCACGCACTTCAAATGGGAATTTTACTATAGCCCTGGCTTTTTACGGAAACCAAAGCCGAACAATTCCAGTACAAATCTATGGCTTTTTATAGGAATCAAAGGCAAACAAATCTACATTTTCATCGCTTTTTACAGGAATCAAAGCCTTGCAAATCTACGGAATACCTACGACTTTTTGTAGGAACCAAAGCCGGGTAAACTTATAAACTTCTACTAAAGAGAAAGAAATAGGAAAGATGGATTTTGCTAGACTAGCTAGCTTAAATTACAACACATATATAAGAGAATATTACAATAAGACACTCTATGCACATGCAAATCTGCCAAGAAAACTCTCAAGTAAATTCAAAAACTACCACGTATATGAACACAATAAGCAATATGAAATTTCAATGTGAAAAGATAAATATCACAGTGAATATTATCACAAAAAAAATAAAAACTCGCTTAATATTTGAGAGTTTCTAAAGATTTCATCAAGAGAATCAGAAAACTCATGGAAAAACTGAAACTCAAAAACGGGCTGCAAGAAAAAATAGAAGCTTTAGGAAAGAAAAATAGTAGAGATTGAGCTTCTTATTACTTTGAAGAACATCACAAACTTCTTTCCTTTGAGTTTTCCTTAGTATTTGCCAGAGCAAGCACTTAGGAGAGTAGACGTTGAAGGCTTGAAAAGGAGAAGAGTGTGCAGCAGCAGCAAGCCAAAAACTAGTGAGAGTTCTATTTCAAAATAAAAATAGCTACAGGTTTTATATAGCTGAGAGGAAAATAGCTCAGATTCAAGGTAGTCCAACCGTAACAAGATAGCCAACAATTGGACAGCAACGGTGAGAAGAATAGGCTTAAAAAAATACAAGAAAATAGAATAAAATAGGATATTTACCATTAGGTTTTAAGGGTTTCTGTTTCCAAATATGTGAGCTTATCATGAAGTGTAAATCAGGCCACATAAAAAATTTTCTGCAGATAATGGAGTCACAAAATAGAGAATAACTACACACACATGGTAGTGCTCATGGAAGGCTCTCAAAGGACATTATTTTATCCAATAGCATATTTGAGATAAAATACAAATAATATTATAATGGTAGCAGTAAGGAATAAGATAAAATAAGGTGGCCAACTAGGTTTTCCAATAATAGCAAAATTAAGGTGGCAAGAGCATCTTGGTGATGACAAGTTGCATAAAGAAGGAAACAATCTACATCATTTGGCATAGGAAAATAAATAGAATTAAAATGTAATTTTTTTATTCAAATTTTAGGCTAAAAATTTCAGCTTAATGGTAGAGAATCAAAGAGCAAAAACTAAGTTTAATCTCCATCCAAATTAATAGTAGGTAATTAGTTTAGAGTTAAGCTATAAACTCTATTCAAATTACTTAAATACGAATGATATGATGAGTGAAATAATGTAATATTGTTAACACACTAAACAAAAGGATTAGTCATAATAATTAAATTAATTGTGATCATCGAAATCAAATGGTTCAATAATCTCTCCTTTTTTATGATGACAATTAATTTAGTAAGTTAAAATAATTAAAGAAGATATGCAAAATTAGAGCTCCCCTTAGCTAGGTACTACATCATTTAATGCATATTAATGGGATTTTAAATGAAATAGATATGAAATGCTCCCCCTAAATCATTGCATTTAACTCAAGTAAATAATTACCTTGCTTATAAAAAAAACTTTTGATATATATAACTACAGCATGAGTGCAGAAAGAATAATTGCATAAAATGGGAATTAAAAGAGCAAATAAGTATGCAATGTTTTTTACCTTAACTAAATTAGCAAATAAAGTAGATAATAAACCAAATAACAGTCCACTGAGACCATAATAACAAATAGTATTCCGAATAGCATATCAAATCTCTTCCTCCTTGGCATCATCAAAAAGATAACCAAAAAGGAAGAGGTAAAATAACAACTCTGAGGTCATCCAACACATCATAAGCAAAGCAAATGTCTTTCATGTAGTTCAGGTAATAAAATTAAACATAAACACCTCAACCACCGTACCATTTCTTGTTGGGAAAGAGATGGCCCATAATAGATTTAATCTTAAGATTAAAGATCTCAAGAGTGGTTCTGTTATGGCCGACAAGGTCACCAAGTTGAGAGGTTACACGTGTAAGGATAGCCTAGCTCCCAAAAGGCATCCACAATAAATTGGGCAAATATGAGGGTGAACATTAATGCTAGATCAGATCTAAATGAGGATGGTTGAAAGGTGTAAGAGGGCTTTGGCTGACGAAGCTTAAGACTATTCATAGAAATAGAATAATATTTAACACCAAGAATTTTAGAGGAAAGATCAATCCTATGATTGAAGCTTAAGTAATAGCAGATGATATTCCCATAATACAGGCTCCTATGGGAAGGAAGTTTCCTAAGAATATTGTGGCAGCTATCAAGCTCATGAAAGATAATACCAATAGTGTCAAGAACCCTACCCTTTAGCAAATAATAAATAGCAGATTGATGGACATTAGTCCAATCACTTTTGTATTCACAGATTTGGATCAGGCATTCTTGGAGAATTTTGCCTGATTTTGGCATAATCACTATAGGCAGAGAGCTTCTTAACCTTGCCAGCTAAGTGCCTTTTATGCCAAGATGATTGAAGGATCAAAATCGAGATTGATTCAATATTAGAAAATGAGCTAGACTCAACCCAAAGATAGAGAGAGAAATAAGATCACTAGGAGTATTGAAACTAAAGAAGGAAGTGAGATCATCACCGGCGATAGACTTCCCTTAAACAAGAGTTTCCAGAGTTCTATTTTTCAAATCAAGCTTCACGTTGGCATAGAAAATTTAAATAATAAGAGGATGGACAGGATTTTTGCAAGACAACCGTTTAGTTCAGTCTTGCTTCTTTATGATGCCCCTAATAAAAGCATTAACCCTTTTCAACTTGATTGACTTCACATTCAAAATAACAATTTCTTCAACTAGGTTGAAGTAATTCTTAGTACTGGCATTACGCAGGAGAGAGGAAATAGAAGCAGGTTTGGTTGGCCCCTTCTTATTTTTGTCCTTCTTTATTTTGGGGGAAACGCGTCATTGCCGGGTCCCAAGTCCCGGATGAGAAACGCGGAGGGTTGCGTTAGTCGACAGCCAGCGTAAAATTTGTCGTATCAATCATGACATGAATCCTTTAGAAAATTGCGCTAAAGCTAGGGCGTTCCCTGGAAGCAACGCGCTGTATTGCCTGAATACAGTGAAAAATGGGCAAGGGCCGCTGCATCGGCGCCCTGGTGTAGTGAAAAATGAGCAAGGGTCCCCACATCATGGACGGATGCGGGTAAAGAAGCTAGTCCATCATACTAGAACTCAAGTCAGTAGGATCAGATTAGGAACTTGGAATATAGGCAGCCTGACGGGCAAGCTAATGGAGTTGGTGGATATTATGATTCATAAAAAGATTAATATTTTGTGCCTGCAGGAAACAAAATGGGTTGGAGAGAAAGCTAAGGAAATTGATGGCTTAGGTTTTAAACTTTAGTTCTCTGGTAAGAATAAAAACAAGAATGGAGTGGGTATAATTCTGGATAAGAGCTTGAAGGATCATGTAGTGAAAGTTAAGAGAAATTGTGATAGAATTATAGCTTTAAAAATTATAATCAATGGAATAATTATTAACATTGTAAGTGTGTATGCTCCCCAAGTTGGCTTAAATGCGAACATAAAGGAAAAATTTTAAAATAATTTAGAAGAGTTAATACAAGAGATACCTCAGGAGAAAAGATTATTTATTGGAGGAGATTTAAATGAATATGTTGGACGTGTTGCTGAGGAATTTAATAGTATCCATGGTGGATATGATTTTGGAGAGATAAATGAGAAGGGTAAAACTATTTTAGAGTTTTCTTCAGCATATGATCTTGCATTTGCTAATACTTTATTCAAGAAGAGAGAGGAGCATGTTATCACGTACAAGAATGGAAGTTTAAGAACTCAGATTGATTATTTTCTTATAAGGAAACGAGATCGCTTGGATTGTAAAGATTGTAAAGTCATTCCAAGTGAATGTTTGACTACCCAACATCGATTTATGATTTTAGATTCCAAGATAAAGTAT